>RJVU01056011.1:931302-980773 GCA_003731715.1 Anabarilius grahami | reverse complement strand
TTTTTCAATGGGGAAAAATAGCTAATAAAAATTTTATAAATATTGCATAGTATCATAAAATACCCTCAAAATTCTAAATAATAATCAAAAAATATTATTGACCATGAAAAAGCCAAGTGTGACTCCTAAACGAAGAGGACCAGAGGGTTAATATCTGGCCAATGATGTGTCCAGATCCCTTCCCATATTTATCTTCTTAATAATTTCCTAATCTTTCTCTATTGAATATTCAGACTTAATTGTCCGTGGGGAGGTAAAAGCCCTCAGAAAAAAGAAAAATAAAATACAGTAAAATAAAAGGACATAAAAACACATCTGTATTGCGCCAAATATTGATTGTCATAAAAAAATATATTAGATTTTTCATATCATGTACTAATTATGGAGGTTATTCACCAAGACGACACAGCGTTTTATCACACTTTCCTATACACATCCAACACTCACTAATCCTAGTGCATAGTTTTTCTATCTCTGTATATCTGCAGATGCTTGTCCTCTCTGGCTGGGAATGTGGCCATCTGCCGTCATGTTTCTGGGCGGATGAGGATGCCTACAGCGCAGCCACAGCATCTGGTAAAAGTTCTGATCGTGTCAAAACCGTGTATTCGCTCTGGGGAGTAACAGATAGACTAGGGTATGGACAAGGACACTGGAGGATGACATTCTGTCCAGAAAACTCATGACGATGAGCAGGGAAGTTTGAAAATCACTTGCTTGAAGATTTTCACTGTTGGAAGATCATCTTTTTTCATTTACTTGCTCTCGTTCCATTACGTATTTGCTAATGCGTTCCTTCACTCCCTCATTTATTCTTTCAGTCAAAAACTCCTGCACTTGCAAATTCAATCAATCACTGACCTGTGTAATTATATCTATATGAGCTAATGTCCTGCCTCACTAATTCACGGACATATGGACATCTTTTGCGCTGTCTGTTTTATTCTCTCATTCATTTACACCCAAAGTGTTGAAATGCCTCTCGCATACTCACTCTTTCGGTACTGAGCAGGGCTTTTTTGTTCACGTGGCAATGTCAATCCATCAACCTGTCATTATTCACATTTATACACACTGTGTCGTATGACGTAACATGGAAATTGAATATTGAACAAAGCATGTGCAAGCATGTCCATTTGACCTTAATCTTTCAACTCTTCTCTTCCTATGTACACCCCGTTTTCATCCAAAAATACAGTACTTCGCCGCTTTTTCCTCACCCCCCATTTGCATATAAACATTTTTTTCTTACCCTTACATAAATTGGCCAAGACACTTGCTTCAGCAGAAATTTTAAATATATGGGGCACATTACAGATTAGCACTAAAAGTCCTCATCAGCACTCCAGGGCTTGTAGGAGAGTGTATGTGTGTGTGTGAAAGAGAGAGGGTTGGAGAGAGGGAGAGAAGGGGAAAAAAGAGGTTGAGTGCATGTCTGTGAGAGAAAGGAAGGAGGAAGAATGAAAATGGTGATAGATTTTGGGTGGAGAGCAAAGCGTGGTTGGGCCTAATGAACAGGAATCTAATGGTGGAAAATGGTTTTCCATCAGTCATGGCTCTAAAGCCAGGCTCAGCATGTAATTAAATGGCACAAACATACACACAGTGAAAAACATGCATGGGCATGAAGAAGACACACACACATACACGCACAAAGTTATTTTTCGCAGATGTATTGGGCTCAGATACATTAATATATACATTTATTTTAAATTTATAAATACATATTTTATTCACAGGTGTTTTTTCCATATTTTGAATTTCTCATAACATTGTGTTGTGTTTAGAATTAAAGGAAATGTCCATAAACTAAATAGAAAATGTCCTGCAGAAAATTACGTTTTCAAATAAATGCTGCTGATGATTTTCAAATAAATTTTATATTAGGTAATATAAAATATGTTATCAATACATTAGAATAGAAAAGTTATTTTAGTTATTTTTTTTCATACTGTTTTTGCTGTATTTTTGGTCAACTAAATGCAGCCTTGGTGCAAAAAAAAAAAAGGTTTTCTGTGATGGGTAGGTTTAGGGGTAGAGGATAGAATATACAATTTGTACAGTATAAAAATCATTGTCTATGGAATGTCCCCATAAAACATGAAAACCCGATGTATGTATGTGTGTGCGGTCCTGGTAAACCCTACGTACGTTATGGGGATAAAATGTCCCCACAAGGATGAAAATAACTGAAATCCTTGTCCTTGTGGGGACATTTTTTGGTCCCCATGAGGAAAACAGCACATAAATTATTGTAAGTGAAGCTTTCTGTGATGATTAGGTTTTAGGGGTAGGGTTAGGGTTAAGACCCTGATATACTTCAAATGACGTGACATAATTTCGAACAAAATCAGGCCAAAACAAAGTTCGTTTTGTGTTGGTTTTGGGAGTTCGAAATGGCTTGCCAAAGTGAACTCTCAGGAAAAGTTTGCTCCAGCTGCAAAACACCTTCATACTACCATTGGTCCATGATGATAACGTAATAGGAGGTGCGCTGAGGCTCCACCTTCTTTCAAGCAGAACTCTTCTCTTACTAATTTCATCTGTTCGAGTCCATCGAGGTAAGATATCTGTGGGTCAAAACAAGAACATACTTGATCGCCGCTTTATAAATGCTATCTAAATAAACGTGACATGACTTTACTGTTGTGCTAATTTGCAGAGCCCGTGGTAACATAACCATTTTGTCATGATCAGATGCTTTTCTTATGCTTTCTATAAAAAAAAAAAATGCTTGCTATTTTCTCATTTTTGTTGTTTGATTATAAGTGTTGGAGAAATTTTTTTATTTTTTTTTAAGTACTGCATTACAATATTGCATTACTGCCTAAAAAGTAACTAAAAAGTACTGCCTAAAAAGTAACAAAAGTGTTTGTTACTTTTGCGTTACTTTTTCTCAAATGGGATGGGCTTGTTTGTTTTTCAATAACAACAAAAACGTTCTATTTTTGGCAAATGTTAAGGCCCTTCCACACCAAAAGTGAAATTAATAAGCTGAAGGAAAGCTGAAGGAAATGCATATTTACACCTGTACAGCAGAGGGCGAAGCTCAAATAAATCTTCCAGCTGTGCTGCCATTCTGGATTAAAGAAGAATAGGACACATGAGATGAAAGTTCAACACTCTTATTTCTAAATCTAATCTAAAGTCATTTTTGCTTATTAGTATGGTTGAATTGGATCATTGAAGGTCAGCAGCAAAGACATTGGTTAATAAAGTGAGATTTTTAAATCATAAAGTAAATTTGTGTGATTTAATATAGTTAATTATTACAGGTTTGCGTAAAATTCTGAGATTGCATTTCACTGTTTTTACTCATTTTGAGGAATACTGAGTGCAAGAGAGATATGTAGATGCATGTTCACATTTAGTCTAGAACTACAATTATCACACAGCACCTCTGTACTTTATTTTTCAACATGGGGACAGGAGAGATGTCAGTCAATAAATATGAAAAAGGGTAACACTTTATTTTAAGGTCTTTTAACTAGTTGTTTATTAGCATGCATATTAATAGAATATTGGCTATTCATTAGTACTTATTAAGCACATATAAATGCCTTATTCTACATTCTTAATCCTACCCAATACCTAAACTTAACAACTACCTTACTAACTATTAATAAGCAGTAAATTAGGAGTTTATTGAGGGAAAAGTCGTAGTTAATAGTTTATATGTGTTCCCTATACTAAAGTGTTACCTGACAAAGTAACTTGTGTTACTTATTTGAATTAATAACTTAGTTAATTTTTTGTAAATTGAAAAAAAAGTAATGTGTTACTTTACTAGTTACTTGAAAAAGTAATCTGATTACGTAACAAGTTACTTGTAATATGTTACCCCCAACACTCGTGATTATTTTGTTACTGAGAGGAAAGCGCACAGCATACATTTACATATTCATCTAAATGCCACTCTCAGCAGTGTGGGTGGCGTCAGATGTTCGATAACAGTATATCGCTGCTCACATATTTCGAACTTCGTTTTACCCCTAAACGAAGAACGAAAAATAACTTCGCTGTGAGTATATCGGGGTCTTTAGAGTTAGAATACAGTTTGTACAGTAGTCATTATGTCTATTGTCCACACAAAACACAAGTCCCCATAAAACATAAAAACTCAACATGAATTTTAATGTCAGTCAAAAGTTTTGTACCCAACATATTTTAGTTAAACAACAAATTTTACGTTAAAATGTTCTCAAGAGTTAGTTAACCTTCATTTGTCCTGTAAAAAAAAAAGATTCTTCATAATTACTGTATAAATGATAGCAGTTACATTTCAACTTTAGTTATAGGTTTATCTCTCACCAACACTAAGATGATTGGAAATATACCATTCATGTTAAAGGCAATTAAAACTCTCCATTTCTGTCTACATTTAACACCAAATGGGATTCATTGCATCAGGTAATGAAATCATCTCAAATTAGATATTGCTGACTCTTTGATTCTCTCAGCAGGATAAGCAAGGCCACATCAGTGGGAAATTGTTCCGAGTCTCATTAGTCTCTGCTATGTTTAGCACTGGGGATGTGCAGCTTTATGAAGAGCCAGAAAAGATGCAGAGTATCACACTCTACCCTTGAGATCTATTTGTCACAAGGAAAATCAACTTCATCTGACTCATTTACAAATTATATAGATGTAAAGTTTCCCCACAAGAAAAGTTTAGTTTATGAAGTGTTTCAACAAAGTCATCTTCATTTCTCTCAATAGGTGATGTGTACAGGGTCATATCATTTAGGACTCTTTTCAGACATTTCTCTAGTAACAATCTCACTTTTTACAATATATATCAGTGGGTATGTTTTTTAACTGAGTGTGTGATTTTAACCACAGGCTGAGGACATGTTGGGATTTGCTGGAATTATTATATATATGTAAAAAAATTAATGAAAAAAAAGAAATTCTTGGCAAAGTGCTAATGTCTGACTTTAGCACAGATAATAGGATTACATGACGATCTCTGGAAAAAACTAGCTGTGGTTTCAAAGTCCTGACAAGCTGGATTTCCATTATCTGCCTTTAAAATGTTCTCTGTCCTCACTCCTCACAGTAAGGGATCAAATAAATAACTCTCTTAACTTTCAACAACAATTTGCTAAACCTATGTCACATAACTAATAATTTGCCTTATTTTCTTAGAAATAAATCCACATTCAATCCAGTTCACAATTACACATGAATAACTATAATGTATCATAGTTCTTTTTCTTTTTTTTCTTTTTTTTTTTTTAAATGCAATTAGTTTAACATTTTGTTGTTTCTGACTCACTTAAGTGGGACTTAAGTACATCTTTACATGTAATTCCATAATCACTTCTAGTGTCTTTAAAATACGGCTTAAGTATACTGACAAGCATTTATGGTAAACTGAAAAATACTTTAATATCATTTCTATTGAAACATGTCATGTATTTAAATATATTTTTAATTATACATATGTAATGATATACTTACATTTGAGTTTATTTTTAAAAATATAATAACTTTAAATGTGATAGAGAATAATACATTAGTAATTATAAGTGCATTACATTAGCTTTAGTATGTTTGTAAACACATCAAAAATAGTGTACTTCTTTAAAATAATGTTTTTAAATGTATTTTAAAGTAAAACTTACACAAAATAACATAAATCACTTTTTAAAAGTGTGTACCAAATCATGAAGGTATTGTCTTTTCAAGTAAGTGGCATTTTATTTCATTAAAATGATGTGCAATTAGTCTCTGGTTAGATATTGCAAGTTTCATAAGCAGTTTATGGTTTTTTTAAGGGATCCTATGATTGAAGCTCCTGGCAAAAAAAAAAAGGTAACATTAACTATCTATCATATTTAAGAACGATTTTTAACGGATCTCTTATTCACTAGAGGACACACTAGCATGACAGTCACGGTCTAAATGCACACAAACAGTGAAGTTCACACGCACAGATGCACACATACATGCAAACTTATCATGCGTATCTGTGTCATGTCTCTTCTGTTCATGCCAAAGCTCATCCATCCGCTCAGATCCACAGGTGAAGCAGAATGCGCCTGAATCCACCCATTTAGCACATTTCAAACACATGGATAGACAGTACTGCTGCCCAGAGACTGGTGGACAGAGAGTGAAAGAGAGAAAAGGAGAATCTGAGTGACTGGAGAGACAACAAATGGCAAAACTGAGACCAAAATATGTGGAGAAAAAAATTGAGAGAAATAATAGATGGGCACAGAGAACAACAGTCTAGGTCAAGACTACAGTATATTGCCTGAAGCTACTTCATTTTAATTGGCCATGGTATCATCAAGTCCCCTGGTAACAAGTTCACATTAATCTAACCTTATAGTGTCCACAATCACAAACACATATAAAGAACATGCTTCTGATATGATATGTACACTGAGGTATGAGAAAAATTCTATAAAAGACTTTATTCTATAGTGTCCTTGTTACATGTACTTACTACAGTAATTGCAATAAATTTTGCATAATTACAATACATGCACCTAATATTAAACCAAACCCTACTCCTAACCCTTACCCTCTAGTAAGTACATGTTGTTAATTTATATAACTCAGTACTTAAATGCATAATTACAGTGTAACAAGGACATCTTAAAGTGTAAATGTGTTTTCCAATACAACATGATACAGTAAGTACATTGTACCTACAATCATGGGTTACACTTTATTTTAAGGTGTCTGTTACACTGTAACTATACATTTAAGTACTGAGTAATATTAAGTAACTACTTACTACAGGGTTAGGATAAGGGTTTGGTTTGGTTTAGGGTTAGTTGCATGTAATTAGGCATAGTTTATAGTTATTACTATAGTAACTACATGTAACATATGTAACTGACACAAAAATAAAATGTTACCCAATTATATATGTATGTATGTAGCAGAGGTTGCGTTAGACTGTAACTTTGTCCATCATTTTGACGGACAGGGTCATAAAAAATCCGTCATAATCTATTATTACCCGTCATTTTAATTTTCATCTTTTAATTATAATAACACATTTAATTGCTTTTATTTTTGTTCACATTTGAATTGGTAATTCACACGTGAAATTTCTCTGTACTGTACTATAGGCTACGTGCTGGTAGCCATTAAAGAAAACGTGGTTCCCTTTCATGGGAACATCGACGCTGCGTAGTTGCTTTGGGAACGCCTCTGCGTGTTATGTCTTGAAGCACTCGTGAAATCGAACCAACAGTGTGACGGGACGTCAGAGCGGGTGACGTCACGGACCAGGAAATTATAAAGCACCCTTGAGAACAAAGAACGCCAGCTTCTGAAGTCTTCAGCAGCGCTCTGTGTTATCGTGTGTTTTATTTGGTGTTGTCTGTCCCTATATATATACACAGCAAACAAAATATCTCTTCGTCCGAGGACAAGAGTATTTTTAGTTCACCAAAGCACATATATTATATATATATATATTGTGAGACACAGAATGGCGAGTTCAAGCAAGCAACAGTTTGTTAAGTGTGTTTATCCCTGCCCTCGCTTCATCACGGGCGGGGATACACACGAGATGTGCGTTGCTTGTTTGGGAGTGGAGCATGCACAGGCAGCTCTCGAGGGGCTGGTTCCCTTAGTAGAATTTCTGGAAGAATGGAAACGTCTTCCCAACATTTCTCAGTGGGTACTGCAAATGATAGAAAAGGGTTACAAAATACAATTCGGGTTTCGCCCGCCCCAGTTCAACGGGGTCCTCCCTACAGTGGTGGGCCCCCAGCAGTCTCTGGTTATGGAACAAGAAGTTATGACACTTTTGCAAAAAGGAGCTATAGAGAGGGTTCCTCCCCCCAGCAAACAGTCAGGGTTTTACAGCCGCTACTGCATAGTTCCGAAGAAGGATGGAGGGTTGCGTCCTATTCTAGATTTACGCATGTTAAATCTCTCAGTGCAAAAGCTCAAGTTCAAGATGCTTACACTCAGACAGATCACCACACAGATCAGGTCCGAGGACTGGTTCGTGACAATAGATCTGAAAGACGCATACTTTCATGTGTCAATCCATCCTTCACATTGGAAGTTCCTTAGGTTTGATTTCGGGGGCGAAGCTTACCAATACAAGGTTCTTCCGTTCGGCCTATCGGTGTGGAAAAAGCCCTGGTTTCTGTCCCAAGGTCCTGTGTTGGGGGCTCCTTGTCGTCGCAAAATGCTAACGACGGATGCATCTCTTACAGGCTGGGGGACGATCATGAGTGGTCGCTCAGCTCAGGGTCTTTGGGGGGACCATCATCGCTCCTGGCATATAAATCAGCTGGAGATGATGGCGGTATTTCGAGCACTCAAATACTTCCTCCCAGACCTGAGGGGCCATCACGTGTTAGTTCGTACAGACAACATGTCGGTGGTCTCCTATATCAACCATCAGGGGGGTCTGAGGTCTCGCCAGCTGTGCAAATTAGCCCATCAGATCCTCCTATGGTCCCAAGGGAAGCTCCTCTCCCTGAGAGCAGCTTACATCCCGGGACATCAAAATGTGGGGGCAGACATCCTGTCGAGGCAGGGGCCGAGGCCCGGGGAATGGAGGCTCCACCCCGAGGTGGTGGAGCTGATATGGAAAAATTTGGGTCGCGCAGAAGTCGACTTATTTGCCTCGAAAGAGACATCTCACTGCCCGTTGTGGTATTCTCTGACTCATCCAGTCCCTCTGGGGTTGGATGCTATGGTACAGACGTGGCCGAGGCTGTGTCTGTACGCATTTCCCCCGATTGCTCTGCTCCCCGGAGTTCTGGAGAGGGTTCGGCGGGACGGGGTCCGTCTGGTATTGGTAGCCCCGTTCTGGCCGACCCGGATATGGTTCACGGATCTGGTATCCCTCTTAGAAGGCTCCCCCATGGAGATTCTGATCAGGCAGGACCTCCTGTCTCAGGCGGGCAGCACAGTAATTCACCCGTGCCCGGAGATATGAAAACTGTGGGCCTGGCCCCTAAGGGGGCCGAGCTCATAGAATCCGGTCTCTCAACCGAGGTTGTAGAGACCATTCTCCACTCCAGAGCTCCGTCCATGAGAAAACTTTATGCGTATAAGTGGAAGCTGTTTGCTACTTGGTGTAGCCTGTCTCAGGTGGATCCGTTCCACTCCTCCATCAGTCATGTACTGCAATTTCTCCAAGAAAAATTCTCGGATGGTTTAACCCCTTCTACATTGAAGGTATATATTGCAGCGATTTCCACTTATCACGCTAAAATAGAGGGTGTTTCTGTGGGTAGAAACCCGTTGGTCATACGTTTTCTCCATGGTACTCAGAGGCTGAGGCCTGTGGTACGCACAAAGACTCCGTCCTGGGACCGAGCCATTGTGTTGGAAGGTTTAGCTGCGGCTCCCTTTGAATCTTTAGAGGAAGTGTCTGAGAAGTTCCTCACATTGAAAACCGTATTTCTTCTGGCCATAACATCTCTCAAAAGAATTGGAGACTTACAAGCACTATCTGTTGCTCCTTCATGCTTAGATTTGCACCTGGAATGGTCAAAGCTTTTCTGCATCCTAGACCTGGGTATATTCCAAGGTCCCCACAAACGTCCCGGGGCCGATTGTGCTGCAGGCCTTTTGTCCTCCACCTTTTGCAAATTCGGATCAGGGAAAACTAAATCTGCTCTTCCCAGTGAGGGCTTTAGACGCTTACGTCCACAGAGCTGCCCTGTGGCGAAAATCTGAACAATTATTTGTATGTTACGGATCTCCTAACAAGGGAGGTCCGGCGTCCAAGCAGAGAATGAGTAAGTGGGTGGTCGAGGCCATCTCGGTTGCCTATGAGTCCTCCGGGCAGCCTTCTCCTTTGGCTGTCCGGGCACATTCCACCAGGGGTATGGCTGCCTCAAAGGCTTTGATGTCGGGGGTTCCCCTCAGTGACATATGTGATGCTGCTGGGTGTTCGTCTCAGCATACCTTTATTAAGTTCTATAACCTTGATTTGGGCTCCACTCCAGGGTCCTCAGTACTGTCGTCCTGATAGATGACAGGCATCTGGTCTTATGGCCTAGTTGGGATAGCGTTCCCAAAGCGACTACGCAGCTTCGATGTTCCCATGAAAGGGAACGTCTCGGGTTACGTCTGTAACCCTGGTTCCCTGAATAAGGGAACGAGACACTGCGTAGCTTAGCCATACTCCCAGCACGCCTGTGAGCATCTGCTTCATCCTTATTTCCGAAGCTGGCGTTCTTTGTTCTCAAGGGTGCTTTATAGTTTCCTAGTCCGTGACGTCACCCGCTCTGACGTCCTGTCACACTATTGGTTCGATTTCACGAGTGCTTCAAGACGTAACACGCAGAGGCGTTCCCAAAGCGACTACGCAGCGTCTCGTTCCCTTATTCAGGGAACCAGGGTTACAGACGTAACCCGAGACGTTTCATATTTATGTTTAAATAGTCCTATGTTATGTTTTAAATTCATCTATTTGATTATGAAAAGTGAAGAGCATGAGTAAGATGCATCATAAGATGTGCAGTATGTCGGGAGACATGGAGTGTGTCAGACATGATTTTGACCACTTCATGAAGTTTTATTTTGTAGAAAGCCTTTCTTTAAAGTGAATTTCGTTTTGTAAAAATTTTATTTTAATTTTAATCAATGTTTCATCAACCAATTGCCTGGATGTAATAAATAAGAAGCAAATATAGTAGAAAATATAATCATGACATGGAGGCGCAGGCGCGATCACTGGCGCGTGAACTGGAACGCGTCTTACATGAATGAACCGAAACTCAGCGTATAGGCTGCTTGCCTCAGAGACATGAGAAATATCTCTATAGAAAGCATGAAATATCTACTTTAACGAAAACGAAATAATTCAAAACGAAAAGAAATAGGCTACTCTGTTTATGTAGAATAAACCGAATGAAATGTGCATTCTCTCTCTAAGCGCGTCCATGAGGAGATGAGGAGAGTCAATGTCAACTTCATCTTTGCCGCCAACACTGATTCAGAAAACATTACTTTATTAATAAACAATTAAAATGTCTCCTTGCTGTTTTGGTCACATTCATAAGACCGATATCGATTTGTAAATCCCAGGCTATATGCCTTTTTCAGTTGACGAATAAACAGTAGCTACATAGTGCGCCTCCCACCCAATAAATCGCAATAGGCTTAAAGCTTTGTGTAGCTTTTGATATGAAACAAAGTCTCAGATTGAAAATTCTGTCCATTTCATTAAAAAATTCAAGCAATAAATACCGTTTTGGCGCTCTTTAATGTGGCGTCATATATCGTTGTAGCTTCTGGGTACGAGTGCGTTATCAAACGCATAGCAAAAGATTCGTGCCAGTTTCATTTTTGTTCTGGATCCAGTGCTCTGCTGCTACATTGGAGCACACTCGCCACCAACTGGACAGGGGTGGGAATTACAGTTACAATTTACAATAGATCACCCTCAGTGTAATCTGTCAACGTGACAGACGGCCTTCAGATTTTTCCGTCAATGACGGATCATTTTCGGTTAACGCGACCTCTGGTATGTAGTGTAAGTACATGGTAAAGATGCCTTATATTAACCAAGTCATATTATGGTACAATGCATGATGATCATGATCTTATTATTTGAAATGAACCGAAAAAGCATATTGAGCTTCAGTTTGATTATCTATACAAAAACCCCCGATCAACATCTTTTTTTAAAATTCTTTATATATATATACAGTATATATATATATACAGTATATAGCTTTTTTTCCCTCAGGTCCCTTATGTGATTTCATTGACATATAGATAAACAAATAGATTATGATAAACAAATAGCACATAGCACATATATAAATTGCATGAGATCACAGAGAGAGATAAACCAAGGATATCTCTATTCTGTTTTTCTTACAGGCACTTTAATTGCTTTTGTACTGCACAGATGGGAACATTTAATTCTTCCTGTATGCAGTACAGCTGATGCATCTCTGCAAGGCTTATCAGCGTCTCGGATGCCCACATGCCAAGCCATCTATAATCAAAATACATGCAGAAAATAATTATCAAGGTGGAGACTATCAGTTTTGCTTCTAATAATTAGGCAGGGTTCAGAAAAGGTTATGACTCATTGATGATTGCCGTTTCGTGTGTCCTCTGTGTCAGAAAAGATAAGACAGAGATAAAGAGAGATAAAGAGAGAGTGCTTTATTTATAGAATTCTCTTGAGGCTTCATGTATATAAATTGCCCAGATTTTATATGACATGGGACTTTATGATTAGCTATTATTAGTCTGCCCACACATCATTTATGAATAATAAGTGTGTGCGCCCCTAGCATAGACACAGATCATTGTTTGTAATAGAGATACATTGTGATTGAAGTTTGCACATCATAACTTTATGAGTGAAACAGCCGAAGAATTCCCTTTTCAATTCATGCTGGTAAAGCATTGACCCTTATAATGTCCAGTGCCAACAAAACACAAACATTTGTAAGCAGCAGTAACCCGGGTCATAAGTTTACGCCCCCACTCAAATGCTGCCGAGCACGTTCATGTCATATTAGAGATGCATTATTCTATATTTTGGGTTGGACTTGTGATGAATGTTACATTAACAGTAAAGTATATGCATTTAAAATAATTTATTGGTGATAAATGAGTGTGTTAAATCTACTGTAGTGCTAACATAAAAATAACAGGTATTTCATAGATGTGTCAGAAATGTAATAAGTACCACACAAGCAATGAAAACCATATTTTATATAAGTATTAGAAAGGAAATAGGCTTCAATTTTTTAATGTTTAAATGGGTACTAATAGAATGTGCTGAATATTATGCATTCAGATTTGTCTTGTGTGTTGGGGAACACTAAATGATGTGACATCCATTTAGCAATGTGCTGAAATATATATGGGATGTTCTGGAAAGAACATTTATCTCATTTAAATCAGGGTCTGTTTGCCATGGAACAAGCACAAAAAGTTAATTATTAACAGCAAGGTCACAAAACTAAAGTTTAAATACACTTTCAGACTGAGTTTACCCTAAAGGCCTCATGTTTATGTGTGTGTGGTGTTTTTGTGTAGATAAATACTGATCAGCTGCCATATTAACTTTAATCAGGTCACACTGTAATAGAATGCTGCACTCTCCGCTGCAGGAAACAGGCTTAATTAAGTCGAATCTGTTTTTCATGACGTTCCCCGTAAGTGAATTAGCCGCGTAGACACTCACCAGGCCACATTAGTTAAGGTTATTTTATTTGTGTCTGCTCTGCCTAGGTTTAGTGCAATTGTTTTATTTTCTAAGCGTGTTATTCTGCTCCAAAACATTTGTCTTTCTGTCCCTTTTTCTGTTTTTGAGCACTATGTTTGTGACAGTAATGTATTGTATATTCTGACCTGTTGGATTTCACAATTTGTTGTTTTTGTTTTATGGTTTCAGAGGCTACCATGTGAGATTCTTACTTTGGAGAACCATATAAATGCCTTGAAACATGAATCATTAGCAGCATTTTAAATATCAAAATACCATGGCAAAATCATCTGATACTATTATTGTACAAAGTTACCACTTTTTTGTGATCCTGTGCAAAAGAGAAAGAGAGGATGGGGAGAAGAATCCAGTGTGTGATGCTATACAAAGAATAAAAGATGCGAATGGAAAATCCCCACAAGATTAAATTTACAAAGTTGTATATGTGTTTGCGTATGAGAGAGAGATAGCGAAAATTCATCCTCGCAGATATGTGACTCTATGGCAAAAGAAAACATACAATTCCCTCTGAAAATCATCCCAAGAATGAAACAAAGAATTATGGTACATCATAATCCTCTTGCTCTCTCTCTTTCTCTTTTCTTTTTCTCTGAGTTTGAGTGTAGCACAGAAGGCAGAGTGACATGTACAAAGGAGAGGCATTTTTCCTTTTTTCCCCCCCTCGCTCTCATCTTTTGAGAAGATAGCCCTATTCTTTTTTCCTCCGAAAGCATTCATCTCTTTCTGGTCAGGACAGTGCATCTGTCATATGAGCCCTTGGGCTCAAAGTATGCGTGAGGGGTCAAAGATCTAAACTCCCACAAATCTCTAAATGCTGGCCTGAAAGAGGCCAGGGATGAGATTTTCCTTTTGGTTTCTTCACTCTTTTCTTCCTTGTACATCATAGCATATAGTTACTGTGCTTTCCTGAGCAGTGTCTACTAAATATCTCATTATTTCTTCTCACAATTTGTTTGAATTTGACACAATTTGAAACGGATGCCCTTTCCAGTTCTGGGTGATTTAAGGGTTAAGGTGATTTTTCAAGCAATTTGTTTTGTTCAATTTTAAACATTCTTCTAGACAAATAATTTGTTAATCTACAAAAATCATAAATCATATCGTATGTTCTAAATGTTAAAGGGTTAGTTCACCCAAAAATGAAAATTCTGTCAATAATTACTCACCCTCATGTCGTTCCACACCCGTAAGACCTTCGTTCATCTTCGGAACACAAATTAAGATATTTTTGATAAAATCCGATGGCTCAGTGCGGCCTGTGGTTCAACCTTAATGTTATGAAGTGACGAGAATATTTTTTGTGCACCAAAAAAAACAAAATAACGACTTTATTCAACAATATCTAGTGGTGGGCGATTTCAAAACACTGCTTCATGAAGCTTAGAAGCTTTACGAATCAGTGGTTCGGAGCGTGTATCAAACTGCCAAAGTCACATGAACGATTGAAATTTTGAAACACTTGTGACGTAACAAAGCCTCGTTTACTGAAATCACGTGACTCTGGCTCTCCGAACCACTGATTCGAAACAAAAGATTTGTAAAGCTTCGAAGCTTCATGAAGCTGTGTCTTGAAATATCACTAGATATTGTTGAATAAAGTCGTTATTTAGTTTTTTTTGGTGCACAAAAAGTATTATCGTCACTTCATAACATTAAGGTTGAACCACTGTAGTCACATGAACTGTTTTAAATATAACTTTAGTACCTTTCTGGGTGTTTGAAAGTGTAAATTAACTTGCTCTCAATGCAGGCCGCACTGAGACATCGGATTTTATCAAACATATCTTAATTTGTGTTCCAAAGATGAACAAAGGTCTTACGGGTGTGGAACAACATAAGGGTAATTAATGACAGAAATTTCATTTTTGGGTAAACTAACCCTTTAAGATGTGATTGTGCCTTCAGCAAGGTAAAAGGGTTGATGGTGAGAAGGCTGACAGTTTAATTTGACTTTACAAGCATTATGCTCAAGGTCAAGGAAATACAAAATGTTTCTTAGAAAGTATTTTGATATTGATTGCTGATATTTCCACTTTCCAATGATCAGTTTTCATTTCACAAAATCTTGGTAACGCGGTTGCCATTTTAAGATCATCCCTTAATGACAAAGTATCAAAACATAACATAACATTATAAAAATGTTCTTTACTTTTAAAACCCATTGAAAAGTATACAATAAATCGAAGCATGATTTATTATTATTATTATATAATCCAGAATATTACATTAAAAGGTTAAAGTATGGTAAACGGATTACAAATGTACATATTTACGATGCATTATGTAAACTAAAACCCCCCAAAAAATACAGTTTAGAAAGAGAATATAATAAATACAAAATGCTATCCTTTACAGCATTTCCACCAAAATATTTATGTGCTAATATATCTTTAGTTGATAATAGAAGTTGAGACAAATTTATGTAAAGAAAATGTCTTTTCATAGCCATTTCTTTTCACTCTCTCTGTCCCTTTCACTCTCTCAAACTCCCCATATGTCTTTCTAGTCATAAAGAACCTCTCGAAAAACTCTGTCAAACACTGGTCCATTAAGACACATTTGGAGATTAATCTTCTAAAGAAGGAACATAAGACAGCTTGGATGAGCTTTTTGTCTTTGGATCATGTGTAATTCCATTTTGTAAAGACATGAGCCCCCCCCAAAAAATCCTTCACTGCTCAGTGGGAAGAAGCCCGACCAGGCAACCCAGATTAACCAGAAGTCTTAAAGAGATTATTCAAACAATCTAACTGCTTGTCTCTCAATTAACTAACATATGCTGGACTGTGATCTGATGGCTTAAGAGTGCCATTTTGTTAGACACACATGCACATATGCGCACATGCTCATGGAATCACACGCACAGCCCGTCAGCCCAATAGTCCAAGCTCAATTATTGTGTGCTGTAGGCAGCCTGAGAGAGTCAGAGGAGAGGACAACAAAGGTTACTATTGGCAGTCTGTTCTAAGCCAATGCGTCTTCCCTATAGTGCACATACCAGTGTGACATTTATCTGCTCATCAATAGTGGAGAGCTGAAAACAACTGGTGTGCCCCTTTGTTCTTCCCTTAGGACATAATTTTGACAGTGCTAACAACGTGTGTCGGTTCTTTTGGGAAAGTGCAAGGACTCACATGTGAGACCAATGAAGTTTATTAACATTCTGCAGAAAAAATAAGCGCATTGGCCCTGTTTTCTATAAGTATGAAGGACATCTTTGAGCGTGTTTTGGGTGCGGGGTAATTTGTAACCTTTTTAAGCAGCAATTGAGAGTTTTCTTGAGAGTCTAATTGGAAGATCACATAGATTTGTATCTGTATTTATCTGTTTGTTTTTATCTGTATCAGTTACAAAGTAATAGAGGAGGATACCCTCTATCTTTGTACCAAAGCATAAACGGCACACTATAAATCATTCTATCTCGAGGCTTATTCATGAAAGAGATTTCCTGATAAATACAAACTCCTTTAATTATGCTATATGCAATATAAGTTTGATCTCAAAGAAATACCAATGGGAAATACAAATGATACCATAGGCTCTATAAACTGAGCATGAAATAGCATATCTTAAGCATAGTCATATCCATATAGACTGCATACATTAGTTAACAATATCATGAAAAGCTACAGAGTGCATCAGTTGGGTTCTGGGAGGGAAACAAATCATTCTTGGTAATTTTAAACATTAATCATGTTTAACAGTGGAATTCCTGGTGAAAAACTATTTTACCTATGATTCTGCAAAGAAATCGGACAAACGAAACAAGCAATTCATGCAAACAAACTCTTAAGCATTGAGGCATGGACTCCACAAGAACATGTCCTGTGGTATCTGGCACCAAGACATTCACAGCAAATCCTTTAAGTGCTGCAAGTTGCTAGGTGGATGGATCCATTTTGTTGGTCCAGCATATCCTATAGATGCTCAATTGGATTGAAATCTGGGGAATATCTGGTTGGAATATTCCCCAGATTCCCCAGAAAAAGCCAAAACCTTTTTTCTCTTTGTCATGTTCCTCAAAACAATCCTGAGCATTTTTCTGCAGTGTGGCAGGTGCATTATTCTGCTGAAAGAGGCCACTGCCATCAGGGAACACCATTGCCATGAAGAGGTGTACGTAGTCTGCAGCAATCTGCAGGTAGGTGGTACATTTTAAAGTATCATCCACATAATTGCCAGTACAACTGAGTATAACAATGCGTTCTTCCCATAGTGCATCCTGCTGCCATCTCTTCCCCAGGTAAACAACACACATGCACCCGGCCATCCACCTGGGGCCCGTTTCAGTAAGGAGGTTCAACCAACTCTGAGTTAACTTGAAATCTGAGTTGAAATACTCTGAGATGGGGAAACTCAGAGTTCCCTTTCGATACTTCACTCGTACTGCGTATGGGGAAAAGTCTCCCTTTTTCCCCATTACTGAAGCCTTTTTCAATAACGCAGTGCAGCTGCACCGTCATTGGTTCACTCATAGACAAGTTGTTGAACCAATGAAGGCACGGCACGGCCGGGCAGCCTATGGCGTCAAGCGCGTGAACCTTCCCGTCGAAAGGGGCGGGGTTAGGGACTATATAAGCAGGCGTTGCGCCATAGGATTTCAGTTCTTTCTCCTTCAGCGACGACAACGCATCTCTTCGCTGATCTCTGATCATGCACTGCGAGTGCATGAGTCTCGGTTCTCGCCGCTCGCGCCCTCCCGTCTCCTTCCTCCCGTGAACCGGCCAGGAAGAGACAGCGGGGCAGAGCGGCTAGGCGCTCGGAGATGCGCGAGCTCACGTCGGGCCAGACCCCGCGTGCCTCGCCCTCTCCTACTAGAGACCAGTCTCCCGTCATGTTCTCCCGACCTGACCAGCGTCCCTCTGCAGATGCGAGCGACCTCGTCTTGTTCGGTGCATCTGACGAAGAGCCGCTCGACGACTCCATGTCCCTCGCGGCTTCGGAAACGGAAGGATGGGTTGGCGAGTCGGACGACCCCGCCCCCCTGCCTCCGCTGGAGCCCATTGAACACGGCCAGGGTATGGATGCCGAGCTCTTCCGCATCCTATCCAAAGCAGTGGAAGAGTTGGACCTCGAGTGGGCTCCGCCGGAAGAGCCATCTCGTAGCCGCATCGACGAGTGGTTTTTACCTGGCCACCACCAGGCCCCTCGCCAGCGCTCCGCTCCGTTCTTCCCAGAGGTTCATCAGGAGCTTACAAAGTCGTGGCGCGCCCCTTACTCTGCCCGCCTCCATCACCGTTCAGCCCTCACTGCTGTTGACGGCGCGGAACAAAAGGGCTATGAGCATCTGCCGCCTCTGGATGAGGCCGTGGCGGCTCACCTCTGTCCTCCCGCGGCTGTGGGATGGAAAGCAAAGAGAGCTCTACCCTCTAAGCCCTGCAGGACTACTTCCACCCTGGCTGGAAGAGCCTACACCTCAGCGGGCCAAGCTGCTTCGGCGCTCCACACCATGGCGATATTCCAGGTGTTCCAGGCCAAGCTCCTCCGTTCTCTGGACGAGTCCGGCGTTGAATAGCCCGCCTTCAGAGATCTCCGCAGCGCCACTGATCTAGCCCTGCGGGCCACGAAGGCCACAGCTCAGGCCATCGGTCGTTCGATGGCCAGCCTGGTTGTGCTTGAGCGCCATCTCTGGCTCAATTTGACGGAAATCAAGGATCTGGATAAGACGGCTTTTCTAGACGCTCCAGTCTCCCCTTCCGGTCTCTTCGGGCCAGCGGTGGATGGTTTCATCGAGTGCTTCACTGCGGCACAAAAGTCCTCTCAGGCCATGAGACACTTTTTGCCCAAGCGCTCCAGCTCTGCTTCTGCTGCAAGCCGGCCCAGGCCTGCGCCGGCCCAGCAGAGCAAGCCAGCCACATCCACAGCTCAAGCAGCGCCGCCCAAGGAGCATCGCCAGCGCTCGCGCCCTCCTAAGCGCCCTCCCTTCCCGAGACGCCAGGGACCCCAGCCCAAAATTGTGCTGGACCCGACGACTCCGAAGACGTCCTGATCTAACAGGAAGGAAGAGGATTGGGGAATGTCCCGTTACGACCGGACCACCCCAAAAGCTCCCTCGTGCAGTCTCCCCTCCGCCTCGTTTAATTCCGGGCGCGGGAGAAATGCTATGTGTTGCAGCTGGGCCCACACATGTTGCGCCCACGCCAAACGCCGTTTTCATGGCGAACACTTTTTTACCTCCTCAAAAAGAGAGCAAAATTCCTCTTCCACCTCCGTCGATGTACGGCCCCCCTCTGGGCGGCCTGTCATCCGACATCATTCAACCCCTTGTCACTCGGGCAGAGGCCTGGCAGGCCATCCCCGGCGTGTCAAGTTGGGTTCTAGGGATCATTTTAAAGGGCTACTCACTCCAGTTTGCACGAAGACCCCCTCGTTTCGGCGGGGTGCTTCAAACCTTGGTGAACTCGGACGACGCTCACGTCCTCCGGTCCAAGGTCGTGGCTTTACTGAACAAAGGGGCTATCTCTGGCTCCCCGCACTTTTACCAAGTGCATGAACGCGGCGCTTTCCCCTCTGAGACAGATGGGAATCCAAGTTCTGAATTATCTCGACGATTGGCTCATATTGGCCCATTCGCGAGCCGAGCTGGAACGCCACAGATCCGTGCTCCTCAGCCATCTACAATGCCTGGGACTCAGGGTCAATTTTGCCAAGAGCTCACTGCTCCCCAGCCAGCGGATTTCGTTTCTGGGGGCAGTTTTCGACTCAGTCCGCATGACGGCAGTAGTCTCGCCAGAGCGCGCTCTGACAATCCAACAGCTCGCGGCTTCCGTCAAGAACAAAGCCTATCTTCCTCTGAAGTTTTTCCAGAGGATGTTAGGGCTGATGGCTTCCGCCTCCCCAGTTCTACGGCTCGGCCTTCTTCGAATGCGGCCTCTACAGTTCTGGCTGAAGTTTCGGGTCCCTCCACACGCCTGGCGGCATGGCCGCTTGTGTCTCAAGGTCAATCGGGCCTGTCTTTTAGCCCTGAAACCTTGGATGAACCCTGCTTGGTTCAGTCTGGGAGTACCCCTGCAGGCGGTGTCACGAAGGACGGTGCTCTCCACGGACGCATCCAACTCGGGTTGGGGTGCTCTATGCGAGGGCAGACCCATCTTCATATCAACTGCCTCGAGATGTTGGCAGTGGTAAAAGCCCTCCAGTCGTTTCAGACTCACTTGACGGGACGCCATGTCCTAGTCCAATCGGACAGCATGACTGTGGTGTCATACATAAATCACCAGGGCGGTCTTTCGTCCAGCCGCTTATGCGCTCTGGCGAAACGTCTTCTGGAATGGGCACGGCCAAGGCTTCAGTCGCTCAGGGCGACTCACATACCTGGCAAGACCAATCTGGGTGCAGATATGCTATCACGGAGCAATGTCCCCTCAGACGAGTGGATGCTTCATCCCCAGACGGTTCTCAAGGTTTGGGAGCTCTTCGGGAAGGCAGAGGTAGACCTCTTCGCCTCAGAAGGCAACTCTCACTGCCCAACATAATTCTCAAAGGAAGTCGATGCGCTGGCCCACACCTGGCCCAGTACGCTCCTTTATGCATTTCCTCCGGTCGTACTGATCCCGCAGGTCATCAGACGAGTCAGGGAGGACGGACACAGAGTCCTTCTGGTAGCCCCGCTCTGGAGGAGCCAGGTTTGGTCCTCAGAGCTGTTCAAGCTCTCCACGAGAGCTCCATGGCTCATCCCCCTGAGACGGGATCTCCTCTCTCAGGCGAACAGGACAATCTGGCACCCACAACCAGAGCTGTGGGCTCTACACCTCTGGTCTCTCGATGGGAGCCGGCTGACCTCCCCAGAGACGTACTAGAAACCATATCTCAGGCAAGAGCCCCGTCCACGAGACGCCTCTACGCCCAGAAATGGTCGGTCTTTGTTGAATGGTGTTCCACACGCAACATAGACCCCGTGGAGTGTGACGTATCCCCGATACTGTCCTTCCTCCAAGAGCGTTTGGATTTGGGGCACGCCCCTTCAACGCTTAAAGTGTATGTAGCAGCCATCGCGGCGTTTCATGCTCCTATCGCTGGCCAGTCAGTGGGTAGAAACAGCCTTGTGGTGCGTTTCTTGAAGGGTTCTAGGCGATTAAATCCACCTCGTCCCCTCACTGTTCCCACTTGGGACCTTTCCCTGGTCCTCAGAGCTCTTAAGGGTAGCCCCTTTGAGCCACTGCGTTCAGCTGACCTCAGGCCCCTGACGCTAAAAACCGCTCTGCTACTTGCTTTAGCATCGGTCAAGCGTGTTGGCGACTTGCAGGCCCTTTCTATAAGCCCTGTGTGCCTCGAATTTGGGCCCAACGACTCTAAGGTCGAACTAAAACCTAAGCATGGCTACGTCCCTAAAGTGCTCTCTACTCCGTTTAGAGCACAGGTCATTTCGCTCTCTGCTCTTCCTCCCTCTGTGGACGAACGAGAGCTGGAGTTGCCTGTCAGGGCATTGAGGGCTTATGTGGAGCGATCGCAGCCTTTTAGGCAGTCAGATCAGCTCTTTGTTTGTTTTGGTGGCCGCACCAAAGGGTCTTCGGTCTCAAAGCAACGCCTCTCACATTGGATAGTCGATGCTATCAATCTCTGCTACTCCTCCTTGGGCGTTGAATGCCCCTTAGGAGTTAGGGCCCATTCCACTAGAGGAATGGCTTCCTCCTGGGCCTGGTCCAATGGAGTTTCCCTCAAAGACATCTGTGAGGCGGCCGGCTGGTCCTCGCCGTCCACGTTTGTCAGGTTCTATCATCTGGACGTTCCGACCTTGCAAGCTTGGGTCCTCTCGGTGTGACCAGGCGGCCTCTTCGAGCCCCCCTCACACCAATTCAGGAGTTATCTCCTTGTAGTGCAATAAGGGATCACGGCGGCTTGGCCTTCTTACTTGTTTTCTTGGTCCCCTCTCGGTGTCCAGAACAAGTTATGTCGTTCCCTGCCGTGGCACGGCGCGGTTGAATTCGTTCCCCATACGCAGTACGAGTGAAGTATCGAAAGGGAACGTACTCGGTTACTAACGTAACCTCGGTTCCCTGAGATACGGAACGAGTACTGCGTTACTTGCCGTGCCACAAGGCTGCGGCTTCAGTGTCGTAGCTTCAGTCGTATGACCTGAAATCCTATGGCGCAACGCCTGCTTATATAGTCCCTAACCCCGCCCCTTTCGGCGGGAAGGTTCGCGCGCTTGACGCCATAGGCTGCGCGGCCGTGCCGCGCCGTCATTGGTTCAACAACTTGTCTATGAGTGAACCAATGACGGTGCAGTTGCACTGCATTATTGAAAAAGGCTTCAGTAACGGGGAAAAAGGGAGACTTTTCCCCATACGCAGTACTCGTTCCGTATGTCAGGGAACCGAGGTTACGTTAGTAACCGAGTACGTTTTCTGTTTCAGAACAGCTGAACTGAGTTAGTTAAATCAACTCTGAGTTGACTCTGAGTTAAGCGTGTGCAGCACGACTATGATAAGCCATGATCAATGGAGCTCCGATATTACGATTCACCATGGCAACAGCACCCAACAAAAAGACGTCCACATACTTCAGAGTCAATACAAGTTTTATTCTTATCACTGTTATAATATCAGAGGTGACAACTGGCAGAACAGCAGAGTTTCCCTCATTTCAGGGTTAACATTCTCAGATTTCACTTTACATCCTTTTTGAAACGGGCCCCAGATCTAAAAGATAACATGATTTGTCAAACAAGGCAACCTTCTTCCATTGCTCCATGGTCCAGTTCCATAAAGTTTTTCAGCAATCTGAGCTACAGTAGCTTTGCTGTGATCAGACCAGGTGGACTAGCATCAATGAGCCTTGGGTGCCCATGTCCTTCCCTGCACCACTTTTGGTAGGTACTAACCACTGCATACTTAGAACACTCAACAAGACTTGCCGTTTTGGAAATGCTCTGATCCAGTCGTCTAGCCATCACTATTTGGCCCTTGTCAAAGTCATTCAAATCTTTTCGCTTGCCCATTTTTCCTACTTCCAACTCATGAAACTCAAGAACTGACTGTTCACTTGTGGTAAAAAAAAATAAATATATTATATTTCTCCATCTTTTTATTTACATAATGTCATTCACAATGATTTTGATTTATGTGATTGTAGTTCTTTCCTTTATTAAAGCCATGAAGTACACAGTCTTGAACCTTTGTCTTTTTGTCAGATTTCAGACACTTTCTGGCGTCAAATCAGAGTTCCCTTTCGAAAGGGAACTCTACACTGCGTTTACCGCATATGGGGAACGTCACATGTGAACCGGTGTCTGAAAGCCAAGTATCAAATTTCTCCAATCCCATTGGCCAGCGACAGCCTATGACGTCATGATAGCGCGACCCGGAAGTATATAAGGAGCGCCTAGAGTACCAGCCAGTATCTTTTCGTCTTTCGGGACTGATCGCTATTTCATCGAATCTGGTAAGGAATTTTTGCTATCATGTCTGACAAACGTTTCAGGAAGTTTGCTGACACGTGTTCTAGGTTTTTGACACCCGAGGACACACACAACCTGTGCGTTTTCTGTCTGGGTGAGGAATATGCACGGACAATGCTTGAGGGTGCTGTCTGTGTTAATTGTGAGCGTCTTCCCATGAAGACGCTCCGTTCTCGTTTGACACTCTTCTCAAGGGAAGAGGCATCGACATCTGTGCCTGAGCTTGCTGAGGAGTTTAAGAGAGGCGTTAATCTTTCTTAGCCCCCAGCGGCTGGCGAGGATGAGCTGCTGGATGACGATGACGTCCTTTCTTTGACGTCATCGGATCCAGCAGCGAGTGCTCTTCTGGCTGCTAGCCCCAGAGAGCAGGAGATGGCAGTTGAAGAAGAAGCAGGTGATCCTGCTGATTCTTCAAAGCCTCCCTGAGCTGCGTATGCTGAGCTGCTGGAGGTTATGGAGCGCGCTTCTGGCAGGTACGTCCACGTATGCCCTGTTTTGCTAGGCCCCACTTTCTAGAACTTGATTCATGCTATGAATTTGTCTTTCCCCTGAGCCCCTTGAATTAGCATTCAAGTTTGAGGTTACGGTGTTAGCTTAACTTAGCTCCCGTTCTCTAGGGTTCAGTACAGATGTGTTTTCTGTTTGGTGAGAGCATTTATCCTTTTCAGGATAGCATGTATGAATAACAAAGTGTTATGTTTGCTTTGGGTTAAAGTTTTTGCCCTACGCATGTGTGAGCTTTACTCCTAATGCTGCCACAGGATAGCACCTGTTCTTATGAGAAGTAGGCCTGTGTTTAGCCTTTGTTAAGAGCATGGTGACTATTTTGTACTCCCCTTGCTTTAGGGTTTTTGGTGTTTCACTGAGTGCATCACCTGATGGATTGCATAATCAGGTTGAGTGTAGGGAACCTCATTTTCAGTTTGGTTCTTTTAGCTCCCTTTAGCATTGATCACTGCCACAACAGCTATATTGCGTCTGTAGGAGTTGTAGGCTCTAATAATTTGAGGCTCCTTCTAGCATGTTAGCTTGTGATTTTACAAGCGTTGTTGGTAGATATTCATGAGTTTTGCTCACTTAATTTAGCACTGCCACAGGCCTATGCCCATGTCTTTTTGATGTAGTAGGCCATTTCAGGCCTCCCTCAGACCATGGTAGCATGTTATTGTGTCCCCTGTTGGTTAGGGTTTGTGTTTAGGTACATTGCCTGTTGGAATGTGTAGACTTAAGCTCAGGTTGTGTTAAGCTAGTTACCCACAACTGTTTGTTGGGTTTTAGAGCTGGTTCCCTTTTGAGCTTGGTCCCCTTTATAAAACCACTAGCTGGCACCACATATTTGTTGAAGTTGTAGGTCCCGCTTGGGCCTCCTTTCAATTGGCATGTTGGCAAAGTTCTGTGCTGGTTTTTACTTTATCTCTGCCACTGGCTACGCCTGTTTCTGCTAAGGAGTAGGCCTGCTTTGAGGCCTCTCTCAGAGTATTGTGGCAGAGTGTGTACTCCTCTTGCTTTAAGAGTAAAAGGTGTTTTACTGAGTACATGGCCTGATGGTTTGTGTGGGATATAGTTCTAGTTGAGATAAAGTAGTTACCTCACTAAGTAGGTTTGGTTCTATTATGACTCCTAGAACTTTTAATGGCCACTAGCCGATGTCACGTGTCTTTGAGTTGTAGGCCCTCTGGGCCTCCTTTGAGATCATGATGGCATATGTTTTGTACTCCTCTCACTTAGAGAGTAAAATGTGTTTTTACTGAGTACATTGCTGAGTGGCTGTCCTCTCAGGTTGAGTTTATTTAGTTAACCTTACGGTGGTTCGGTTTTCTATATTTGCTCCCTTGAGTTTGGTAGCACTTCCACGAGCTGATGCTACGTGACTGTTTGGAGTCATAGACCTGTCTTTGGGTCTCCTATAGGACACGATGGCGTATGTTACAGTCCTCTTGCTTTAAGAGTAAAAGGTTTTTTACTGATTATATGGCTTGTTGGTTTGTATCGGATTCTTTAGCTCTAGTCGAGCTAAATAGTTACCTCACTAAGTAAGTTTGGTTCTATTATGGCTCCTAGAACTTTAGTTGCCACTAGCTACGCCACGTGTCTATGAGTGGTAGGCCCTCTGGGCCTCCTTTGAGAGCATGTTGGTGTATGTCTTGTACTCCTCTCACTAAGAGAGTAAAAGGTGTTTTACTGAGTACATTGCTATGTGGTCATTGGCCCAGGTTGAGTTAATTTAGTTAACCTCACTGTAGTTTGGTTGTCGTATGTGTCCTCCCTGGAGCTTGGAACACTGCCACAAGCTGACGCTACGTGTTTGTCTGATGTTGTAGGCCCGTTTTTTGGGCCTCCTACAGATCATGATGGCGTATGTTGTACTCCTCTTGCTTAAAGAGTAAAAGGTGCTTTTACTGAGTACACTGCTTGTTGGATTGTGTTAGGTTGAGTGTTATGTGGGCACTCTAAAGTCTTATCTGCTGATACTAACTCGGTTTCTCCCGGAGCGAGTTACATGTTGTGGGTTCTTGCTCTCAGCAAGATAGTTGTTCGAGGTGTGTGGCCTTGACAGGCCACCCTTGGATTTTCCCACTCCCACTTCTGGGGTTGTAACTTAAGCAGGATAAACATGTAGTTCTCACATGTTGGCCTTGACAAGGCTGCTGTGTTATGAATTGTTCTACGCTATGTAGAACTATTGTCATGTTGTAGGCCCCTTCTTGTGCCTCCATGATTGTGTGCCTACAGTATGGTCTATCTGTTAGCTTGAGCTTTGTACTCCCCTGGTTAGGGTTGTCCTATATAGTGCTTAGCTCCCTAAGCTGGTCATTGGTTGAAGGCCTCTATGAGGCCTCCCCCGTGAGGACCAGCCCCCAGGCTGGTTAATGTGCTTTCTTGAGTGCACAGCCTCCTCAGTGCAAATAATCAGGCACTGAGTAGATCCTAGGATTGAGCAGAGTTTACTCCCCTCATTTGTAGGGTAAAGAGCACTCAGCTGAGTTCTGCTCTCCTGGATGCCTGTCTCTACGCTCGGGTTTGAGTTGCTTACTGCCTTCTGCAGTCCCTCTAACTCGCTGTCTTCTCTGAAGAATGCGTTGTTGAGGCTCTGTGTTCAGACAGGTTGCTGGCCAAAGACTAGGTTGTTTTCGGACCAGGTCGGCCTCCCTTGCGGCATTTGGGGTGACTATGTCCCCCTTCTAGTGACTGGCTGGGGTTCCTTTCGGATCCCTGGCTACATTCCCTTAAAAGGACCTTCTTTCTTCTGAAGATTTGGTCCCAGAAGCCTTGGAGCAGCCTTGGTAGGCTTTCTGCGGAAGGCCTCTTCGAGGCTTATAGCTTGGGCTGTTGGCCGTAGGGAATGCTGTCACTGACAGCCTTTGTGTGACCCCCGGGTGAGTTGCTCTGGCGTTTCTTGTGAAACTGCTATTTACGTTTGTCTAGCCATTTGTGGCATGCACTCCCCTCAAGCATGGCGGCATAGGTATATCGTTTCCCATATGCGGTAAACGCAGTGTAGAGTTCCCTTTCGAAAGGGAATGTCTCAGGTTACGTATGTAACCATGGTTCCCTGAGAACAGGGAATGAGACACTGCGTTCCTTGCTCCGGGGCTGCCTGCTGAACAGTCCCTCAGACGATAAGATACTGCCGGGTTCTCTAGGCGCTCCTTATATACTTCCGGGTCACGCTATGATGAGGTCATAGGCTGTCGCCGGCCAATAGGATTGGAGAGATTTGATACTTGGCTTTCAGACACCAGTTAAAGTGTGACGTTCCCCATATGTCGTAAACGCAGTGTCTCGTTTCCTGTTCTCAGGGAACCATGGTTACATACTTAACCTGAGACGTTTATAATGTTGTGATTCAACTTATAGCTGTTGGTTTGGTTCATGCCTTTAACAAAGACTTTTTAAAAATTCCTATGGGAAAAATAAATGGGAAAATACTTGTAGGGAACACACCCCAGGAAGTAAAATTAGCTCAAATGAAATAATTTATAGGGAATTATAAAGAGTTGTTTAGTTTACGACCGAGCAACTGAGTTGTCCAGCGTTCATTTGCTCGAGCCTCTTGTAGCGGATATAAATATCCAACAATCGTGAAAACACTGATTAGAGCACGGTAACTTTAAGATCGACAGTTTAAGACATTAAATTTTAGAAGCACATAATACAAGACATTTTCTTTTTAAAATCTACAAGAGACTTTATTTATTCTAACACAAACTAATCTAACACAAACACACACACACATTCATTCATACGCGTTGCAGTAAGAAAGGAAATGAGAGAGAAAGAGTTTTAAGAGAGAGAGTGACATGATGAACAGAATTCCTAGCAAAATATGCACTTCAAAGACCTGAACGAACCATCAATCATTAATTTAAATGCACTAGTTCAGTTTAGACTCTGGAGGTACTTGCTTGAGTCGACTTTAAATGTGAAAATTCTCGTCGGCGTGCAGAGAAGGGTTTTCCAAGTCAATGATCTGTCGCAGGGTCCGTATTGTGTTTGGTAAAACCCAATCACGTTGCTGGAAAGATGAAAGGAAGTCTCTTTGTCGCTGGAGTTAAATTTGAAGCAGCAAAAGTCGTTGGTTGAACTTTGCGGCAAAACTTAGAACATGAGACTTTCAGCGGAAAAGAAAATTAAGTAAAAGAAAAGAAAATTGAGTGAAAGTTGAATGGCTTGAATGAGCTGCTTATCTGTTCTTTGTGTTACTCCATGGTAACTCGTTGTTCTGCTTGCTCTGGTCACCGATGACCGGTTCTTTCTTCTAGTTTTCTCGTTCGTTCTTTTTATCTAGTCTAGTTCACTATATTGCGATATGACTATTTAAACTTAGGTGTTTGTCACACCTCTGAGAGGAGTTTTGGCCAATCAGATATCGTCCTGTTTCAAAAGGGCTTTTCTCTGCCCCCAATCGTACATAGGGGTTACTTCCCGTCTCTGCTTTGGCAGAGAGTACCATTTTTAAACCTAATTTCTATTAAATGGAATATGATACATTTTAAACAGATTTCAAGAGTTATCACATTTACATGGATTTTGGGTGTTCTAAAGCAAAACTGGTTACAGGTAGTATTTGTGGACATGATTTAAAATGTATGCAGTTAAAAGATGCTTGATAAGTCCATTTAAAATAGTTTGGAACCATTTTGATGCAATTTTAGTTGCAGAACAGTCTTCATTGGTTTTTCTGTAAAGTTTTAGGTCCCTTGGAGAAACCAAAAGGGGCCTGCATTGTCTCTCTGTCTCTTTTGATCTGGTGATCAAAGACTCTTTATCTTCTAGGTGACCATTTGGTGTCACAAATGGCTGAATTTGTCACTTCTGTCAGGAAGCATGGGGGTTATAAAAGTGTTTAAGCAAGGATTTTCCTGTAGAAGGCTGGAGCCGGAACTTCGATTCTGAATTAGAATTATGTTTTGAAAGAATCATCTGAATGATTCATTTGTCTGGTTTTTCCACGGTGCCTACATACTTTACCAATGCTGCTGAAAAAGTGGGCTGTTGCACTCTATTAAAATGGCTAATTTCATCATTGCTTGATGGTAGAGTACTCACATTTATCTGTTGATAAAATGTTTTAACAGACATGACATGAGATTAAAGGAAACGTCTCGGGTTACTTGTGTAACCCTGGTTCCCTGAATAAGGGATCGAGACGCTACGTCATATGACGTTATGGGAACCCTCTGCGTATTGCGTTGTGAAGAACTCTTGTATCTAACCAATGATGAGACGAGACGTCAGAGGCGGGTGATGTCACGGACCAGGAAACTATAAAGCATACCCAGAACAAAGAACGCTAGCTTCTGGATTATGGCTGAAGCAAGACGCTCACAGGTATGCCGGGGGTATGGCAACGCAACGTAGAATCTCGTTCCCTTATTCAGGGAACCAGGGTTACACAAGTAACCCGAGAAGTTCCCTTTCATGGGAACTGTCAACGCTACTTCATATGACGTTATGGGAACGCTGTCCCAACTACGCCGTAGAACCAAGTACCTGTCTGTTATCTTGTGGACAGAACCGAGGAACCCGGAGTGGAGCTTACGTCCAGGTTATAAAACCTAATGAATTTGTGCTGGGATGACCATCCAGCTGCATCACATATATCATTCAATGACACTCCTGACATGGCTGTCCAGTCGCTTCGTAAGCAAGTGAGATGGCCTCGACCACCCACTTGCTCATCCTCTGCTTAGATCCTGGGCCCCCCTTCTCAGGGGACCCATAACACACAAACAGCTGGTCTGTTTTCTGCCATAGGGCAGCTCTGTGGACGTATGTATCTAGAGCCCTAACAGGGCAAAGCAGATTGAGTTTCTCCTGATCCGAACTTGTAAAAGGAGGAGGACAGAAAGCTTGGAGAATGATAGGACCCGGGACGTTGGTGGGGACCTTCGGCACGTAGCCAGTTCTAGTGTGTAGGAAAGCCTTAACCATACCAGGCACAAATTCCAGACATGAAGGAGCAGCCGACAGTGCTTGTAAATCTCTTATTCTTTTAAGAGATGAAACTGCAAGAAGAAATATCGTCTTTAGAGTGAGGAACGTCTCTGAAACTTCCTCTAGTGGTTAGAAGGGAGCCTCAGCTAACCCCTCTAACACTATAGCCAAGTCCCAGGCTGGAGTTCTTGTACGCACTACAGGCCTCAGCCTCAGTGTGCCACGAAGGAAGCGTGTGACAAGGGGGTCTCGATCCACTGAGGAACCCCCCAAAGGAGAATGATAAGCCGAGATGGCTGCTACATAAACCTTCAATGTCGAAGGAGATAGCCCTTCCGAGAACTTTTCTTGGAGGAACTGAAGCACAAGGCTAATAGATGACTGGACAGGGTCCGTATTACGTTGACTACACCAAGTAGAAAACAACTTCCATTTGTATGCATATAGCTTCCTTGTGGAGGGAGCTCTGGAATGAAGAATGGTCTCCACAACCTCAGTTGGGAGACCCCCTCAGAGGCCAGGCCCACAGTTTCCATAGCTCTGGGCGGGGATGGAATATCGTGCCGCCCGCTTGAGACAGGAGGTCCTGCCTGAGAGGAATCTCCATTGGAGAGCCATCTAATAAAGACACTAGGTCCGCAAACCATATCCTGGTCGGCCAGTACGGGGCCACCAGTATCAGGCTGACCCCTTCCTGGCGTACTTTTTCCAGAACTGCAGTAGCCTCGGCCACATCTGTACCATAGCATCCAGACCCAGAGGTGCTAGGTGCGTTATGGAGTACCACAGTGGACACTGGGTTGACTCTCCCGAAGCAAATAAGTCGACTTCCGCTTGACCAAAATTTTTCCAGATGAGCTGCACCACCTCGGTGTGGAGTCTCCACTCCCCAGGCCTCAGCCCCTGCCTCGACAGGGCGTCTGCTCCCACGTTTTGATGCCTTGGAATATAAGCTGCTCTCAGTGAGAGGAGCTTTCCCTGGGCCCATAAGAGGATCCGACTGGCCAAGTTGCAAAGTTGGCGAGACCGCAGACCCCCCTGATGGTTGATGTATGAGACCACCGTCGTGTTGTCCGTGCGGACCAACACGTGATGGCCCCTCAGGTCTGGGAGGAAATATTTTAGTGCAAGAAATACCGCCATCATCTCCAGCCGATTTATGTGCCAGGAGAGCTGATGGTCCTCCCACAAACCCTGAGCTGAGCGACCACTCGTGATTGCCCCCCAGCCCGTGAGGGAAGCATCCGTTGTAAGCATTACGCGACGACGAGATGTCCCCAGCACGGGTCCCTGGGACAGGAACCAAGGCTTTTTCCACATGACCAGAGCACGAAGGCATCTCCGCGTGACTTTGATCATGCAAAAATAATTTCCCCTCGGAGAAAACCCCTTGGTCCTGAGCCGACACTGCAAGGGTCTCATGTGCAGAAGGCCAAAAGGTATCACGTTGGACGCAGCTGCCATAAGACCCAACAGTCTCTGAAACTGTTTTACAGTGAGTGACTGGCCTAACTTCACCCTATTCACAGCTCAGAGAATGGAACTCACACGAGCAGGGGATAAAAATGCCTGCATCGTGGTGGAGTCCCAAACTACCCCCAAGTAGTTGGTAATTTGACTCGGAACCAGCACACTTTTCTTGGCACTGAGCCTCAGCCCAAGCTTCTTCATGTGCGACAGAACAACATCTCGATGTTGAACTGCCAACTGTTCTGTTTGAGCTAGTATCAACCAGTCGTCTATATAGTTCAGTACGTGGATGCATCCACGCACTTCGTGAACGTGCAGGGTGATAGAGATAGGCCGAAGGGAAGAACCCTGTATTGGTAAGCTTCGCCTCCGAAAGCAAACCTCAGGAACTTCCTTTGATGAGGATGGATGGATACATGAAAGTATGCGTCTTTCAGGTCTATCACCACAAACCAGTCCTCTGACCTGATCTGTGGGATAATCTGTTTGAGTGTAAGCATCTTGAACTTTAGCTTTCGTACAGATTGATTTAACACACGTAAATCTATGATGGGACGCAACCCTCCATCCTTCTTTGGAACAATGAAGTAGCGGCTGTAAAAGCCTGACAGCTTGCTGGGAGGAGGAAACCTTTCTATAGCTCCTTTTTGCAAGAGCGTCATAACCTCTTGTTCCATAACCAGAGACTGCTCTGGGGTCACCACTGTGGGAAGAACCCCGTTGAACCTGGGCAGCCGAGAGCCGAACTGTATTCTGTAACCCTGTTCTATGATGAGCAGCACCCATTTTCGAAATATTCGGGAGAAGTTTCCATTCTGTCATAAAATCTACTAAGGGACAATGCAGACTCGGGCGAGAGATAGCTCGCAAGCGTCTATTCGACCCGAGGCATCGCCCCATAGCCGTAGTGTTTCAGCCCCATGATGTTACTGTATGTCGATGTTTGGGGGCTGAACACACGATATTGGACTGGTCTATTCCACGACCTCGAGACCTCAGTGTGGAGGCCGGGAAAGAACGGCAGACCCCGACGCTGGGGTAGTGACCGTGCGGGGAGGAAGCGCTCATCATGTTTACTTTTAGGCTTTGTTTCACTTCTCTCTGCAGGCCAGTCTATTTTTAGCTTGTCGACTGCCCTAGTCACTACCTCCAGCAGCTCCTCATAGGCTGGAGATGAGGATGGCGGGTCCTCATCTCCAGTCTCGACGCTCACCACGTCAACCTCCTCAGAGGAAGATATGTTGAGCGCCGGGTTCTCTCTCCGGGTGGAAGAAACCGCAGCGCGTGCTTCCACCACCAGAGGAGAGACAGTGGGTCTGGCAAGTAAGGAGAGAGATAAGGCTGGGCCCGTCTCTCCCCCCTCTGTCCGATCCATTTGTGATCCCCATGAATGCAGCTTCCGCTGTGCCTCGGCAGCAGCGGGACCCGATCCGCGGGGAACACTTGCCGCGGCACCCTCTTTGTCAAAGAGTGACAGGCGTGATATTAACACTCTGAGAGTGAGCCATTCGCAATGTACACAGACAGCCCCCTCGAGAGCTGCCTGTGCATGCTCAACTCCCATGTAAACAACACACAGGAGGCACACACTTAGTGAATTGCTGCTTATTTTGTTATTTTTCCGCCATTATTTATATCGTGTCTTTTATATATATATGTGTGTTTGAAACTCTTGTCCTCAGACGAAGAGATCACTGTGATATAATAACAGGACAAACAACACCAAATAAGACACACAAGATACAGAGAGCGCTTGCTGAAGACAACAGAAGCTAGCGTTCTTTGTTCTGGGTATGCTTTATAGTTTCCTAGTCCATGACGTCACCCGCCTCTGACGTCTCGTCTCATCATTGGTTAGATACAAGAGTGCTTCACAACGCAATACGCAGAGGTTTCCCATAACGTCATATGACGTAGCGTCGACAGTTCCCATGAAAGGGAACCAAATGGTTACTCCTAACAAAGCTACTGTAAGTACTGAATATATTTACCTGAGCAATGGAATTGTTTGATAAGAATGACCATGCAGGGATTCCTATTTTAAAGTGCATGTAAGGTGATAGAGTGAGCTGTCTTTGAAGCTTGTTGTGAGTTTTGATAGTTATTGTAGTGATTTGTCAGTAAAGTGGTACATAGAAGTGTATGATATTTCCTAGGGAAGTAGGCAGGGTGGTTTGGGGGAGACAGGTGGCCCAGTCTAGTACTGTCGACATGCAATGAAGGACATTTCAATCATCGCAGTGTGGGTCAAGCAACTTTGAAACTTGACATGTTACAAGATGATTATAATTTAAATAAATTAAACTACAGCTACATTGGCCTAAAATGTACTCTAAATGTAGATTTAGCTGGCTGATGATATAATTTATAATTTAATTAGAGTCATTTTTTTTTTCTGGCAGAAAAACAATGAGGTTGTATTAATGAATGAACAAATCTCAATTAGGGAGACAGAATTAAAATTTAAGAAACATTTATGCTAAATACCGCATCAACTAAAATACACAATTTCAGAAGAGGATTTTTTTTTGTTTGTTTGTAATTATTATTAACTGATTTTCAAATGCAAATATCTTAATCATATCATACCGTTTTTATTAAACTAAAATGCTCCATTTAAAACTCCACATTATAATTGCTCAAACAATGAAGCCTAATATTTGATCAGAATATCAAAACTGAAAAGCACTCAGGGATGATATCCACTGGGATAAACATCATTCCATCGCAGATATGAAAGATGGCACATGAACGTGTGTTATCGCCGAACATGTTTTTTCAGCTCAACATACACATTGTCACACCCCTCTGCCAAGCTGTTATTCTGAGAAGTACAGCAGCTAAAATTGGCTCAGAATTACTATCACAGGCCTGGACCAGAGGAACATAAAAGGAGGTGTAATTGCCATGTTTAGGGGCAGAAGGAAACACGGGCATCAAACGTAGAAAGCTCTGCCTATCACAGGCCCAGAGAGAGAGTGGCATCACACTGACAGAATCCATAATTGCCACCTTCACCTGATTTGAATGACAACTCCAGTAGTTCTTAAATAGAATTGTGCTGCATTGTGAGAGACACAAATGAAAATTCTGAAATGAGACGCATATGTGTGCATGTCTCGTTTATTTTTTCAATCCAGCTCAAGTGTATTAGTATAAATAAGACCCAGTTCTCAGACAGGTGGGCTTGCTGTTGTTGGTGTTGCTCTTTTTTTTTTCTCCCAGCAGAGGCAAAATCCTTGATAATTGGTCATAAGGGGAGGATTGACCTTTGCTAAGGCAAATGACTTTGCAGGTCCCTATGAAACTCAACACAATGTCCAACGCCATCTGCCATGTTTATCTGTGTGTGCGTATCACTGTCTCTGTGTGTACATCTGTGTGTGTTTGTATTATTTTGTGTCCTGAGCAAACACTCAGCAAATTAAGGGCAGAACACAAGTCAGCAGTTCTTTTCCCTTCTAGAATAACCTCAAAGCCCAAAGCATCATGAGGTAAGTTCTGCAAGTTGCTGTTATTGTTGTTTTTTACTGTAGATCACAGACTGCTGAATGCATTTTGAATAAGAGAATGACAAAAAATGAGAAAAAAGTCACTTAAAGTCTTGCTCTTTGTGAATAAATGTGGCTGTGACTAGCAAACAGCAGCTGGGAATTACAATATGTGAAATCAACGGGCAACGAATGAATAAATGATTAAGTAATATTTAAGATGAATTCATGTTACAAAATCTCTATATTCCACTGAAAGAGCAGAGAATACAGCAAAACGCTACACTGTGACCATCTGAAATTTCACCAGATGTTGTATATTTTCTTCTAATGCTATTTTTTTTATTTTTATATATGTATCTTATCTTGATAGTTTGGATTTTTGTTCACAATTAACATATTATGCATTATACATCAACCTTGAAATATGGATTTTTTAATTTAAAAATTATTTCAAGATCAAGAAACCTCAAGTAAGTTTTCTTTTTGAATACTTTAAAAAAGCTATAAAATATTTTATCAGCAAATTGCACTCCTTTTTATATTCCAAGTTCAGAACATACATGTATTTAAAGGGTTAGTTCACCCAAAAATGAAAATAATGTAATTAATTACTCACCGTCATGTCGTTCTACACCCGTAAGACCTTCGTTCATCTTCGGAACACAAATTAAGATATTTTTGATGAAATCTGATGGCTCGGTGAGGGCTCTGTTGCCAGCAATGTTACCGAACCTCTCAAGATCCAGAAAGGTACTCAAAACATATTTAAAATAGTTCATGTGAGTACAGTGGTTCTACCTTAATATTATAAAGTGACGAGAATACTTTTTTTTACTTAAAAAAAAAAAGTAATTTGTCTTTTTCCTTTTCTTATCTAAGACACATTAGAAGCATTTACATAATCCTATTAATGCACTTTTTTAAAAAACAAACAAACAGACAAATCAAAATCTAATCATATCAAATGTTGTTGTGAATCAGATTAAATCGAATTTCGCCATTTCACTGTCTATCCCAAGATTCACACCCATAATATCCATCTATCCATCCTCTTTATCTGCACATCCCCCCCCATCCCCACAATTCCTTCATCCCTCTTCCTCATAGTAATTCCCAAGTCTCTTTTCCCTTTCCTGTATTTATTAGTGTGAGTTATGAAGGCTTGCCCACTGCCATATGGGGAGAAAATGGGGGCTCTGCTTCCGTTCTGGTCCTTTACGGCTCTGTGGAGCATGGCTCTCTTAATCAGGGGCCTCATCACTGCTCCTGGTTCTGCCGCACGTTCAAGCTATTAAAGCCACGAGCTGATTACTGAGAGAACGTATTGCTGACATCCAGAGCACAGTCTGTCTCGATGTCTGATTGGAATATTTGCCAGGATGAAATAAAGTAAGTGTTCCAAATTACCAAAATGCTCAGAAATCATCAAGGTGATCTCCTTGATGAAAGTGTGATTTAATAGTAAAATCAGTTGGTAAGATTTTCTGTGGTGCCGAGGGAGACTGATGCTTGAAGAAATCAAGGAATATATCTAAATGGAATCAAACTGCAGAGATCTCTCATACTAGGAGAAAAATGCTACAAACAGGGATTTGGTCAATGGTCACCAGGGGAGACCAGGGATGCTATCTCAGTGCAAACAGCTGTGAACCTAGCGGACCGACGTCAGGTTGACTTCTGCAGCCTTGCATCACCTGTGAATCACAACAGTAATGGTGCCACCTGCTTTTTATCATAGCGCGAGCTCATTGTGGTAGCCTGGACAGGAGCCTTCAAGGCCCATAGAGCAGCATGCCAAGCGTAAATTAAAATATCAGCCTCAAACAGAGGGAGCCAAGTGACAGGATTATGGTGAAAATGGCCATCCTCAAGTGAGAGAGATGAACAATAAAAAGAAAAGGAAAGGAATGAAATAGTCTCCTTCTGAGGCCTTAGAAAAGGTTCAAAATTAACTTGCAATCAATCAAGCTGAAATCTGCAGTATATGAAAACATGGGCTCAGAAAGACACAAGAATTATCAGTACAATGTTGGTTATATGTTTGTTTGTTTTTTACAATAAATATTAGTGATACACCAATGTATTGACTGATTATGTCCTGTCAATTAAAAAGGGGTGAAAAAAGATGTAGTTTATCATTCTTTCTGTCACACATGCTTGCCGGAAGACAGAAGAAGATGAAGTATAACAATCCGATATGAAGTTTATTGATAATATCCAATACAGAATGTAGACAGGCAGGGCAACACACGCTTAGGAGATCGGACAAACACTGAGTGAACAGGAGGGACTTAAATACACAATGGTGATAAACTAAAAGACTTACAGCTGTGATGATTAGAATAGTGTCCATGGTAACGGATGAGCAGAGGGAACTTCAAAGGAACATATGATATAAATGACGACACACTAAAAGTCCATGAAAACTAAAACAAACTGAACATGAATGTGTCAGTTATCATGGTTTATATATCTGTCATTATCGCAAATAAATAGCACTTTATTTTCCATAATTCAGCTTGTTTAAAATTAATATTGAGTATCTAAATACACCATTCAATAGTTTGGGATTGGTAAGATTTTTTTAATGTTTTTGGAAGAAGTCTCTTATGCTCACTAATTTATTTGACTAAAAAAATACAGTGAAAACAATAATATTGTGAAACATTATTACAATTTAATATGACTCTTCACTATTTTAATGTATTTTAAAATTAAATTATTACTTCCTCATTCTAATATGCTGATTTGATTCTCAAGAAACATTTCTTATCATCAATGTTAAAGGGCACCTATTGTGCAAAATCCACTTTTCCATGGTGTTTGGACATAAATGTGTGTTGGCAGTGTGTGAACACAACCACCCTACAATGATAAAAATCCACCCACTAACCACTAATCATTCAGAAACATCCAGTTGCATTCTAAAATTTGTGACTTCTTCCTGAGTCTCTTCGACAGTGGAGAGACTCAGATTTTTAACGATGTAAGGCTGAACACCATTACTGATGATCGTCATTTTGGGTGCATGAGATTCTCCAGCTTTGTTGTTGTTGAGCAACTGAAGCATGAGCTATTAAAGCTCCGCCATCATCTGGAAAGGAGGCGGGGAGCAGCAGCTCATTTGCATTTAAATGGACACACAAAAACGGTGTGTTTTTGCTCACACCAAAATAGGGGCAAATTTGACAATTAAGCTATAATAAATTATCTGTAGGGTATTTTGAGTTGAAAACTCACAGACACATTCTGGGGACACCAGAGACTTATATTACATCTTGTGAAAAGGGGAATAATAGGTGACCTTTTAAAACAGTTGTGCTGCGTAAACTTTTTGAATAAACCCTGATATATATTTTGATAACACTTTACTTAAAGCCTTTCTATATAATGCATTATGCTTTAAGGCATTGTACCTAACAGTATATGCATTGTATGATGTCATGAATAGCTGTTATAATAGTTACAATACATTATAACACTTATGTGACACCTTTAGAAAGTATAATGCATTGAAAGACATGACAAACAACCAATTTCAGATGTAACCAGAAATCTCCAAATATTATAATGCCTTATAACATTATGAATACCTTTATAACGCATTACATAATAGCTTTAAGTAAAGTGTTACCATTATTTTTACAAAGTGTACATTTTTTATCTTTGAAAGCAATGTGCTATATTACTTCATTTCTACCTGTAACCGTTTGCAACATGCTGGCTCAAATAGCCAGAGCCATTTCAATCACTTCCAACCCTGTGGTCTCTGACCTCATCCGAGATACTAAGTGCTTTGAACAGGGAGCTAAAAGGTTGCTCGGATAGCACAAAATGCTCTGAAATTAACATCAAATGAGGCTTATGCTCTCATTGCACTCTTGGCCTCCATCCTGCATGCATTGCATATTTCTTTCCCCCTTCCTCATGCATGTCTTAGTAAGAAACACAAGACAAGAGGCTATGCAAATGATCACTGACAGCAGGTTTTTGATATGCTAACTGCCTTAAATAAATAGTATTAGCTAGACTAGACGCTTTCCAGCATACATAAGATAGTACTCCAAGCAGTGAGAACCAGGATGGAAAGCACTGGTCAAGACAAAATGAATATAATTCAAATGTCATCGCTCAAGCTTTTGCCATCTCAGCATGGCTGCCCTGCCCCTTCCTCTGCATACAGATTCAAAATTGCTCTCACCTCAGATCGCAACAACTACATCCGGCAAAAGACTTTCTATGTCTCTCTCTTTCCCATTTCTTTCTCCTCTCACCTCTTGCTTACATGAATAAGTGAGTGGCCTTTGCATCTCAATATTTATACTGTAGCTGGGTATGCTGCAAGCTAATGAAATGATGATCCCTGCTAAGGAATGCTGTCAAAGCCCTTCATCTGCCGGATATCAGGGTGGCTTTGAAGGTTGCACTGTGAGTTAAATGACATCTTGGGGTGGGCAGCAGTCTCCTTAGCGTTTACAAGAAATATTGGATGCCCTTTTAAATCTTAAAATGCATTGCAAATGCACAGAGAGCACAAAGAGAGAGATAGTCACTTAAATATTACCACCTAAAAGGTGGATATAGTAGAAACAGCTTTTAACCTTTTGCAAGTGGAGATTGGCCACCAGATCGGATGACTGTAAAACATTTCCATATAACTTTATTGACCACTCAGCACTTATCTTCAACTTTTTTGTGGGTGCAATACTTTTAACCCTTAAACGCATTCCTTGGGTCTTTAGAGACCTGGGACATAATTCACTATCCTCCTCCTCGTTCATTTTTTAAACATCAACCTTCTTAGTATTCCCCAATCAATTCATTATAAACAATATGACAAGAATAAAATAAAACAAAATTGCATTATAAAAGAATGTCTGTTTTCCCATTCATTTATTTTTTATTTTTGTAAAAATTGTATAGGGTCGCTAATGACCCGAGGTGTGTAACAGTATAAGGTTTTATTTTTTATTTTTTTTGCACAACAATAATTGAATCTTTGATGACTGAATAAGTGCAGTTCACCTTTATTCCACAAGGTGGCGATGTCTGATACACAATGATGAAGTGATGTTTCACTCATAGTTACTGCAGGCAGAAAACAAAACAATAGCAAATATATCATCAGCAAAACTTGAAATGGCTCAGCGATTTACTGTGAAGCAAGTACTGAACGCAATCAAATATTAGTGTCACTGTCACTTGATGGTGGATCTGGTGAAGAAGCTGTCAGCAATCAAAATAATGATTTTGAAGGTATTGAAAATGATAGTTTTAAGAATATGTTTGAGATTGCGAATATGAGCCAGATGCTGAATGTACTGGGAAATGAGCTCTGACGAAGACAGTGATGATGGTATAAAATATCGGCTCAAACTGAAGCTCCAAAATGTAACAAAATATGCTTTATTTTATTCTTCTGTAATCTTATTATTACTCTAATATCAGGATATTTTCATATTATCGTGGCAGGTAGAGATCTAGCCGTGTTAGATATAGATCTGGGTCACTAAAGACCCGTATATGTAGGCTAATAATGATTGGTGAAACATTCATGCATTTTAAGGGTTAATACAGTGGGCTAAATAATGAACACAGAATAAAAACACAGGCGATAATTATTTTCACGTTATGGCTGATAACTAATAAATGCCAAGTATTAAAATAAAATAATACACTGGATGGATGGATGGATGGATGGATGGATGGATGGAAACCTGTTTACATTAAACAGATGTTAATATTTCAAATATTAAAAGTGAATTAATTGAAAATTGAAATAAATCTGATATAAAATAAAACAAAAATTAGAAGAAACTGTAAACTAAACAAAAATTAAAATTGTTGCCTTGACAACTAACTGACATTAGTTGAAAGTTGAAACATTAAAATTAGCTGGAAATATTTAAAAGCTAATGCATAACTAAAACTAAAATAAAAGTAACTTAAACTTAAATACTAGTATTAACTTAAAGTATTAAAAAAGACAAAAGCTCATAAAATTACTATAAATTAAACTAAAATTAAAAATATAAAAATAAAAGCTAATTCAAAATATTAAACAATACTAAAATAACACTGATGAAAAATAGATTTCAGTATTATTAAAATCTTAATTTTGAGATTTGCTAAAGATTACATGCACCAATGTTATGAAGTTTAAAGATCTGTGTGTTAGATGATAGCGTAAATATATTAATGGAAATGAGAATTCATAATCAAATATCCAATACTGGCAGATGCATTTCTAAAATTGACCAATACTGAAAAAATGTATTTGTATTGTAGATGTATTGTACAGTAACAGCTTTAATGTGAAAGATTAGCTGCTCCATCAATGTAAATCACTGCACAGCCCACTTAGAGATCCATAGAGAATATGTTCTGTTATTGTTTACATGTCAGGCACTGTCATTTTGTGGAACGATTGCACTTGATGAACTCTTCAAATGTGTTCAACAACTCTTCAGATTCAGTTTCAGATCAAAACTGAGATGTGAAGCCAGAGTTCATGACAGATTGAATCAGACCTAACCAAAAGATCAAGTCAGGCCACGGTCCCCCCTGGTGTTGTAATTAGAACTCTCCATCCACTTCACTCCACTCAGTTCTCTCCACTGAACTCCACGGGAGCAGAGCCACTGGCCCGCATCTGCCCTGCAGTGAAACATAACCTCCAAACCACCACAACAATTCAAGCACATGAGTGATCCTTAACCAGCCAAGATATAGCATCTCTGAAGGAAGGGCATGCCATCTCTCACATGGCAGATGGTTACTGCTCTGTGGGTTTTGTGTTTTTGAATAAAAGATTGATATCACAGTGCATGTCTACATTTTTGTCAAATCACTGCATGCAGAACGGCTGATTATTTTATTTTAGGATCAAATAGCTATTCCTCCCCTGTGGCATATGTATTGGAATGAACTCTGTCTCTAATGAGATGCAAGACTGCAGCTGTGAAGGAAGGAAGGAAGGAAGGAAGGAAGGAAGGAAGGAAGGAAGGATGGATGGATGGATGGATGGATGGATGGATGGAAGGATGGAAGGATGGAAGGATGGATGGATGGATGGATGGATGGATGCTAATAAATACTATAAAATGCATGGACAAAAGCTGTCATGCTTAAGCAACTGTATGGAGTGTGTGAAAAGACCGAACCCCAACTGTGTGTCCAGTCAAACTGTGAGAGAGGGAGGCTTCTTTGCTGTTACATAGCCTTATTATATTTGAACTCTCACTGAGAGGCCTGTTCATTCAATCTCTAGGCTCCTGTTATGCTGATTGTTTCTGATTTATAATCGTAGCAAATTGACACTTAATCAAGAAAACCTCAACTACTGTAACAACCTTGTGATGTATATAATGTTGCCACGTGAGTGGACACACTGTATGTTGCGCACTGTGATATTTTCAGGATTCTTTGATTAATAGAAGGTTCAAAAGAACAGCATTTATTTAAAATAGAAATCTTTTGTAACATTATAAATGTGTTAAATGTATTTAATGGATCCTTGCTGAATAAAACATATTTTCTAAAAGAATTCAATTAATTGATTTCTTAATAATAATAATAATGACAACAACAATAAATCTTTCTGACCCCAAACAGTAGTATTAAAGAAGATGTAGAATATTTGTCAGCCATATCTTGACAATAATTATCATTTTATCAGTTTCGGCCACTTTTTAATACCAGTGCATCCCAAATCTCTTTGCAAGTTTCTTTGTATTTCCTCCTAATAAACACAGATTTGCCATGTCAGCAACATCAATCTCATGCCAGCAGAGTGGCTAAATTGGGGCATGATTCTCCAACAATAGAAGTACAGTATGTGTGTACAATATGTCTGAAGGGCATTGGGAATAGAGCATTTGGGAGGTCTAAACAGGGAAAGGGAGAGTGGAGGGGGCTGGAGGGCTGGCATATTGCGCCATGTAACAGCGGGATACTAAAATGCTGAGCGGACACAGCCTGTTCGGCCCAGCACGGGTTCAGGTCCCCACGGGCGACAGGTATCCCCAAAGAGCTGACACATTGCTTTTTCTCCCCTTCCACTGTCTTAATCTCCCTGCCTCTTTTTCTTTCCCGTTCACTCCCTTGCTCTTGTCAAGGGAATTCTAGCAGGTGTCTGGAAGGGACCAGCTGTAATGTCTTCCAATACATGTCTTCTTCTTAAGCATTTTTTTTTCTTCTTTTCCTGTTTTTGGCATAGCTTCACCTGGCTCTGACACCTGTCACCTTGTTTCCTTTAAAGTCCTAGTTCAAATCTCTCAGAGCTACAGTACAAGGACAACTCATCAAGCCAGATGGACCCAGATTTATCCAGAGACCCCATTTCATCACCTTTAACCTAAATAAATAACCCTGTATTTGAGCTTAATTCTTTGATGGACATCTTTTTGCTTTGGGAACAGGTTTGTCTTGAATGTTGCAAATTTTATTACTTAGAAGGTGTCACATTTTTTATACAGGGATGGACTGGGACAAGTAGATACTAAAACATGAATGCAAAATAGTATTGATTACTTACTCAGTTTGGTACCCAAACACTGTCTAACTGAATATGTTGTGTCTGTGAAGAATATAAATGATCAATTGCACTTCTTGATCAAAATGCCAGTCTTGTTGAGATATTAATGTAAATAGGTCAGGTGTGTCTTAAAGGAAAAGTTCACTCATTTTTTTTTTAACACAGAAGATGGTTTTTTGAAGGATATGCGTAACCAAACAGTTGGTGGGCCACACTGACTTCCATAGTATTTTAATTTTTTTTTTTCCAATGAGGCCCATCAACTGTTCACATCAGTGCGATTATTGTGACTTGATTTAAGCATTTGCATCATGTGGCCAATCAAACTTTGTGTCCAATCAAACTGAGAGAGTGGTTCAAATATAATTTGTGAGCTCGATGTGAGTTTTTCAGATACTGTAATCCAAATATACTCAACACATGGGTACAAGAGAACATGATTGCATGGACACACTTCCAAGCTGTAGTTGTCTTTGTCCTGGAACAATATTCGTACCTGTATTTTAGACTAGAAAACAAGTCAGTTGTAAAACACAAAGTTATCTATGCTTCTATACTCAATAAAGTGTATGACTAGCTGGAATATGAACTTGGGACTTGATCCAAGTCAGACAAAATTTTTAATGACTTTCATAATTATTTCAATGTCATTTCCTGTTGACGACTTGATCTGAATACTTAATTTGTTTTACTCTTTAACAAAGAGTTTCCATGTCAGGCACACATATGCAAAATTTTGTAAATAAATGACATTAGCCAACTGTATACTGACATTTTTACAGAAAAAAGTCAGCTTGCCAGATTAATTCTGTAAAAATGCAGTAAAAATGTGAACATATTTACAGAACAACCTGCAAATTTACAATTTAAAACTGTAATTTACAAATTGGCAATTTCAACAGCCCTTTTATGCTGAATTAGTAAAGCTATGCTGATACTAAAACCTGTAATATGTAACATAAAACCCTAATGTTTCGAGTGAAACAAAAAGATTCTGGGAATGTCAGTTTATGACTTTCATTGTAAATTATAAGATGACTTTTTTTTTTTAATTATTATCATTTTTTTATTAAAATGTAATTTTTGTTTCATACAGTATAGCCTAAAAGCAAAGTAGTTATGCCTCCATTACTTTGAAATGTAAAACAGAAACAGACACAAAACTAACACCTTAAAATCATGGATTTTCAAAAGTGTTACAGTGTTTTTTAAAAGTGAAAAATCCATTCATTTTATTATTGGCTTTCACAGTCTATCCATTGCTCTAACAGCAAGCCCTTCGGAATGGACACATTAATGCAACTCGTCCTGACTTGTTTTGATTTAAAACATGTAACCAGACATTTGTCTCGAGTCTTTACTAGAAACATAAACTGAAGGTTAAGATTTGAAGCACGACTCTGACCTGAAAACCAATGACTCTGACCCATGTCTGAGGACTATGAATAAGGAACTAGCTTAATACTATCAGCTACAAGAAAGATTAAGAGATATAATAGAAGGTTAAGGGTAAATGGTTTCCAGTGAGCATTTCTTATGTTTTCTTCGTTGAGCATGTTCAGTGTGAAATAGACAATGATCCAGGCTGAAAGATCAACAGGAACATCTGTATCTACGCCGCCTCTGCAGTGTTCAATTAATCTTATATTTAGTTTGCCTTTGAAGCAGTAACCCGATGACCTTGCACATTAGATCTTCACAACTGAGACTGTCAAGCTCTAAACTATTACACGTCACCGATTCAGCCTTTAGTAAATGTTTCAATAAAGTTTACAGCTAATAGTAGGCTAGTCAGGGATGTGAAAGCCAGTTCTTAGCAACAGCTAAACTCACCAAGCCTAATGTAAAATAGTACACTAAATGTCTGCTTCATGTTGTGACATCCACACGAACTAGTTTTATTTAAGCCAGAAATATGTTTGATGATAGAATAAACCTGACTACATCTAGACCAACAAAAGTACTCAAGAGTCAGAGCAGGTAAGAAAGTAGCTTCTTTCACTTTTCACAGTGCAAATCAGGGCGTGGGAATGTAACACATGGGCTGATTTAGAAGGTGTTTGCCTCAATGTGACAATATCAAGACCATCAACTTTACCACCTGGCTAGCTGGTCCTTTGACTCCCCTCCCAGGACACAGCTAAGGTGGGATTTCACATCCAGGCCTCCTTCTGTTTTGTTGTGGTCTCCATAGCGCTGCAAATTGCTCTCTGGAGGTTTGAGAGATAAAAAGAGACGTATGCAGGAGATTTAGCCCTGTGGTCTGGACCACCCGTCCTCTGTTTGCACCCTGTTATCAGCAGTTTTCGAGGCAGGATTCACCACCAGGTTTTTGGAGGGCAGTTAGGTGACAGCCAATTACAGGTTTACAAATCTCAGAGATCAAGGATCGTTCTGCTATTTTCTCTTTCTCTGTATCTATGTATCTTCAGGGCCACATAATGGTATTCTGATACATTAAAGCTATCATTCTCATGGGGACATTGGTTTGAAACTGGCCTTTGTTATATTCTGATGCCATTCCCACTCCCCTCTTTCTCTGCTTTACTGGCTAATTGACCATAAATTCATGCATTTTAATGCCTTAAAAAATAAACTAAAAGTAAATGAATTACTTGGTGACAGTTTTGATTTTCCATGAATGAATAAATAAATAAATAAATAAAACTTTATTTAGTGAACAGAAGTCTTCAATCTGCATGTTGCCAAATCTCCCAAGTTCACAGAGATGAAAAACAATTGCCCCAACAAGGAGACAATAGCCTGAATCATTAAAAATAACTACTAAAACCCCACAGCTACACGATCATTATTCAGGTTGTGAATCTGAAATATAGCTGTGAAAATGAAGACCTGAGAGCATTACAAAAAATGGTATAGTGACAAAGTAAAACAAATGACTAGGAAAATAGTACAAAACAATATCCAAGTGTTTGGATGTCCCAGTAGGAATTGTTGATTCCGTTCTCAGGAAGTGGCAGCTACATCAAACCTCCCAGAGACTGCCCAGCAAAGGTCTTCATTAAAAATCCTCTGTGCAAACCAAAAGAAGACCTGAGAGAAATGCTACAGAGATGCCATTACCCAAAAAAGGGCATCCAGAGATTACCCAAATGCCTAATAGTGACCATTCATGTGGGAAAAGTGTTAATGGTAACATGGTACCAAAATAGAGGTTTTATCCAAAGTTATATCAGTGGAAAAAATCCCACACCTTAAACAAAAACATAGCAACATAAAAATTATGTTATGTGGCTGCTTTTCATCAGCAGGGACTGGACATCTTGTTAAACTGAAAATACTGCAAAAAAGATCATTGCTATCTTTTAAACTGACAGAGAAAGACTATCTTTCAGCAGTACAATGATCCCATTGATATTGTAGGGGCTCAATAACAAAAAAGTAAATGTCCAACATTGGCCTAATCAAAACTTTAATCACAATTTTATGAAAATCTATGGACATAATAAAAAATATATCACCATTTGAAAAAAAAAAAAAAACATAGAAAAACACATTTATGTTCCACAAAGAATCTTTCAGTGAGAAGTACATAAAATAACCATTTTTATCCACTTACTCATTTTTTAATATATAATTCTCATAAATCAAAAGCTGTCTCTTCAAACAAACTGACTCAGATTCCCCCAGTATGATGACGTCATTGTAGGGAGAAACCCTGCCCACAGCCGTTGACGATCTGCCCTATTAGCATAGACACAGCCCTAAGTGAGAAACACAGAGTCCACAATTTCTGTATCCTTTCTGTAGCAGCTGGAGTTGTACAGTGTCTGTGCCAAAGAGGCATTACATGTGTTGTATTTTGGGATGTACAAATGGACATAAGAGTCTTCACAGATTAGGAAATATCCCGAAGAAAATTAGTAAAGTCTTATACGTTTGCACCAATCATTTTGCGCCAGACTGCTTCACAAACAAGGGTGTTTTCAATGCTGGATTTTCACAAAGGTTGATTCTGAAACATATAAGGCTAAACACCACTGACAGTTTCTGACATTTTCAGTGCATGAGATAGTTCTGTTTTATAGTTTGAGCTAAAACTTTACATAAACACTCTGGGTACATTAGAGACTTATTTTACATCTTGTAAAAGGGGGTATAATAAGTCCCCTTTAAAATCATTAATTTTAAAATAAAATTATTAATAAAATTAATAGATAAAGTACACCAATTACATTAATACATTAAGTAATTTGGCAAACTCAATTTGCCGCACATTTAAAAATTGGCCAGTATAAGACTTTCAAACATGAAACAATTTGGAGTGTAATGATTTGAAATACAAAGCCAACTAATACACCCAAATACAAATTTGGGTGTATTAGTTAATTAGGATCTGATACTTTTGCCAAGGTCCTATATGTATCTTGCTGTTTTTTTGTAACTATAGCTTGACACAGTATCTGAGACACAAGGCATGCATTCATTAAGGTCTAATCATTACCAGATTACTGAAGCCTGAAGGACATCATGTCCCTGTAGTCATCCCATTCTTAAATATCAAATTAATTGATTCACATTTGAGGTGACCAACTGGCAAAGTGTCCTCGTCAGCTGCCCTGTCAGAAGAACAGACCCACAGGGACCCCATGCAAGAGAGGAGGCAACATATCGAGCAGCAGGCCATTTTCTGCTTAACCTTTTCCTCAAAGTAGACTTCAGCCTAAGAGGGTGCAAACATACAAATGCATTTGCAATACATAATGGATAATGTACATTCAGCTGGTCATTGTCATAAAGACAGTTATAATAATGCAGGTAAATACATACATAAATAAAGTATTGATAAATGAGTTTAAGTATTATTTTATAATATTTAGTTATAGTATGTAATATAGTGCTTAACAAATTTATTAGACCACCACCCAGTGTAAGGTTTGTGCAACAGCTGCACTAAACTAACAGTATTGGTGATTACCAAAATCTTTTTTTTTTTTTTTTCTGTAATGGTTAATCCAAACCAGTATGTGTAAGCTCTTTAGTAACAGTAGTGTTTCTAATGCTAAAATATAATTATTATTGTTATTTAATAAAGTAAGATCACACAAAAGTTTCTTCAAAAGCAAGTCTTTTGGGAACAACTAGAAACTATTTGCAAGTCAATAACAACAGAGACTGTGGAAAAGTACATAAAAAACAATGCCAGCAAAAAATAAATAAAAATTGTTATTATGTGTGTATAAAGACTATTTAGTTGTTTCAGTTGTTATTTGCCTAATAAACGACAATACAATTTTTAGTTTTCAACTAAAGCCTTAAGCCTAAAAATTTTATTGATATACCCAAAATGATTTATATGTCATGTTTAACAACCATTTACATAATATCCAGCGGCAAATTCACGACGGACTGGCCGAGATTAAGCTGTTCTCAGTGGGTACGTGAGCTCTGAATGGCCGCTGACGGCCTGGAGCTCACATCTGCGAAAGCGTCTAAACAAATTTTCAAATAGGTGCTATGTTTCCATACAGGACCTAAAACTACCTTTTTGCCACATCTGTCAATGGCTGGTGACTTAAGAAAATTTACCAGCCATGAAACAAAAACAGGCAGTTATGACACCAATATTCAAGATACTTGTGAAAATTCACAATCCTCCATTCCAATGCTGATACCATAGCTAAAACTACTAGCTTAACTAATATAATTTTAATAGCCTACATTTTTAAAGACAAGTAAACAGTCAGTAATAAAATAAGAACAAATAATCAGACCCTTTCTCAATAACAAACATAGCATATTATTTATAAAAAATAATATTTATTGAACAATGATATTTAAATGAACAACAATAGCCATTAGACAATAGGAAATAAACACAAGCAAATGATTCAGTCAAACGTACAAAAACAGTGCTCTAGTACAGAATTTAAGTTAAACTTCATTTTCCAATTAATAAGACCAAAGATTGCCCATAT
>RJVU01056011.1:898605-925944 GCA_003731715.1 Anabarilius grahami | reverse complement strand
GTTTAACCATAGTTTTTTTTAGTAAAAAAAAAAACATTTTGATATTGACCATATAAGTAACGTTTAAGCTTATGTCGAAATAAATATTTGTGTAAAAACTGCTTGAGATTTCAAAGCAAGCTTGAATTAGGGGGTGTGATTTTTCTTATTATGGCTTCACTCCCAAATTCTGACATTGAACAGCATTTAGCCCCCCAAAAATGCTAGTCTCTCTCATAAAATAATTTGTTACATTTATATACAGGTCCTTCTCAAAAAATTAGCATATTGTGATAAAGTTCATTATTTTCCATAATGTAATGATAAAAATTAAACTTTCATATATTTTAGATTCATTGCACACCAACTGAAATATTTCAGGTCTTTTATTGTTTTAATACTGATGATTTTGGCATACAGCTCATGAAAACCCAAAATTCCTATCTCAAAAAATTAGCATATTTCATCCGACCAATAAAAGAAAAGTGTTTTTAATACAAAAAAAGTCAACCTTCAAATAATTATGTTCAGTTATGCACTCAATACTTGGTCGGGAATCCTTTTGCAGAAATGACTGCTTCAATGCGGCGTGGCATGGAGGCAATCAGCCTGTGGCACTGCTGAGGTGTTATGGAGGCCCAGGATGCTTCGATAGCGGCCTTAAGCTCATCCAGAGTGTTGGGTCTTGCGTCTCTCAACTTTCTCTTCACAATATCAGTTCAGGTCAGGAGAGTTGGCAGGCCAATTGAGCACAGTAATACCATGGTCAGTAAACCATTTACCAGTGGTTTTGGCACTGTGAGCAGGTGCCAGGTCGTGCTGAAAAACGAAATCTTCATCTCCATAAAGCTTTTCAGCAGATGGAAGCATGAAGTGCTCCAAAATCTCCTGATAGCTAGCTGCATTGACCCTGCCCTTGATAAAACACAGTGGACCAACACCAGCAGCTGACATGGCACCCCAGACCATCACTGACTGTGGGAACTTGACACTGGACTTCAGGCATTTTGGCATTTCCTTCTCCCCAGTCTTCCTCCAGACTCTGGCACCTTGATTTCCGAATGACTTTGGACCACTGAGCAACAGTCCAGTGCTGCTTCTCTGTAGCCCAGGTCAGGCGCTTCTGCCGCTGTTTCTGGTTCAAAAGTGGCTTGACCTGGGGAATGCGGCACCTGTAGCCCATTTCCTGCACACGCCTGTGCACGGTGGCTCTGGATGTTTCTACTCCAGACTCAGTCCACTGCTTCCGCAGGTCCCCCAAGGTCTGGAATCGGTCCTTCTCCACAATCTTCCTCAGGGTCCGGTCACCTCTTCTCGTTGTGCAGCGTTTTTTGCCACACTTTTTCCTTCCCACAGACTTCCCACTGAGGTGCCTTGATACAGCACTCTGGGAACAGCCTATTCGTTCAGAAAAATTTCTTTGTGTCTTACCCTCTCGCTTGAGGGTGTCAATGATGGCCTTCTGGACAGCAGTCAGGTCGGCAGTCTTACCCATGATTGCGGTTTTGAGTTAATTAGTTGATTCAGATGATTAGGTTTATAGCTCGTTTAGAGAACCTTTTCATGATATGCTAATTTTTTGAGATAGGAATTTTGGGTTTTCATGAGCTGTATGCCAAAATCATCAGTATTAAAACAATAAAAGACCTGAAATATTTCAGTTGGTGTGCAATGAATCTAAAATATAGGAAAGTTTAATTTTATCATTACATTATGGAAAATAATGAACTTTTATCACAATATGCTAATTTTTTGAGAAGGACCTGTATAGCGCTTTTCTAAGCACTTAAAGTGCTTTACTTGGAGGGGGGGGGGGGATCTCCTCAACCACCACCAATGTGCAGCATCCACGGATGAAATGAACAGTAAACTCGACACAAGTATCTTTGTGCGAATCAGTTTAAATATGAATAGTTTTAAATAAAGCCACCAAAGAAACTGTCCAAATAATACATCTATGTTTCAATAGCACTATTTGATTCCATTATCTAGTATAACACAAAGACTTCTGAAGGATCAGAAATTCTTCTTGAGATGGTGTCATTTTTTTCGACAGCTGTAGAGAGGTTGGGAGTGTATATTTTTATCTTGGGATTTTCATCAGCACAATTGCTTCGCTACCAATTTTCACCTCTTTATAATGTGAGCAGGAGACAGTTTTTTTTTTTTGAGAACAAAGATGACACATTTGCTAATTTATGCTGTTAAAATATTATTTTTATGCTATTAAAATATTATGTCTTGGCCCTCTTGACATGGACTTGCCATGTGCCCAAATCATCGGGAGGTTAAGTGTTCTTGTTCATGTTAATTTATAAAGTCAAAGATATTCACACGCTTGGATTATACATTATTGTGTTGATCCTCTCAATGCAAGAGCAGGGGAATGTGTTTGTCTACCTTGTTTAAGAGCACACATATTTGGAGGGAATTTTACTATATTCTAAACTTGGAGCAGATACAAATGTGAACAAAAGTAGAAAATAAATAAATAAAGAAGGCACACAAAATAGCATCACACCACATACACGGATTCCCTTCTTCATAAAGTCCCAACCACACTGTTACCTTATTGCTTCTCAACACTGACACAAAGCAAAATACAATCAACACTCTCCATATGACATTTTTTCACGGTTGTGGAAACGTCTCTATAGGGAAACCTCCCAATTGTGCACAGATATGAACATAAACATAATGTCTGCAAGTCTAGTTTCTGTAGACACACACACTGCATTCTTACAGAGCCTGCGGGCCTATGTGTCCCCTGCAGATCCTTCTACTTTTGGCTGAGTTCCTCCCCTTGACATTTCCTTCTTTCTGATATTTGGATATTGCCAGCTGCCACATAAAAGCTGGGATAGTTGCACACGCTGTCAGTGGCATATGCCTTGATTTTGGGGGCAACTGCAGACCCCTCACTTCTGTGCAAAAATGGCCTTTAATGATCTATCATCTGTAATTCTGCCACTGGGACCAGTTTTTCTACTTCCTCCAGGCCTAGAATGGCATTTCAAAAATATAAGTCAATCTGACGACACCACTATTCTTTTAAATTAGGTCACAATTGCAAAGGAAGGGTGTTAGGCAGAGTAACTTTATTGTATATGTACCTTCCATCTTCATTTTCCACTCATGTGCATATAGCATAAAATGCCATGTTAAAATCAGTGTTGTAGGTTCAGGGGTTGATTTGTTTCAACTCTCAGCTTGTTCTCATTTCCTATAGTTGTGCTAGTACAGTGTATGACAAATTAGTGCAGCAAAAAATGTAAGGATAGATAAGACATTTTTAGATTGTGGTGCGAAGTGTGCAATCGATTTAGAGCGTGTAAGGAATGTAGCCTAACACCAACTGTGATATAAAGTAACCTCAAGAAATGTACAGTATTACTCCGTCATGGAAAAAAGTTAGCAAGATCTCTTGTAAGCTGGCTAACATTAGACATTTTAATGGTACAATTGCTTCCTCTCATTTTATGTTGTTTCTGCTCGTTTTCTTGCAACCATTTGAAAATGGAAAGCAAAAACAGCCATTAACCACTAAGAATGCATAGAATGGTGATAATACGAATGTTTACAAATATTTGACATTAAAGGGATAGTTCACCCCAAAATGAAAATTCTATCATCATTTACTCCCTCTCAAATTGTTCCAACCCTGTATACATTTCTTTGTTCTGCTGTACACAAAGGAATATGGAATGCTACAAACATTCTTCCAAATATCTTCCTTTGTGTACAGCAGAACCAAGAATCTTATTCAGGTTTGGAATAACTTGAGGGGGAGTAAATGATGACAGAATTTTCATTTTTGGGTGAACTATTTCTTTAACCAAAATAAATGGAGGTACTTCCCTATGAACAAGAATAGATTATGTTTTATTACATGTAGACATGCACTGCTGTTCGAAAGTTTGGGGTCAGTGTTTTTTTTTCCATTTTTTTTATTTTTTTTTTATAATAATAATAACATATTTATTCACCAAGGATGCATCAAATTGAACAAAAGTGACAGCGAAAGTATTTATAATGTTACAGGATAATATTTTATTTTATAATTTATAATTATATAATAGCTACATAATTTAAATTATAAATTATATAGCTATATAAATTAGAAATTATTAAATAAAATATTATCCTGGAAAAAAATTTCAAGACAGATTCAAAACAAAATGAAACAAACAAACAAAAAAAGCAGGGTTTTTTTTTTTTTTACACTGAAAATATTAAGAAATATTTTTAAACACCAAATCAACATATTAGTATGATTTTGAACCACTGAATTTGTTGAAGTGAATTTGTAAAGTGAAAATTGCCATTAGGCTACAAACTGAATATTTTGGAATTGGTATAGGGAAGGTGAATATGAATTATTGAATTTTTAATAATGAAATTGTGTGTGAAACATTTTCAATCGAAATATTCACGGCTTAAATAGTGAAGTGAAGTGAAGTGACATGTGGCCAAGTATGGTGACCCATACTCGGAATTTGTGCTCTGCATTTAACCCATCCAAGTGCACACACACAGCAGTGAACACACACACACCGTGAACACACACCCAGAGAAAATATAGAACCATGTTAAATTTAATTTTAATTGCATTTTTTTTCAATTAAATCCAAGTGCAATTCAAAAGGCCTTTTTGTTTCAAAGACATTTGTCATTGATATACTTACATACAACTATTACAATTACTTATTCCATAATTTATGTAGGTCAGATGGCAGCCGTGGCCTAATGGATAGAGAGTCGGACTTGTAACCCAAAGGTCATGGGTTCGAGTCTCAGGTTCGGCAGGGATTGTCGGTGAGGGGAGTGAATGTCCAGCGCTCTCCCCACCCTCAATACCACGACTGAGGTGAGACCCTTGAGCAAGGCACCGTACCCCCAACTGCTCCCCGGGCGCCGCAGCAATGGCTGCCCACTGCTCCAGGTGTGTGTTCACGGTGTGTGTGTTCACTGCTGTGTGTGTGCGCACTTGGATGGGTTAAATGCAGAGCACAAATTCCGAGTATGGTTCACCATACTTGGCCACGTCACTTCACTTCACTTCACTTCATTGTTAATTAAAAAAACAAAAAATAGACTAAATTATTGGCAATGCTTAAAAACGGCAATGCCGAAACATATCTGTGCAAACTATATGGATGGATGGGAAACATTTTAGCAGGATTATATGTTAAAATGTAAAATGAGATTTTGCACACACGGATGTGACAAGATTAATGACACCCTATTGCAGCTCCAGCTCCTTTCATAACGTTTCATTTGATATGTAGATGAATGACATCCCTGCTCTGGCATAATCAGGCATGCTTTGTCATAGGCTGACCTTCGACTTTGGCCCAAATCCAGCTCAGTTCTTGTATGTGTGTGTGTGTGCATGAGCTTGTGTTCCTGTGATGGATGTGTGGAGCAGAACAGCTGTTTAGGCCATTGCCGGGCTCAGGGTCAACAGTTTTGGGTGACAGCCCTGGACACAGAGATGGATAGAGACACCATTTCTCTAGCAAGGAGCGTTCTATGGTGGGATACAGTTCTTGTTAGTCTATCAATATATGTGTGTGTGTGTGTGTGTGTGTGTTTGTGTGTGTGCGTGCACAGAGATATACAACCCCATTTCCAGAAAAGTTGGGACATTTTGTAAAATGCAATAAAATAAAAAATCTGTGGTTTGTTCATTCTCTTTAACCTTTATTTAACTGACAAAAGTACAAAGAAAAGATTTTCAATGTTTTCACTGACCAACTCAAGTGTATTTTGTAAATATAAACAATTTTTGATTTTGATGGCTGCAATTCACTCCAAAAAAGTTGGGACAGAGGCATGTTTACCATTGTGTCACATAACCTTTTCTTTTAATTACACTTTTCAATTTGAAGTTTTGCAAGTTACATTTTTGCCCAATCTCGCCTGATACAAGACAGCTGCTCAACAGTCATCATTGTCTGATTCTCCTTTTCACGATGGGCATACATTTTCAATAAGAGATAGATATGGACTGCAGACAGGCAGTCAAGCACATCCCTACGGTGTAGAGTGTCAAGAAACCACTCTGATATAGCACATACTGAATGAGGCCTGGCATTGTCTTGCTTCCCAGGAAAGATGTCATCTTGATGGCAGTATATGTCTCTGTACAATCCCAATATACGCCTCCACGTCAATGATTCCTTCACACATATGCAAGTCACCCATACCGTTTGCACTGATGCACCCCATACCATGAGAGATGTTTGCTTTTGCACCTGTCACTGATGGAAGTCTGGATGGTCCCTTTCGTCTTTGGGACTGAGAACTTGATCTAAAAACATGCTGAAAGGTGAACTCATCTGACCACAGCACACATTTCCACTGTTGTTAAGACCATGTGAGATGAGCTCGGGCCCAGAGAACTCGGCAGCATCTCTGCACAGAACTGATTTGCGTAACAGAGATTCAAGTTGCATTTCCTGATGCACATGTGGCTATTTCTAACACAGCAGCATTACGGTTTCTCATGCAATGCCATCTGAGGGCTCAAAGGTCATGCACATTCAACGGAGGTCTCTTGCCTGGCCTTCTACGTACTGAGATTTCTCTGGATTCCCTGAATCTTTCCACAATATTATGAATGGTAGATGGTGAAAGACCTAAATACTTTGCAATCTGCATTAAGAAATGCGATTTTTGATTTGTCTGACAATTTGTATTTGTATTTATTTCGATCTCCATTAGCTGTGAAAACACAGCTATTCTTCCTGGAGTCGATGCTTCTAACATAGTGCATTTACATGGCTATTATGACAAAAGATAACAATAATGCAAATTATAGATAAAAGAAAATACACAACAACAACCACAAAACAGCAAACAAATACATGCTACACCCACACACACGCACACAGGACCTAGTTTGTGTTAATGTAGTAATAGAGAGATAATATCACTCATTGCAATTTTTCCTTCTTGAGTGCTACTGAAGTAAGAGAAGGTGCCTTTTCAGGAGGACTTTAAACTGATGTTTACTGTTACTAATTCTCATGAAATTTGGCACAAAGTGGTGAGCTGTGACCCATCTTTGCTTGCAAAGACTGAGATGCACCCAATCACGATTGGGTGCATCTTTTATACCCAATCACGATAACCTCACCTATTACCAATTCACCTGCTTATTGTGGACTGTTATAAAACCGTTTAAATTGATATTCTATAATCTTTTCACTATTATTTTGCCTTTGTCCCAACTTTTTTTGGAGTGTGTTCCAGTCATCAACATCAAAATGTGTTTATATTTACAAAATACAATTAAATTGGTCAATGAAAACATTGGAAATCTTTTCTTTGTACTTTCGTCAGTTAAAGCTGCAGTCCGTAACTTTTTTTGGTTAAAAATAATCCAAAATCAATTTTTGAGCAAGTACATAAACAGCCAATGTTCAAAACGATCTCCTTACCTTAGCCCGATTCACAACGGTAAGCTTGTAATAATGTTTTATAATAAATTGATACTGGTAAATTTCTGCGGGAAATTCGAGCATGCAGCAATTCGTCTTTGCGTCATTACGTCACGTCTGTAAACATAAAGGAAGGAGTCCCAGCTAGACTATGCATATAGGAAATGCTGGTAGCAGGTCATTTATAGCCTTTTCTCACAGCAGCTGAAATGATTAAACTTATCATTTTGATGGCGGATTGTAATCCAGAATGGTCCAAATAACAATCATCAGTGACAACTGGAGATTTACCCGTAGTCAAAAGCAAAAAACTTTGGACTGCAGAGAAACTGAAATCTACAGGTAACACTAATACACACTAAATACATAGTCACGCAAAGCTGCTTTTGGCTTTCCTGTGGCTCAGTGGTTAGAGCATGGCACTAGCAATGCCAAGGTCATGGGTTCGATCCCAGGGATTGCACATACTCGGATACAAATGTATAGAATAATGCAATGTAAGTCGCTTTGGATAAAAGCGTCTGCCAAATGCATAAATGTAAATGTTGTTAACATTAACAATTTTACAACAAAGTATAACAACAATGATAATTTGCACGGTTTGATGTGATATGAGCTAAGCGATCATTAGATTTAAAGCTGCTGTCTGTAACTTTTTTCAAAATTTACAAAAAGTATATAATGAGAATGTCCAACATGAATCCATTTTCTAAACCGTGTTTTTGTCTTACTCTGAATCCTTATGGTACACTTATAATAAGTGTTTATATTCGGACTATTTCAGACCGGACTGGTAGGACCCGCAGCAGAGTATCACAGTAACTGTGTGACTCGCCATAGACAAACACGGAGAAAAGTAGCTCCGGCTACAATGTTCTTCCGCAAGACGCGTGCAGTTCTGTTTATTAACTGCAAAAGGGCCAAAAATCGCGGACTGCAGCTTTAATCACCATTTGCAGCGTGATTTATTGTAGGCTAATGTTTTTCCCCTCAGTTCAGTAGCCCCTCACTGTAGAACACTCCAGATCCAGGAGGCGGAGTCGGGTAGGTTAAGGGATATGTAAAGTGGGAGGAGTTGGATCCAGATCCAGGGGGTGGAGATGGGTAGGTTAAGGGCAGTCGTGGCCTAATGGATAGAGAGTCGGACTTGTAACCCAAAGGTCATGGGTTCGAGTCTCAGGTCCGGCAGGGATTGTCGGTGAGGGGAGTGAATATCCAGCGCTCTCCCCACCCTCAATACCACAACTGAGGTGAGACCCTTGAGCAAGGCACCGTACCCCCAACTGCTCCCCGGGTGCCGCAGCAATGGCTGCTCTCTGCTCCGGGTGTGTGTTCCGGGTTAAATGCAGAGCACAAATTCCAAGTATGGGTCACCATACTTGGCCACATGTCACATGTCACTCACTTCTGTCACTTAAGGGATATGTAAAGTGGGAGGAGTTGGATCCAGATCCAGGGGGTGGAGATGGGTAGGTTAAGGGATATGTAAAGTGGGAGGAGTTGGATCCAGATCCAGGGGGTGGACTCAGGTAGGTTAAGGGATACGTAAAGTGGGAGGAGTTGGATCCAGATACAGGGGGTGGAGATGGGTAGGTTTAGGGATATGCAAAGTGGGAGGAGTTGGATCTAGATTGAAAGTTGAACACAGAACAAAAGTGGCAGACAAGTTACTTGTTTAAATTGTATTTATGGGTTTCCCTAAGGGGTGGGCGCTTCCAGGGTCATGTATTTAAAAGTCTGGAAAGAACCTTTTTTCTTTTAATGTAATGTTTAGTTTAAAATTGTGTAAATGCAATTACTTTAATTTATGATTAATCATCATCATTATTTACTTACATATTTATTCATTACTCTTGTGTATTACTTGGGTTAAATTCAACAGAAACAATATTAATACAATGGTCTCATTTCTGAAAAGTACCATAAATCAGTCTAGTTTGTCATAAATCAGAGTCAAAGCTACAATAATGTCCATCTACTGGGTTTTGATGGACTAATTAAAGGAACTTATTAAAAAATGTGAAGAGAAAAATTAGAGATGAATTGCTATTTTTCACATACTGTAACCAGTAAAGTCAGAACAGAACATGAGGGTTCATATAAAAGACGTCTTTGATGTTCAGTCGTAATGCCTTTTTTATATATTACACTTGCATGTTAAAAAGGCAATTTCAATACTTTAGAGGATTGATCGATTCCTTCGTGGTTTTCCTCCCTCTCGCTCTCTTTTTTTCTCTGTTCTATTGTACACTCCTAAAGCTCATCCACATTTCTTGCAATCTGCACTTGTTAATTTCTAGCCTGTAACTTTCCCTCTTTCACTCTCTTACTTTTTATCTCTCTTTCATTTTTGAGGAGGCACCATACGTGCTTGATCGATTATGTAGAGGGGGTTGGAGTGGTTGAGAGCATACAGCCAAGGTTTTTGTGTTCCTCGCTAAATTAGGCCTTTCTGTCAGCCACTCACTGCGTTTCATCTGCCGCAGTTTAGGAGGGAAATAACATGCACCGTTTTCGACGTGCTCGCAGCCATTGAGGTTTTCCTCCTACACTGCCGCTTCCAATGTGAGAGGCTGCCGAGAAACATTCTCAGAAGCGGGCGAGGATGCTTTGAACCAGGAAAATTGTTTGCCAGTCCTCATCGAAACAGCTGAATATGGAATATGTTCACAGCACACCTGCAGCCTTTAAAAATAAAATGAGTTTAATTAAAGTTAGCCTTTTTCAGGAAAAGCACTCTTTCACAATTATTACTTTTTAATGCTCTAAATCAGAAAAAAGGGTGCAAGAACTTTATTTTTAACACTTTTTTTTTCTTTTTTTTTTGGCCTTTTGCCACTTTTATGTAGCAGATAATAGAGAGAGGACTAGGAATGATTAAGAGAGAGGAAGGGACATATCAAAAGCCACATATGAACTCACAGTGCCCATTTACTCAATGTTTCCCTGGCACAGTTCTGATAAGAAGCTGCACTGAAAAAATGGTAAGCTAAAACGATAACATCTAAATTAACTTGTCTCATTAAAGTAAAAAAGGATAATTTAATATTGCCGAAACAACCTAAATACATTAATGTATACCAAGAAAATACATTTTTATGGGTTATATCAAGAAAAAAAAAAGTAACAATTGCAGGTTACCACTTTTTCCAATGTGGGTTCATCTCTAAGAATGCAGCCCTGTGGTCACAGTGTGCCAAAGTCCTTGTTAAGTAAGTGTACACTACTGTGATAGCAGATGCACTTAGGAGGAGCATAGCCAGAAAAGCACATCTGTTCTTTATGAGAAATGCGGCGTGAGTGTGCTCTGCAGTGCCCACATTTCCTCTAGGTAGACATATTCTTGGCTGGGCTGATCGTGATTTAGAGGCCCTTTGCATATTGCAGATTCAAACGCCTATGATTGTGTTTTGAAAGATACCTCTAGAGACTGCAGGTGCTTTATAAAGTTAAAACAACTGATTTTATTTAAGAGTGAAAAAGGCCACATCAAGTGTGGTTTGTTGTGGTACATTAAATATAAGTTTATTCCTCAAGGAATGGCAACATAAATTTATAAAAAGATAAGAAGGCTAAAGAATGGCTCCCAGGAAAGTAAAAACAATTTCCCTAGAGAAGCCAAATGCATATAAACTATTTGTTATTAAAAGAATAAAGTGATTAAAACGCTAAAATATGCTCTAATCTTCATGATTTTTTCGCACTACTTTCTATTTTTCTTCATTAGCTGTATTTCATGTTTGAAGTTTATGATTTACCCTCACAAACAAATGATTACAGTGTATCCCACAGGGAATGGCCCACATTTTTAATCAGTTCTAACCTTGAGCTTTGACATGTAAATTTCATCATGCTGAATTTGATTTTGCATGTCCCCTATGTGATGTAAATATATGCATATTTCATATTCATGCGAGTAATTGTCATTCTCCCCAAAGCAAACAGTGACAAAACAAACTAGTTTGTGGCGAGAATCACGCAGTGACATAACAGAAGGTGTTTTTTTTTATTGCGGATTGTAAGCCGGGTTCACAAGGCCTTGTGTCATTCTGTAGTTTGCATGTTTGATAGATTGTTACATTGTCTTATTATTGTAGATTAATGCTTTACCAGTTATTTAACCTTTTAGCCCCTTTGCAGCTCATCTTAAAAGGACAGCTCAGCCCCCCAAAAAATAAAAAATAAAAATGTTATACAAATCTTCTTCTCCACTGAGCTAATAACTTTAGAACCACTTGTCAACTGAATCACTCAGTGAAATGAACTCTGATTTGTGAACAAACAATTCGATTTGTCCAGTACGATTTGTGAACCGAATCAACAAGTTCATTAGAGAACTGCCGCAAAATAGTGTTTTGTTTATGTGAAAGTCCCTTTTAAGGAAAGTCTGTTCACTCAGCAGCCATATTTCCAATGCCTCCGGGTAGCTATTGCGGGCATCCAAGACCAAGTCCTATCTATTTGAATGGGGGAATCCTGAAATCTCAAAACCTGCTTGATGAACTCACAATTAAATAACATATTTCAACAACAAAATCTGACATGAATGGTCCCATAAATGTTGTTTCATATGCTCAAACTGTGTTAAAAAAGCTTATTTTTCAGGCTAGACAAGCCAATGCGCATGTGCAGTCCTAAGCGTGAGTCTCAGGTTACTATGGGAACTGGAGCTTCTAACGGCAGCTGCAGCGACACAATGACTTTATCAATCAGTGATTGGCTCTTTTACTTAGAAGGCGGGACCTATTCCGCCATATTGCACATTGCAGTTTCTCCCATTCATAACTAATAGGAGTAAACTGTCTTTCTATATCAATAGTCTTTGGTACAACTCAGTGATTTGTGGAAGCATGTTTCTGCCATGGAATAAAACAATTTGAAAGATAATTGGACTTTTTATCTCACAATTCTGACTTTTTTTTTCTCACAATTGCGAGTTTATATCTTGCAGTTCTAACAATTGTGATAAAAAAATCTGAATTGTGAGAAAAAGTCACAATTTACCTTTTTTTTTTTATATTCAGTGGCGGAAACAAGCTTCCACAATAATTCCTTCGACACTTATGATACTCATATTATCAGTGCATACAAAAATCTAGACTAAGCTGTTATTGATCTGTATGTTATATATACCCAACCAATACCTATGGCTATGTTTACATGGGCGAGGATGGTAAGAGAATTTTAGAATAACACAACAGTCTTTTATGACATTTTATTTTTCAACTGCAACCGTTCTTTGAGTCATATGTCATTATGCCATTTCAGTCCAATCAAGTGTTTACATCTCCTCTAGATCAGATTAGAAAAGGAATAAACCACTCCTTCCAATCCGATCGAAATTTCATTCAGATCGAGCTCAATCAGATAGATTAAGGTGTTTACATGAAGGCTTTTCAGTCCGATTGACTAACAGATTTTTTTGTTTGCATGTAATCGTGGCCACTGTGTTAAATCAGATGATAAAAATGCTTTAAGCTTTTAACATGAACAGAATTGCTGCTACAAGCTGAACAAGCAAAAAAAGACCCTCAGGAATTTTCCAGAACATCAGCCTTGGTCCAGATGTCAAGAGATTTTAGTATTCTGTATTGGTGCTGTCAAACTGCTGGCTAGATCACTGGGAGACTTTCTTTTTGGCATTCATTTTTGGACAATCCTGCATGTTTTTCCCTTTCATCTTAATCTGAGTAAGTAACTTATTGCACACTGCATTTGGCCAATTAGCTATGTATGTCTCTAATAAGCTTCTGTCTCTTTCTGTGTCTCCCTTTCTGTCTCCTTTTATGAAGCTTGCTTCCCATTATATAACATAGAAAACTGAAATTATTTTCAAGTAAAATGCCTCAGTTATTCTAATCATAGTCCCCCAGGCCCAGTATCTTCTCGAAATTGATGCCTTTCTGCAGGTGCATTCACTTCACAGATGTCAAGTGGTTGCCCACTTTACTTGCATGACACCTTGTTCTCAGATCTAATGAGGGATCATAGTCTTCATTTTATCTTCTTTCTTCTGTTTTTCTTTGTGTGTTATACTGCTATACATTTTGCTGGAGAGTGTTTATGGCATGGTTTCATGGCATGTTACTTGGGCACTTAGTTTGGCAATGGAATGAATCCTCAATACACTATCTGGGAACATATAAATGGAAACACCTACATATTGTTATGTAGTCACATGAATGGCAGGCAGTCTAGTTGGGTGCTGGGGCCTGAGCAGACGGCAACAAGTGATCCCAAGGGTTTTCTATAAGGAAGTGTATCAAGATCATCCATGTCTTTATATATATATATATATATATGTACGTACGTACGTACACAATGTAGTGTAGCATTAAGATTTTTTTCAGAAATGACTGTAATAGCTAAACCTATTCATTAGAAGGGGTCATGTAATACATATGATTTAGATTGTTTTCCTTGATCTTTTTCAACCCCGCATCATTTTGATGTCTTTCCTTTTTACTCTGCTCACATTTTACTTTCTGAAGTTGAGATTTTAATGAAAGTTTCCAGTAATGAAACAGGGCTATTTTGGAAGCTTTCTTTCCATTGAAGTCTAGCAGTGTTTTGTCAGAAATCTTTTGGCTGTCATTGCTGGCTGGGTTCACTTCCCTGCTGTCACTGTGTCTCAGTGCCGTCTATGCTCATCACCAAGCCAGAAAGCAAAATTGGGAAATTACTGCCTTGCATGTTCAACTGAAAAATAAAAAGAGTGCTTCCAGAAAAAAAGAAAAAAAAAAAAACTTTAGCTGATAAACTTACTTACAGATAAAAGCAGTGCAAGATTGGATAACTGTACTATATAACCGTCTGGTGATTTACTGAGCATTGTGGTCTGGTCTCACCACAATCATTGCATTTGTGTGCATGAAATTGGAAACAAGCGAGTCAGATATCTGTTAGCGGCATAACCCAGTATATGAATTAATATTCCAGGGATGTAGTATTGCCAAAGGCTATAAAAGAGTGCTTTGGGATTCATGCATGTCTGAAAAGGGGTGAGTGCAAATTGACCACTCCAGGAATAAATTCCTGTACAGTTAGCCTTAGTACACAGTTTGTACAGCACCTTGTAAACACCTGTTGCTAAAGTATTCAACAGCCATATTGATATCTATTAGATATTCAGTATCTAGAGATTTCTATTGGTCACTCATGGAACGTCTGGGATCATCACTAGACCGTTTTATTTAAATGGAGCTTTGCATAAAGAACTTCCAATGGCTTCTAGGATGTTGTGTTCTGGAAACTAAAAACATTGGAGTTGGACTTAGCTGAGTAGCCAAATGAAGTAGAAATTGGTTATTTTCATTTTCCATTTTCCCATTCTGCTCATTTATTTTGTATATTATTCCTGCAGGATTAGTGCAATTATTAGTTGGGTTTTTGTCAGTGTAACTGGATTCGTTCTCAACCACCCGGTGTGCTTGTTTCTTGAGTGGATTAATTGTAAAGGTTGTGGACCCAAAACCAAAACTGATGCCTGCTAATCTGCAACATATATTAATTCCTCTCTTTCTCATTCTCTCATTCAATCCCCTTACACCTGATGAGGTCAAAATATGCTTATATACTTGAGTGTATGCTTTACAGTGTCTGAAATGGCTGACTTTCTGGTAAGAGCTTTTAATAAAAGTTTGCTTCTGTCATCTTACCATCTGCTTTACTTGACATATTTCACTTTAAACTCACAGCATAAAGTTAAATAAAAAGCCAATTGAAAATACTTTCAGTGCCCTGAAGTGCATACAGCTTTGACAACACCTCAATTGACCTTGAATCTGGAGAACAAATTCACATCAACATGCCTCCAATTGGGACCCTCTCTTCTAGGAAAGCCCTGGCTACAAAGTGAGAAAGAACCACCAAACAAACAGTTCAGATTTATTTCGTTGGAGAAGCAAAATGCCTGGAATCACAGTCAATTTAGTCTGGTTCTGTAAAAAGCCCGGTCCCCATCTGCTCCCTTGTATCCCACTAACAAGGCTTGTGCCTGGGCAAAAACAGCTTTGTCATCCAGGGAAATGAAAAGATACATCCACTGTAGGTGAGAAAATCCAATCATACAGAGAAAGACAGCGGTTCATAAATAACTCTAATAATAATATTACTAATAATAATAATAAAACATGTAATTGTCTCTTTTTTATAGATATTTTTTTCCTTCTTTTTTGTTGACTTTTTTTTTTCAATCCATCGTTTATCTGTAATCATTGTATCATAATATTCTCCATCTTGTGATACAATTTTTAGTGTGAAGAAATAAAATGATAGTAAAAGTAAAAAAAGGTAGTAAAGTATGCTGCAAAGCACCAATGCACATTCAGGCCACATAGGCCACGTACACACTGCAGCTAAATTTGGTTGTCAGTTCACCTTTTAGTGCTTAATCGCATTCTGTACACACACAGTTCAGTAAAATACGGGAGTGACAACCGCATTCTACAACCGTATTAACTCCCAAAAAATACAGGTAGTGACAACTGCATTTACAGAAATTCTATGCAGTGTGTACGGAACCGAACTGAACAACTAGTTGTTAATGACGTTTTTTAACCTTCATCGGAGATGTGTCTCTCTTCTGTATGTGCGGTGAATCACAGGGAAAGCATGAGCCTTGACTCATTCGTGCTGCCATATCTTGCTAGAAAAGTCAGCGAACAAGAATAAGCCCATAATAAACCAAAATAAATTCAAATGCTTTATGCTGAAAATAAGACCAAAATATCGCGATTCATGTCTGCTCACTTTAATAACTCAATAAACTTGTTCGCTTTATGAGACGAGCTTAAACAACAAGCCCAAATACGCTTATAATGAGTAACCATGGCAACACACAAAGAGCGCGCTCTGTGTGAAACAGGATGTACAAGCATAAACAACACACGACGCCTCCGTCGACTGTGTTTGGTTAAATTGCTGAAAATAACGAGTGTTTTGTCACTGTATTGGTCACGATAACGGATACCAAACACGAAAGACGCTAGAACGTTTCCAAGCTGTCAATCATCAAATTTTTCGTGATCCGTACACACATGTAATCAGGGCTGCATTAAGACTACAAGGGGCCCCTGGGCTTTACCTCTTGAGGGGGCCCTTCATCCACCAGAACTATTACCTACATTCACTCAATCTTCTTAATCACAAAGTGAAAGTTATCAGCCTTTTATTTTGCATGGATAAATACCATTACCAAAACATCCGAACTTATAGGTCTGTTATAAAATATAAATATCACTGCATGAACTACATATTGGCACATAGTCTGAACTATTTGTACAGGCTACTCATTTCGAAGGCTGCATCCTCCGGAGGTAGCATTTGAAGGCTGTATACGTCACTGAGGCCGGCTCATTTAAGAAAAACAACCGTTGGATTGCAAAGTAAGAAAGAAAATACAACATTTTGCACCTCACGAGGAATTACCATCAATTTTTTTATGGTTACAGCCTTCAAATGCGAGCTCCGGAGGACGCAGCCTCTGAAATGAGACTCAGATCTGAACAGTAACAAAGGCGTCAGTTTGACCGTATCAATTCCAGTGCGAGTCCTTGTCTTTTGGAAGTGCATCAAAGTGGATTTGCTTTCACACCGTAAAGATGTCATGTCAACATGTCAGCAACACAAACCAAACTCTTCCAGTCTCCGCTTTTTGAGGTCTCAGTCTTCCAGTCTCAGTGTTTGAAGGTGGGTCAAAATAGATGTTGCAGCCGGCTGCCATTATGCAAATTTTTACATTGTTATGTAGGTTTGTAACAGGAAGTGAGACTGGAATTGCTGAAGACTCGTTTCGGCAGTTCAGAATCAATTCATTCTTTAAGGAAAAAATTACTTTTTTATCCTTCACTTTGATCTTTAAAACAATGTGACAAAAACACACAAGTTTGACCCAAATGTTTAATGTCATGATTGTTACCATCTATTTGCATTAGTTTATATCCAGCTGGTCGCTTTTATCGATTCGTTATGCAGCAAAGTTGCATTATTAAAACTAGTGTCATGAGAAATCAAACTGTATCGTTATGAAGCAGACATATAAACAAATCAGAAATGCATTAGATTTCAGTTCTCTTTTATCATCACTGTAATACAATACAAATCTTATTTAAATAATAATCAGTGTTCTAAAATATAAGCAAATAAAGGGTAAAATGGAAGCAAATAATGTATACATACATACAATATGTGTCTAATAGGCCTATCAATGCTATGGCCTTTGTGTAGATATTTAAAGATGGTCATCTTTAAGCATGACTGTTTGGATTTATATGAAATGGTAACAATTTATAATAAGATTCCATCTGTAAGGTTAATAAAAGTATTGTTCATTGTTAATTTCAACATTTCAACAGTACCTCATTGAACGTTTTCAGAAACTGTATTTTTGTATGATTTTTATTGGACTACTGACGACTGCAGGGTTCAGTGAGTGAGTGAACGAGCCCTATGAATGTACGCACAAAGGCAGCGCCACTCGGTCTGTCCGTGTTGTCCAGATACTGATACTGTGATTTGCTTGCTACTAGACGCGGCGCGTCTTGATGCACTTCACGCGGAGGATCGCACATGTATTCAAAGCAAAGTGATGTTAAAGGGACAGTCATCACATTTTAAAATGCGGTTATATTTTTTCCGACATCACCAGGGCCCTCCCTCAGCCCGGGGCCCTGGACTTAAGCCCAGGTAAGCCCGTGCATTAATGCGGCCCAGCATGTAATGATAATTTAGGGGATTCACTACTGCATTTAAATGCGGTTGTCACTCCTGAAACTTACAGTGTGTACGTGAAAGTAAAATTGCATTTTTGAGAATTAGAACAAAAAGGGAAATAACATTTTTGTGTTCATTGCATAACTAGAAAAATATACAACACATATCAATATTAGCTTTGCAGCTGCCAGCACTCAGATTGAGCTGCTTGCTAAATTTAGGTAATTAAAATGAGCTAATGCAACACAGTTCTTCAACATTTGGTCACAACTTAATTTAACTGCTTGTGGTCTATTTAAATGTGTAAATTAGTAAAATAGAAGTAGGCTACTTTATCCATTCACATTGGGAGGCCAATGATTCCTATTAGCGTTAACACAGCATTGCTAAAACTGGGCAGTTTTTTTTTTTTTTGCTTGAGGCCGGATTATGTGTTTTTGATTAAGATGAACTATGAAACATTTGATCAAGATAAGTCTTTTTAGTGTTTAATGTCATGGGTAGCGTTTCCAAAACTTCCAAAAACTCTGTAACAGCCAGGGCAGCATTTCCCAAAAGCACCGTAAGCCTAAGTTGATCGTAGCTCCATTGAAACCAATGGAGCTACGATCAATTTAGGCTTACGATGCTTTTGGGAAACGCTGCCCAGGCTGTTACAGAGTTTTTGGGAGTTAACACTGTGGTCACAAGTGAAGCTTGAGGATGGGTACATGAAGTATTGCTTTCCTCAACAACCAACAGTTGTGTAAAAAGAAAGTGTAGTTATTTTATTTTTATTTTTTTATAGCTAATGCGAGAGATTGAATTGCGCTGGCACAGTCCTAATTTTATTGGGGTTAACTCAATTACGTTATGGGTCCGATACACAACACTTTAATTTAAATGTTAAGAAAACCAATTTCCAATGTGTAGAACCACTTTCCCTCTTTTGAATTAAGCCAAATAATTCTTTTTTAGACCATGTATGGATTACATTAATCAGGATGCAGATTAATAGAAATATTGATCTGTACTTTCATGGCAGCCTGCTTCCCCTAATGTCCGTTTCCCATTTCCTGTATAATGCATCTATCTCTGAGAATGGTGTGGAACATGATTACTTCAGGATAGAGACAGGGCAGAGCTATAGGAAAGAAGAAAAAAAAATGAAGGGAGAGAACACAGAGGCAGACCATTTTACCTCTTAGCAGTCATTCTGGAGTGAAAATGGAGAGAGCATTAAGGCAGGGTGATGGAATGGAAGGGGTCTGAGTTTAAAATGAGCTGAATAATTGTATCTGCTGTGCTGCTTCCCTTAGTGTGACTTGAGGAAAGAACATATCTTTTTTTTTTCCTCATCTGGTTAAATTGAACAAATGGTAGAAAAGGTTGTTCTAATGTGGACTCTGGGGATTTTTGTACCTTTTAATTTTTTTTTATTTATACTTCAATTTTAAATGGGTGCATCTCTTTAAAAAGGATTCATGGCAGTTTCCTTCCTTACACATTCCAATGTCAGCCAATTATGAGTGAAGTGTATCTACACAAATGAACTACAGTACAGTCTGTTTGAAGTACCTTTACAATAATAATGAGATATAATCATGAACAATGGCTTTTTTTTCTTTCTTTTTTTTGACCAGCTATGGAATAATGTTTGACAGTAAAAAATGCATTCAGAATAACACAGAGTTAACTACCCTGTTTTAACATTTTGAACCCTCTATACGTGCCTCTTGGAGACTTCATTCTTCCTGTTTTGATATGTTGATTTTAACAAAATGTTAAGATTTTTTAATTATTATTATTATTTTAATATTTTCCTTGAGGTTAATTTATATTATTAATAAAGTTTGCAAATAAATAAGGGTTATACTCATAATACTGTTAGACTCATCAGTTAATGTTATTGCATATGAAAAAGTATCAACACCCCCTTGATGTTGCATGTGAATGATTTGAAAACATCCATATAAAATGTCATTTTGCTATTCAAACAAAGCAATATGAATTGTTTACTTATGGTTTGCGATGTAGCTGCTGTCAGATCCAATAGCTGCTTCATCTTTCAACTAAAAAAGTTTCTTTGTGAACTCTCCATTACACTGTGCCTCGATAATTAAACAATGTGTGCAGTCAAATGCCCCGCACAAACATGTACTCTATGCAATTCAAGACCCCATTGAAAAGAAACCATCCAATTGTTCCTGACACTGGGGTCCATCTGAAGTCTGTACAGAGACACAAATTAGAAATTTATACAAGACACGTCAAAAAGAACTTTACTCTTCCATTTCTCAGAAAGTGAGACAGTGAGACTCCGAGTAGAATGTCATGTGTTGGCATCTTGTAATAACGTTAATTATGACATGGCGTGAATGCAGCTAAACTAATATTCAGTGTCTTGAATGTTATCTAGATGCAGTCACATGTATACGGAGCCCTGGACATGACATGCAGGAAAAAAATAGTAGGCTAAATCGTGCGCATGATTTGTTAATTTGTTCCCTCAATTTGCTAAAACGTGCGCACGATTTAGTAAATCGAGGGAACGAATTAGTAAATCGTGCTCACGATTAAATTTTGTTTCTTGCATGTCATGTGCGGGGCTCCGTACATGCAAGTATACTTGACAAAATGAAATATTTTCTATTTTACAGTACACTTGTTATGGGTTCAGGGGTTTTCTGCTTCTATGTCTGGTTTGATGTACTTTTGTTTAAAAGTGTATTTTCTGTTTCAATTGTTTCGGCACATCCTGTTACCTGTTTAGTTCCTGTTTGCCTCTGTTCTCTTAGTTTTTCTCAGATTAGCCTTTTTGTTTTAACGATACACACCTGATGCACATTACCTCAGTCTTCGGTACATGCTTTATAAGACAGCTCATTAAATCATTCATTGTCTGGCCTCAGTAATGTTTCCTCATCTTTTGTTTGTATTACTTACATGTTCCTGTGAGTCTGTTGTCTTTATGGACTCTTTGGCTCAGTAATGTGCTTAGACTCTTGTTTGTGCAACTTACTTACCCATTCCTGTTATTGTGTTTGTTTCCTGAAACTCTCTGGATCTATGTGTGAGGATTTACCTGGATACTTACCTGTTCCTGTTATTTAGCTTGTGTTCTGGACTCTCGGCATCTGAGTGTGTGGACTTATCTTGAATACTTACCGTCTCAAAGATATATTATTAAGATAAGTGACTCTGTTTGTTCCTCTGAGCTTCTTCGACGCCTTATGTTATTATTTACCTGGATCTTTACCTCTTTGGATGCTATTTTGATTGTAAAACTGACTTATTTAACCTTGAGCTGTTTACAAATCCTAAGTTTCTGAAATAAGTATTGATAATGAAATGAATGACTAGTATCCTACCTGAATACTCACCTTTGTTGTTCCTCCACTTCCTGTTCAATAAAACTCCCATGCCTGATTATAAATACCATTAAAGTGTGAAATTTAAATTGTGCGAATCAATGAAAGCACGCAGCTCTGCAAACCATTAGCACGACCACTGCACATCACGTGCACACATACTGACTGACAGCTTACAGCTTGTTCTGCTGTACAAATAGTCAATGCTAATTCAAACAAGTATACTGAGACCTATTAAACATACCACACACATCAAAATGACTGTGATGCATGTGGAAATTCTGTTCATGTGTATCAGGTCACCTCATGTGTTTTCTCTGATCACATAATTATCCAATCATGAAAAGACCAAAGGAGTGGATTTTTTATTTTAATTTTTTTTGCATTCCAGATTAAACTGGATAAAATGCATCCAGTTGCTGAATCAAAATATTTAAATTTGACTCCTAAAATGGTAAAAAATAAACATGAGAGAGTGTGTCGGCTCCCTGTACCCAGACATAAGACAGTGCTACTGCAACATCGCCGCAGAGTTGTAGCTGAGCGGCATCTCTTCAGCAAGCCGACGTGCAAACTGTCACAAAATGAAACTTAAAGTTCAGTGTCACATCCTCAAACTCAACACACATTAAAAGTAGTGACACTAAATTATCTTACCAGTGCTGATGCCACTCTCTCTCCAATTGCAGTCTTTGATCTTGAAATTGGCTGATGATAAATAAAATGTTGCTCATATCTTGCTTTCTTTGAAGTGAACTTTGTTAAAGGCAGGGTAGGTGATTTGGTTCTTTTTTTTGTTTTTGTTTTTTTGTTTGTTTGTTTTACTAGGGTGCGTTTCCTGAAAGCATCGTTAGTCAACCATGGCCGAAAGTCCCATTGAACTCTATTGGTAACGACGGAACTTGCGCCCATAGTTCACCTTGGGAAACGCACCCCTGGTTGAAAGTCTCTTCACATCCTGATAATCACCAAGGCCCTGTTTACACCTGGTATTAAGATGCGTTTTGGTCAATCGGATCACAAGTGGATGAGGGAGACACAAACCACATGCACCTCTTGATGGAAATAAATGTTGTGATGTTATTTCCATCAAGAGGTGCATAAATTTTTGGTTAAGATCTTGTGAAGTGAAAAAAGTGAAGTGACATGTGGCCAAGTATGGTGACCCATACTCGGAATTTGTGCTCTGCATTTAACCCATCCAAGTGCACACACACAGCAGTGAACACACAGTACGGGAGTACGGTGCCTTGCTCAAGGGTCTCACCTCAGTCGTGGTATTGAGGGTGGGGAGAGCGCTGGACATTCACTCCCCTCACCGACAATCCCTGCCGGACCTGAGACTCGAACCCATGACCTTTGGGTTACAAGTCCGACTCTCTATCCATTAGGCCACGACTGCCCGTGTATTGACAATGCAAGAGTTGAGCACTCTGTAAAGTCTCCTCCAGCACATCCCAAAGACTTTCAGGGAAATTAAGGTCTGCACTCAGAGGTGCCAATTTATGTGTGAAAATGATTCTTCATGCTCTTTGAACCATTCTTTCACAATTTTAACCCTGGTGAATCTTGAAATTGTCATCCTGGAATATGGCCATGATGTGTCTTCCTACATGGTTGTTTAAGAAATGAAAAGCTACACACTCCATCTTTAAGGGTTAAAAGAACCGTTGCCAAACATATAACATGCTAGAAACATAATTACCACTGTAATAATGATGCATTTGTAGACTCTTAAGTATTAATATGCCTATTTAATATGCCTATTAAAATCCAAACAGCGACTTTTTTTTTTTTTGGCTGGGCAGTGTACATCATCTGTGGAAGGCGTAGGACCATAAAAGAGTCTAGAGTTGGTAGTGACATGACTTTGACCTGACAATAAAACTAAACTAAATCTAAGCCATAAAACAAGTATGCAAAACTCACACATATACTTATGCTTACACAGGAACAGAAAAGGAGGAGATGATATGCTTACTATGTAGGATTTTTATGGATACTGGATGCCACCAAGCAGAAAATGTACATTTATTTTGCACAAAGTAATGTGCTTAGTTTAAGGCTTGTATGTTAACACTCACATTTATAAAACACTCCTTGCCTCCTTGTTTGTCCCTGATGTGGGCAAGTGGGTGGAGTGGCATTTCAGTGCAGCTCTTTCGTAACAGGAAGAGCAATGAAAGGGAAAGTTAAATCTTTCTCAAGAGACCTGTCAGCTGCCCCTGTTCAGTCCCTTGAGGTACACTCTCTATACATGTGCACACACAGTCAGCACACCTCTCATTCTTCCCTATTTTGTACCTACACACATTGAGACAAACATCAAGAACATGGCCGATCATATAGATGTCCCAATAAAATCAGGGCAGTGTTGATTTTAAAAGTCAGGACACCATTTTTCCTGATAATCTGTCTTTAGTGTGCTTTAGTTTGACTTTAAAATAAATATTTTAACCCTGTAAAGCCCACTGTTGCAGAATTACAACATCACTTTCAACAATTAAAAAAAAAGGCTTGCAAATGTTTTTTTTCTCTCAAGACCACATTTACATAGTTAATGGGTTCTATTGTTTGTCCATTATTGTGGAATTGTTTGCTGTTGGATAGAATAAGTGTTTATAGGTCCGGTCATCTGGCCATGAAGTTACTCTACCTGCAAACTTCGCGTCATGCTCATCTCCTTTTTTTACATGACTGGATTTGTCAAGATTCAAGTAAGTAAAATTCCTTACATATTTTTTTTTTGTGTTTATTACAATGTCTAGAACACAGATATATTTAGTTATTTTGGAAAACATTAATCAAATTTGACTTAGAGCTTGTTAAGTCCATGTTGTAATTCTACAACGCTGGGACAGAGTGGTAGTCAAAATAGCCTGTGCTCCTACACATTACATAAGGACACTGCACTTCTCACATGGTCACAAATTGAAATTTAAACTGTTAGATGATTCATTGTAACTAAGTTCTAAATGTGCTTTTCTGTTAAATTTGTACTTAGTTTAGTTTAGACCATAATTAAACACAGGAATAAACTGTATGTGGGATTTGAAACTCCATCATCCAGAGCAGTGAAACTCCCTGTATCTTTGTAGTTTATTTGTTTTTTAACTTCTAAATGATCTTGAGATTTTTTTTGAGTGTTGGCCAAGTAGCAGTTTATAGCATTAGGAGCTCTGAATGTTTTTGGGGGATACCTGTTGCATTGTTCAGAGACAGGTGTGAATGGTCTTCAATATGACCCTTTAAGTGCTCTGGGGGGATGCATGTGTTTCTTTAGTATGATAAGTAGAGAGCATAATAGGCCAGCCAGACAGTATTGTTTAAATGTAGTAGTGGAATTTTGATCAGCATTTGCACTGAAATTATAATACTTTGATGGATAATACTTAGATCTCTACCCTCGACACATGGTCTACCACCCTGTCTATTCTTTCAGTTTTTCTACTACAATATAAGACCCATATGTTTTATTCACTTATTTTTTTTTTTTTTACTTTTTCCATTTCAGAATGCCAAGATGTCATCGGACCACCCCCCACTGGATGTACGCAAAGACATGATTTGCACATTTCCCAGTAAAGACGAAGAGAGGATGCTGTAGACACTGCAATAATGGATACACAAATACATTGTGTATCAAGTCCAATGTTCACCTGTGCTTCTCAGATGAAAAGAACTTAGGGACAGTCTTAGGGACTATCACTGTAAAACACAGACTTCATTCAAACCACACTGAAAGTGATAGAAGAAAAAGTTTTATAAATACAAATTTTTCAATATTTTTATTAATAAATGCTTATTCATAAAAAATATGATTGTTGTGTGATTATTACTCATGATATATACTGTTATGGGGCTATGTAAGCAATCAACCCTGCCAATGAATGCTTAAATGCTCTGTATCTGTTCAGACAAAGTGAGCACAAATACAGAAATTCTGCTCCTAACTAGCCCAACGTTGCAATATTACAACATTTCCCTAAAAACTTACTAAAAAATAAAAATTTTTAAAAATCTTTATTTTCTACATCAGAGGCCTCCTAAAACAATATCTGAGAGGTCAAAAAAGATTTTGCTCTTTTTTTTCTAAATTTGGGTTTTACAGGGTTAAACTGACAATTGCTGTGATTTGTGCTTTTTCTGTCATGAGTTACTAGCAGCAGCATGATAATGTAACAAGAAGGTGTTGGATACAGTGAAGAATAGAATAGAATAGAATAGAATAGAATAGAATAGAATAGAATAGAATAGAATAGAATAGAAACTTTTTGTGGAAATTGTGATTTTTTTTTGATGAATACAAAGTTCAAAAGAACAGCATTTATTTGAAATGGAAATCTGTCAATTTTAATCAATTTAGTGCATCCTTGCAGATTAAAAGTATTCATTTCCTTACTGACCCCAAACTTTTGAACGGTAGTGTACATGCACCAAAACATACCAAACATTTTGTAAGAGATAAACAAACAGATACATTGCGGCCAGAGAGGCCGCATAACTTTAAGAATCAGGAGTAAGAACCATGTATATACAGGCAGGAGTTGAGAGAAAAGTTGCTGGGTGTTTGCGCCACACAAGACAAGCAAGTCATTGAACTTAAGCTTTAAAGGGATAGTTGACCCAAAAATGAAAATTCTGTCATCATTTACTCACCCTCAAGTTGTTCCAAACCTGTATACATTTCTTTGTTCTGATATTTTGAAGAATATTTTGAAAAATGTTTGTAACCAGGCTGCTTTGGGTCACCATTGACTTCCATAGTAGGAAAAAAATACTATGGAAGTCAATGGTGCCCAAGAAATTTTGTTGAATATTTGTTGTTGTTATTTGTTGAATTCCATCATTCTTCTGAATATCTTCCTTTGTATTCAACAGAACAAAGAAATGTATACAGGTTTGGAACAACTTGAGGGTGAGTAAATGATGACAGAATTTTCATTTTTGTGTAAACTATCCCTTTCAGAGAATCTGGAGAAGGACACACACTAGTTGTGAATGACTCAAATAAGTAAATGATTCTATGATTTGTTTTACTCAAAAAGACACTTACTGGTCACCAACTTCTGGTGTAACAAAAGAACCTACAGAAAAAATGCTTTAGGTAATAATATTCACTCTTAAATGAATTATTCTCTGATTGAGTATTCAGTTGAGATTAACAAGGTACAGCAGTTTTGACCTCGAAGCTAATCAGAGTGTTTTAAAATGATAAATATTAGGCACATTCCTGAGCAAAAGCATGTGTTACAAGTTCTTTGGGCTGAAACACAGTTCATGTTGATTAATGTTTGTTGTTGTTAAAATATAATACAGTTACTGGAGCACAAAACGCATGAAAATGATTTTCTTCCTTTTGTGTATGATTTAGTTTTTACGGTCATCTGGTCACACTACTTTCACATTCCTCACACCATCCTCCGTCTCTCTCTCTCTCTTGTTCTCATTCCGGCCTACACACACACACACATTTGTTTTTGTGAAATGTGGGNCTAATCAGAGTGTTTTAAAATGATAAATATTAGGCACATTCCTGAGCAAAAGCATGTGTTACAAGTTCTTTGGGCTGAAACACAGTTCATGTTGATTAATGTTTGTTGTTGTTAAAATATAATACAGTTACTGGAGCACAAAACGCATGAAAATGATTTTTCATGCGTTTTCATCTCAGGTTTGTTTTGCTATCTTAGTGGTGACTCTCCATAGGCGTAATGGTTTTTATACTGTACAAACTGTATATTCTACCCCCGTACACTACCCCTATCCCTAAACCTAACCATCACAGGAAACATTCTGCATTTTTACATTTTCAAAAAAACATCATTTAGTATGTTTATTAATCCATTTCC
>RJVU01056011.1:845256-898446 GCA_003731715.1 Anabarilius grahami | reverse complement strand
TTATTTCCTGGTCAACCACCTATTCCAGCAGAACACCATTACCTGTAGACTCATTTCAGCCATGCACATGTGCAGTGCAGAGACTCAGATGGAATATCTAAGCCAGTGGACACAATTTATTTTCTGTAAGCGTGCTTCACCCATTCAGAAAACTCATAATTAACAGACCATGAATCCATGTAAAATAGGTACAATTTTGTGTAATATTACTTTTCAGTCACGCATGCTTGGATACGTGGTTAACGTATGGTGCTGGACTATAGTTCAACCACCACTGTGCTGGAAGCATTTTTTGCCACTTAGTCTCAATAACAAATTATCCAATTATGATTTTCTCTCATTTTTGTTGGAGATGAATGTGAGAGATGTTTATTAAATGTTTTGTTTTCCATGCTTTGGTTACAGATGTGTTCATGGATGTGATATCAACATAGAGGCGGAAAACATCTCTGACACGTTGTGGCACTGAAATCAAGGAGCGCACGGGCTGTTAAACTTTCATCTAATTTGATTATTTATATTCATGGGTAACAAGCTGATATACGATTAGACTTTTATGATGCAACCACCCCTTCCTTATTAACTGGCCTTGACATTGTCATGGAAATGAAATCGCTAATACGAACGGAGCAAGACAGAGAGAGAGAAGTGTGATCTATGGAGAGAAATAGATTTGTGGAATCAAACAGAGCTTTTGAGCTTGACTCCATGCATTCCTTTTCATTTTTCTTTTAGCATTCTGCAGCATCAATTTCAGCAACACTGATGTTCTATGTAGCTTTGGTGTTCATATGCTTTATGACCAAATTTTGGAAAATAGTTAAGCAGCTATATATTTTGTGTTGTTCATTCTCTTTTGAACCTGGGCCTAAACATTTCTCAGTTTTCTCCATTCTATGCACGCTGGTTATTGCACTTATAAATGTTCATATAGAGAAGAAATGATCAGTAAACACATTCTACTAGTGTTTACTCACCACTGTTTTTTTTTCCTTTACCAAAGTAAACGTAAACAACATGGATGCTGTATTTACATATACACTACCGTTCAAACGATTGGGGTTGGTAACACTTTATAATAACTGCACGCTATGAAGCATTAGTTAAGCACTAGTAAATAGTTAATTAATCACTTATAAAACATTAATAGACATTAGTAAGCAGTTTATAAATACAGCTATAAATGCTTTATTCTTGATTTAAGCGCATCTATAATGTGTTTAATAATTGTATTTTCATACTTTATTAATAATCAATTTATCATTTCTAAATTATTACATTATTTACAAACCAGTTATTTAGGAGTTGTCAGTGGTTCATAAGATCATTTAGGAAGTTTATGTAAATGATTAATAAACTATTTAAACATTCATTTATACTTCTTATTATTTAGACATATAGTAATAGTTACTTAGTGTGTTAATTAATGCTTTATTAAGACACATTCCTACTGCAATTCATGATTAATTCAGGTAATTATAAAACATTTAGAAGTGGTCAGTTAACTATGTTTGTGAGCTCATCTAAAGTGAGGACTATTTATGCTTTGTAAAGCTTTTATAAATGAGATTGAAAGGTTCAGTGATCTGCACTGCTGTTCTCTAATGTTTTAAAGTTAGTACTGAGGTAGATTTGACACTAGGGATATGTGTTAATAAAGCATTTATGAACACACTAAGTAACTAATACTGTATGTCTAAATAATAAGATGCATAAATGTACATTTAAATATTTTATTAATTATTTACTTACACTTCCTAAATGATCTTATGAACCACTGACAACTCCTAAATAACTGGTTTGTGAATAATGTAATACATAATTTAGAAATGATAAATTGATCATTAATAAATTATGAAAATACAATTATTAAACTCATTATATATATGCTTATAAATCAAGAACAAAGCATTTATAGCTGTATTTATAAATGGCTCACTAATGTCTAATGTTTTATAAATGATGAATTGACTATTTACTAGTGCTTAACTAATGCTTAACTAATGCTTCATAGCGTGAGTTATTATAAAGTGTTACCAAATTTTTATTTTAATTTTTTTAATGTCTCTTAAGCTCACCATAACACTGCATTAATTCAGTAAAATTATAATATTGCAAAATATCATAATATGTTTTAAAATACCATTAAGCTGAATTACCTCAGTCTTAAGTGTCACATGATCCTTNTATATATATAAAAATATATTTTTTTTTTTGTGGAAACCATGATCCTTTTTTCAGGATTCTTTAAAGAACAAAGTTTTAAAAAAAAATCAATTGATTTGATAAATTAAAGTTTTCACACAATGTAAAAGTCTTTACTGTCACTTTTGATCAATTTAATGTGTCCTGCAAACAAACACACACACACACACACACACAAACAAATGTATTGGCCCCAAACGAACGGTGGCGTACGTTTTGTATATTATTGTAGTATTATTTTATATCTTATAAAATAATTAATTGTAATTAGACTGACTGTTTTCATTAATTTTTCCGTCATGACAGATTTGGGTTTGTGTTCACTTGACTTTAACAAATAAACCCAAAAACTCCACATTGATTGAACCAGTGCTGATATCACCTTATCACTCAGAGAAGGACATAACAGTACTATTTTATTTGTTATTTGTTGTCTGGCATCCATTCAGTCATATCTGTCAGTCTGACAAGACATGACCAATTACATCAAGTCCACAGCTTTGAGTGACAAGGCATTGGTGAAGGAAAGGTGACAGCAATAGAAGATATCTCTTAGTGACACTGCAACAAAATCTGAAATATTGAAAAATCCCTCACATTTAGCTTCATATCAACTTCAGTGACTGACAACTATCCCCCCCACCAAACCTACCCTCCACCTTTGGTGAACTACTGGCTATATTTATACTTCTAACCTTTTCTACTTATCTTTGTCCACCTAGCCCTTCTAACCGCGTCTCTTTCTGGTTCGAGAGTAGGTGGCTGCCATGACACTCTTGTCTACTACGCAGGAAACAACAGCGTTAATTATGCCTGTTCTTTTCCCAAGGATTATGCTTGTTGACCACAGGGGTCACATTCTCCACGATTACTGCCGCTATCAACTCTGGCGGAGCTAAGTTGGCTGGAGAGATGTGTGGCCATCAGTGGGCTTTTTGCGAGTTAAGGGCTTTTGCGTTAGCTCTCCAAGAGAAAAGGGGAGACAGGATTATCTACTCTAGTACATTTATGCATAATCAGTCTTTCGATCACTACAAATAAAATGTTTCAGTTAAATGTTGAAGTAATTGGTTATAGCCATATTACTAATCTATTTTGGAGCAATTATTTCCATCTACTTATTACTGAAAAGCCATGACAAATTATTTAGAAGAAATGAATTGTCACAGTTTGATGAGGATAATGACAAGGTAAGGTGTAGCGGATCTTTAGCAGTATAAAACTTTCATTAAACAAGAGAACGATACCCAATACAAGAAACAAACAAAACAGTATGTCCTTAAACACACACACACACACAAAAGGGCTGTATATATACACCTTTTTCTGAATGCAGAAGTGTCACGCGACTCGTACTGGAATGATGCTTTAAATTTCCGGTCTAAGGATGATATTTCGAATAATGTTTGTAACCAAGCAGATCTCGCCCCCCATTGACTACCATAGTATTTTGTACGGATCTTTAGCAGAACTTTCATTAAACAAAAGAACGATAACCAATACAAGAAACAATCAAAACAGTATGTCCTTAAACACATACACACACACACACACACACACACACACACACACACACACGGGTTTGTTTTGCTATCTTAGTGGGGACTCTCCATAGGCGTAATGGTTTTTATACTGTACAAACTGTATTTTCTATCCCCCTACACTACCCCTATCCCTAAACCTAACCATCACAGGAAACATTCTGCATTTTTACATTTTCAAAAAAACATCATTTAGTATGTTTATTAATCCATTTCCCTCGTGGGGACCGCTGGCTGGGCCCCACGATGTAGGTGATCTCCGGTTTTTATTACATCGTGGGGCCATTTGGTCCCCACGATGTAATATAAACAAGAAGACACACACACACGCACACACACACACACACAAAAAAAACACTAGACAATGAACAGAGAACTGAGGGCTGTATATAAACCTTTTTCTAAATGCAGAAGTGTCGCCCAACTCGTACTGGAATGATGTTTTACATTTCCGGTCTCCAATGTTTCTAGTCAAATTAGCGTATTTTCCAAGTTGATAAACCAATGAAAATGGTTCTAAAAGCACATGGCTTCACAGTGCCATCACTTTACAGTGTAGCAATGATTGTATTTTGTCAGCGCCTCACTCAATTTTGTGTGGTTGACACAAAGCTGTCCGAAGTTAGCTGCACTGAAATCATATTAGCGCTCGTATCCAACATGCAGCACCCGATTGGGATGAAGTTTGTGGGATTTTGTCCTCAAAATGATTAGAGTGCCCATATACTCTCTTTAGGGAGTATTTTAACTTAAGTGCTGCAAGCCATGCTCATTTTCTCTTGCCAGTCTAGCATAAAATGCAAGGCATACAGTGCCATATACGGACATTCTCTTCAGATTAGCTGGTGCTCAAAACAAGTACTTTCCAAGAATTTCTTCAATTTATTGCTGGTCTGCAGAAGCCATCATCAGCACAGCTTAACCCTGCACACATTTTATTTTTAGTAATGTTCAAAAAGTTTGTTTATTTAATTCAGATGCTCTTTTTACCCAGTTTTGACAATGTGTTCCTATGGAGACCAGAACAGGACAGCACAGAAATTGGAATTCCTCATGGTGGCACTCATCGTTTACTCCGGAAAAAGGTGGACACACACAAGATAATGAACTGAAAGGAAACAGGTGTCAGATAACCAATTAAAGGTATAGTTCACCCAAAAATAAAGATTCATCATTTACTCACACTCAAGTTGTTCCAAACCTGCATACATTTCTTTGTTCTGCTGTACACAAAGGAAGATATTTGGAAAAAATTTTGTAACCAAGCAGATCTCACCCCCATTGACTACCATAGTATTTCTCTCCTACAAACTAAAAGTCAATGAAACACTAATTGAGTATACGTCACATTTCTGGGTTTCTCAGAAGTGGAAGTCATCATAGTTGGGTATACGTCTATAGTGGTGAATGAGAGACTACATTAAATATATTTTTGTGTTCCTATTTGCTCAAATAGCAAAAAACTAAAAAACAAAACAAAAAAAACAAACAAAAAAACACAATGGCATTTTTACAACTTTCAGAAAGAGGAAAAAAGAGAGATTGCTAACGACAGTCAGAAGAGAGAAAGATGTCAATTTTACCTTCACTCCCACAGCCGCTGTATTAGAAACACCATCACAGCAGTGTTATTTAGTTGCTGGTGACTGTTAAAACGCGTCATCACAGTCAAAGGGTCCATCCACTTTCTCTGCATGTAAAAAGAAACACCAGCATACAGGAACTTAAATGGAACTTAAATTATGAACATCATTCGAAATTTCCTCATTTAGTTTTCCTGCAGTCAACATAAATTGGATGACATACATATAAATGCTACTCTTCCAAGTTTGGGGGCAGTACTTTTTTTTTTTTTTCAAAAAAAAGTATGCATTAAATTAATCAAAAGTNAAAGTAAAAACATTTAAAATGTAAAAAAAAAAAAAAAGAAAAAAAAGCTGTTTCATATTTTCTATTCTATTCAAAGAATTCTTAAAAAGTATTTTAGTTTATAATTTTGTTATTTAGTTTATATATAAGTCCCCCTTTTGCTGCCAAAACAGCCCTGACCCGTCGAGGCATGGACTCCACTAGACCCCTGAAGGTGTGCTGTGGTATCTGGCACCAAGATGTTAGCAGCAGATCCTGCAAGTTGCAAGGTGGGGCCTCCATGGATCGGACTTGTCTGTTCAGCACATCCCACAGATGCTCGATTGGATTGAGATCTGGGGAATTTGGAGGCCAAGTGAACACCTCAAACTCATTGTTGTGCTCCTCAAACCATTCCTGAAACATTTTTGCTGTGTGGCAGGGCGCATTATCCTGATAAAAGAGGCCACAGCCACCAGGGAATACCGTTTCAAAGGGTGTACATGGTCTGCAACAATGCTTAGGTAGGTGGTACGTGTCAAAGTAACATCCACATGGATGGCAGGACCCAAGGTTTCCAAGCAGAACATTACCCAAAGCATCACACTGCCTCCGCCGGCTTGCCTTCTTCCCATAGTGCAACCTGGTGACGTGTTCCCCAGGTAAGTGACGCACATGCACGTGATGTAAAAGAAAACGTGATTCATCAGACCAGGCTACCTTCTTCCATTGCTCCGTGGTCCAGTTCTGATGCTCATGTGACCACTGTTGGTGCTTTCGGCGGTGGACAGGGGTCAGCATGGTCAGCATACACAACAAACTGCGATGCACTGTGTATTCTGACACCTTTTATATCAGGAGCAACATTAACTTCTTGAGCAATTTGAGCTACAGTAGCTCGTCTGTTGGATTGGACCACATGGGCCAGCCTTCGCTCTCCACGTACATCATTGAGCCTTGGCCACCCATGACCCTGTCCCTGTCTTTTCTAACTTTTGAGGTCTGGTACAAATATGATATACAAAAATACATAGGCTACACGTCCATATGTATGCACGATTAATCATTAAAATAGTGCAATCTCGATTCAAACACTTGCAATCTTATTCCTAAATGACAACAATTCCGCAGTCTATTAAACCTTTAAAGTTACGATCATGCCGGAATATTCATTTAAACCTGCTTTCGCGCTGCCGCTGATCCAGAGCGCGCAGCTCTCATGTAAGCTATGTCTGAGACAGCTTCACATTCAGTGTTTTCAGCTGACAGTATTGCTATTCCTTTGTTGCAAATGAAATATTGGACTAAAAGTTTATAGCCCGGATATAAAAAAACAATATTGTGGCATCCACAATCAAAATGAGTAAATTACCTTTGAAACTAAAAGACACGGCTCGTCTGTAATAATATTCTACCAAAATATTCTTACAGAATACCAAAATATTCTTCCAAACATATAGACCTCTAAATAAGCTGAAATAATAAATTGTAAATGTGTTCATAATTCTGCAACAAATATTTTTCCGATTTTCTTGATTATTTTAAGATGTAAAGTGAGCAGGATATTAAAATTTAACGGATGGCTCCGGCTTGCATGTAACGTTATTAAAGGGATAGTTTACCCACAAATGAAAATTCTGTCATCATTTACTCACCCTCAAGTTGTTCCAAACCTGTATGAATGTCTTTGTTCTGTTGAACACAAAGGAAGATATTTTGAAGAACATTTGTAACCAGGCTGCTTTGGGGCACCATTGACTTCCATAGGAAAAAAAAAGTAGGAAAAAAAAAAATAATAATACTATGGAAGTCAATGTGCCCCAGAACTGTTCAGTTTCCATCATTCTTCAAAATATCTTCCTTTGTGTTCAACAGAACAAATAAATGTATACAGGTTTGCAACAACCTGAGTGTGAATAAATGAAGACAGAATTTTCATTTTTGGGTGAACTATCCCTTTAAGACAGCTAAGTGGGGCAGCCGGTCTCGAAGGCCTCCCAAGCTCTACAGCGCCCCACGATTTTCCAATGTAAATCTGTGTTGAAAAATGGAACTGCGGCACGCTGTATTTGTGAGCAAGGCTGTCCCGCTTTTTTTCACAGTTCTCTGGGCTTTTCGATTTTTTAAAAACTTTACAGATTCTAAATAAACTTTAAAGGCTGTTTGAAAATGAGCAAAACTGGGGTTTGAGTTACTCCATTTAGTTTGATGAATATAACAAAAACAAATCTCACTGAGCTACAGCTTTCCTGTAGCTCAGTGGTTAGAGCGTGGCACTAGAAATGCCAAGGTCATGGGTTCGATCCCAGGGATTGCACATACTCAGATACAAATGTATAGTATAATGCAATGTAAGTCGCTTTGGATAAAAGCGTCTGCCAAATGCATAAATGTAAATCGATAATAGGCATATATTTTTCTTTTGGAAAAGTCGTAGTATTCATTTGAATTAAATATGTTTCCCTCATTTGAGTGGGAACTTTTTGGGAAGTTCTCGGTATTGTGTAACAAATAAAACACTGACAACATGTAAAGGCCGGAACACACCAAGCCGACGGTTGGCCGTCCGGCAGTTTTTATTCGTCGGCCAACTAAGTTTTCTCAGTGTGTTCCGCACCGTCGGCTGAAGTTGGTCCTCGTTGCCTTTTTTTCGGCCGATTCGAAATGTTGAATCGGCGTCGGAGCTCATCGGGCCATCTGATCATTCTGATTGGCCATTCAGCTACTACCATCTGCAGGAACAGAAAGGCATTTCATCTTGCACAGGCGCAGAATGACGTGCTACTTGGCCGTCAGGTGTTGAGCGTCGGTTTGGTGTGTGAGGCCAACTTTGGACACAGACGCTGCCGACGTGAACCAACCCCGCAGTCTGCTTTCATCGCCACTAGTTCATCGGTGTCGGCTCGTGTGTTCCGGCCTTAATATTTTAAAACAATGTGTGTCGTGTGTGTCAATCAACATTAGAGCGCCACCCTCAGGCCAAAACACGCAACGTCTGCCAAAAGTGTTCCGCGTGTTCAGCGATTAGAATATAAAGCTTGCAAAATTTTTTTTTAAATTATCATAAACTAGCGCTAAAACCCAGAATCTTCCCTACCTAAATTTACGGTCAGGAGCCACTACTGGAAACAAATGTTATGCTTGATAAAGATTGTATATATAATATATTTATGAAATATATCTATATGATGAAATTCGTTCAAAAACTCTGAATGAAACAAGTCTTCATTCGTTAATTTCAAACGATTATACATAATTAATTAATTTAAATTAATACATATTTTAATAGACTCATTTATAACATTTATAGACATTTATAAATCTACTTATTTATAACAGTAAAAGAACATTTTGTCAGAAATCTAGCGTTAGCATCAGTTCTGGCAGGTCACGTCAGTCAAGCTCGCATCAGCTGACTCCCAGGTGACTTACGTCTACCTAACAGCACCCATATATAAGCTCCTCAGTATTATCAGCAGCTATTACATTTCTCAGGAGCTAATTACCCTCCTCCATCCCCAGCTCCTCCTCTCTTCAGTCAGGATTGGCCTTATGATTCCCCTGAATCAGACTAATTCTTGAAACATGTATACTTGTTAAATTATTGACATTAATTATATCTGCATGTTGGTTCTGTTCTGTTTACCCTAGGGGGGTTATTGCTGCGCTCCCTGCTCTTATCCATGCTAGGCTGCATGGATGCGCAGGGAGTTCTTGCCCAGAACAGAACCATACCGCCAATACGAACTCTATGCAATTATCAATCATATTTGATGATAGTGGTCCTGACAGAACCTATTATTTTGTTTGGTTGTCTGTTTTGTTTTCAGAATCATGGGAGAACTGTGATCTCTATATCTAACTCTAGAAAAATACAGATTATCCAGTCATAACTTAAGCTTAAAAGAAAATATATTATATCTGGCATCCAACTTATAGATCACTATTAGCACTAATATTAAAAAGTTGTACAGTCTAGGATGTAAAATGTACAATAAAAACTAAGATGAAGTCTTTATGTAGCCTACATTAACAATGATTTGGGGCAATTAAAATGCATTATAATGGAGGATTATAAAAAGTTTGTCTTATTTAAACTGTGACGCTTCTCATCCAGTGTGCGAACTTCTGCAAACCAATGTTTTTAAGGATCATGTGACACTGAAGACTGGAGTAATGGCTGCTGAAAATGTATCTTTACCTTCACAGGAATAAATTACATTTGAAAATTCAAACAAAATAAAAATAAACAAATTGTAATATTTCACAATATTGCTGTTTTACCGCATTTTTGATATGTGCAAACATATTACAGTATTGTTATCTTGAGACTAAGAATAGGAATAAGGTGCTGTTCCATAATCCTTTAATCCAGAAGCCGTGTAAACATCAACTGGAACTGAAACATGAATTTATATTGGACTGAAAAAAACCCACAAAAAAAACGCTTTATCATTTCAGAAGTCAACCGCACACCATGACACACTTTAACAACAAGTCTTTGTTAGACAAGTTGCATGTTCAGTGGAGCAGTAATATTCCAGCCATGCACTGTAATATGATATCATTCTAGCATTGAAGAACACAATGTTTTTTCCACATTGTGAGAGATAGATAGAGAAAGAGAGAGAGAGAGGGAAGTTTGGCACACTGTTAAGAGCCTGGCCCAGATGCCTCACACAACTGACAGCTGCATGTGAGGACGATCCATTTAACTAATAGACTGATATTTAAATGCATCTGTTCTAGTGCAGTAGCTGATCGGGAGCCAAGCCATGGCACGTTGTGGCTGGGAAAAAAATGCTGACATTTTCACGCCGGCAGAAATAGACAATGTAAAAATAGGTGATGGGCTTTCATTAAATCACATTACCATAAAAATGCAGTAACGCTTACTTGGTGACATTTCCACAACTGGAGAAAATGTTTTTCACACTAGCTTTTCTTTCCTCCTGTCTTTGCTGCTCTTTCTCTCTCGGCTTTCTTTTTTATAAACAAAAGTAAAAAGTTGCCCTCGTTATGCAAAAACAGGATAATTACTTCTCTTCTGAAAATCGTTAATGTCATGATCTTCACACGATGTTGCACATGTGTGCATGTAATCTGTGGGTGGCACTCACTCAAAGCTCTTCACACCCTCAAGTCATTGTATTGATGGATTCAGTTTTATCACCAGGTGACCCAGTCTTCAACATCGCCCTTCTTTAGCTTCAAGCGCAGCACTTTAATAAGTGTTTCTTCTCCCACTCGAAAGCAAACACTTTGTGCTCTTTTGTTACATGCTTTTTTCTCATTCCTTTATACATAATATTCGTTTTATTTGATGCTTACATATGCAAGAGTCATACCCTCCACCTTCAGTATGGTGCTTTAAGCTGCATTTGCTTCCCTTATTGGTGAGAAACAGAAGGAGAAATGGGAGGGGACCATTCTCAAATGCCAATACAACTAATCGACGTTGCTTGGTATGCATGGAGGAGGTTGAGCCATCGTGTTATAAATTGGCATGTGGCTGCTAGCCAGGGCTGAAGTGCATTAGTCAAACGGCCTGCGTGTAATAAAATGTAGGGGTGGGGGTTTGGAGGGGGACAAGGCTCTCGCTAGATTGAGATCTTAAAAAGGCTACCCGCTGAACAATATATTTGGACGGCAAACCCGAGCTCAATCCAGTCGGCCAGATCCTATCAGCACACCAGCTTACGCTAGGCTAAATTAGATGACATTCACTTTGACAAATAATTTTCCCTCTCCTGTGCATATAAAAACCACTGGGCTCTCACATCTTTAAATTGGACTCAGATGAGAATGGAGGAACAGGTATAGATAGACAAGTTAAAGCCTTTCAGAGAACATAAAAGTACATGTGGAGAACGAGTTTTGCATAACAGGAAATCACGAAGGATGCAGCCTTATTTGGAGGTGTGCTGTGAAAAAAGCATTGTTGTCCATTAGAATAGTAACTGAACTGTTCAGAAATTTTAAGAGCAAGTGACAAAATGGAGGAAAGATTCCACTCAGGTGAGTCCAAGTTGATGAAGTGCGGTTTATTATATAAATGAAAAAGATGCAGAATCAGAACAAAACAGTATACTGCACATGACGTAAAGAAAATTGACAAAGAACCAAGATGCGGAACTCACCAAAAGAATGGTGATGTTGTGGACCTTCATGCTTACTTTTTATTTAATTACTTTACTTTTTTTTCTAAAAATTCTTTTATTTATTTGACATTTTCGTATGTTCTTCTACCACGCTGATAGGGATGGACCTTTAAAAAAAATCAAGACAGGAAACAACAAGGTAAGACTATAATCAGAAAATTCAAAATAAAAGCACATGACTAAATAAAATGCATGAATCAAAACATGAAACAACAGTTAGTTCACCTTTACAAAAAAGAATATACTTCAAGTTCATTTATACTTAAGTGATGTTGAAGTATATTTTTAAGTATACTTTATGTAGTAAGGTTATAGTATCAATGTACTAGTAGTAAACTTGTAAGTAAGTGTCCTATTTTAATACCGCTTGGGACTCAATTGGCCCAATTGAAGTAGGCTATACTTTTAAGTGTACTATAAGTGTAACAGTAGTAAACTTTATGTACACAACTAGTTCACAGCTTCATTTCTCATTTGTACTGCATCTGTAGTACATGTGAACTTATAAGTATACTAGTAGCTTACTATTTTAATACTAGTAGTTCATTTTTAGTATATAAAAGTACGCTTTGAAATATACTCTCAGTAAACTTCGTTTAGTGCAAGTATACTTGTAAGTTTTCTTTAAGTGAACATAACATCTGTAGCGATTTAACTCATAAGGGGAAATATTAATAATTATTCATAACTCAATATGATTTATCAATTGTGATTAATTATGAATATGTAAATCGGTTAATCAGATTTACTGGATATAGCTACATTAATCTTAATATTACACTCAATTAACCTGTTTTCCAGGGAACACTTAGTGTTGATTGTTTAATAATTCTAAGAAATGTTCATTTCCAGGTTATGGAAAAATAACCTTCTTAACGCACCATGCTACTTAGAGCATAGGTTCGGGTCTATATCACTTAAGAGGCAATTCATTAGCAGATGGATTCAGAACCAAACATGTATTGTGCACAATCTTTATTAACTAACTCACAAACACATAACTAAACTAGCAAACACATAACATAACATAACATAAAGGGTCACACACATATGTAGGTCAGAATGAGTAATGATAGAGTTGAACCGGAAGAGGTACTGTTACTAGAGCTATAGGAAAGTCAAAGACACTCTGGAAAGGACTCATCAGTTTCTTTTAGCAATAGCAAAGGTGAGTCTTACAAATCAATACTAAATCGCTGTTTAGCATTAAAATGTACGATACTTGCAAGATGCCTTTAGGCTGAGGAGCGTCGGATCTGCAGGTTGAGGATAAATCTTGAGGTTATCTCTGAAGTGGTTGCCAGTCTGTTGGGTGAAGAGCACATGGCTGGGTGTTGTAGGCCGGGGGCCTACCAGCCTTGCGGCCGGGCCTAGAGAGGCCGGCCGCACGGTGACCTGTTCGGTGGTCCATAAGCAAGGAAGAAGAGAGGGAGTGGCCCTGTTCGCTGGGTTTTAACCTCTGGTCAAAGTCCAACCTCTTAGGAATGATGGGGGCCAATGAAGATGTTGTATTTCCGGGTGACAACACACCCCCTTGTCAGGGCTTTTATGACCAAGTAGATTAACAAGCTGAGTCTTTACATAAGAACTATTAAAGAGTCTAATAGTCTTGTAATACTCCTGTGTTGCACAGGTATGGACATACCGCATACACAAGCATTCAACTCATCCCGATACGAACGCATAGACACCAAACATGGCATAATTGAAGTTACCTTGCAGGTCATAACATTTAAAAATCATAAAACATGTAAATACAATGAGTACAATACAACAACAGTAATAATGGATACCATTTCCTGGGAATATGTATGTAGAGAATAGTCTGTCTATAAATTAATGCAGTAACGTCTGTGTTCTGTGTGGAAAATGCAGGGAAGATGCAGATTTTTGTGTGTCTCTTCTGCTCTCCATGCGGCAGCCACATTCCTCGGCGCAATAAACTTGTAACTGAGGACTTCCCGGGGGGATGGGGACAGACCCCAGAGTGAGCTTAAAACTATTGGTTAACTAACCAATAATTGTGTCTGATTTGCCTCAGTCATTACACATCACACTTATAAATTACAAACCCGATTCCAAAAAAGTTGGGACACTGTACAAATTGTGAATAAAAAAGGAATGCAATAATTTACAAATCTCATAAACTTATATTTTATTCACAATAGAATATAGATAGCATATCAAATGTTGAAAGTGAGACGTTTTGAAATATTGGCTCATTTTGGATTTCAAAAAGTTGGGACAGGTAGCAATAAGAGGCCGGAAAAGTTAAATGTACATATAAGGAACAGCTGGAGGACCAATTTGCAACTTATTAGGTCAATTGGCAACATGATTGGGTATAAAAAGAGCCTCTCAGAGTGGCAGTGTCTCTCAGAAGTCAAGATGGGCAGAGGATCACCAATTCCCCCAATGCTGCGGCGAAAAATAGTGGAGCAATATCAGAAAGGAGTTTCTCAGAGAAAAATTGCAAAGAGTTTGAAGTTATCATTACCTACAGTGCATAATATCATCCAAAAATTCAGAGAATCTGGAACAATCTCTGTGCGTAAGGGTCAAGGCCGGAAAACCATACTGGATGCCCATGATCTTCGGGCCCTTAGACGGCACTGCATCACATACAGGAATGCTACTGTAATGGAAATCACAACATGGGCTCAGGAATACTTCCAGAAAACATTGTCGGTGAACACAATCCACCGTGCCATTCGCCGTTGCCGGCTAAAACTCTATAGGTCAAAAAAGAAGCCATATCTAAACATGATCCAGAAGCGCAGGCGTTTTCTCTGGGCCAAGGCTCATTTAAAATGGACTGTGGCAAAGTGGAAAACTGTTCTGTGGTCAGATGAATCAAAATTTGAAGTTCTTTTTGAAAAACTGGGAAGCCATGTTATCCGGACTAAAGAAGACAAGGACAACTCAAGTTGTTATCAGCACTCAGTTCAGAAGCCTGCATCTCTGATGGTATGGGGTTGCATGAGTGCGTGTGGCATGGGCAGCTTACACATCTGGAAAGGCACCATCAATGCTGAAAGGTATATCCAAGTTCTAGAACAACATATGCTCCCATCCAGACGTCGTCTCTTTCAGGGAAGACCTTGCATTTTCCAACATGACATTGCCAGACCACATACTGCATCAATTACAACATCATGGCAGCATAGAAGAAGGATCCGGGTACTGAAATGGCCAGCCTGCAGTCCAGATCTTTCACCCACAGAAAACATTTGGCTCATCATAAAGAGGAAGATGCGACAAAGAAGACCTAAGACAGTTGAACAACTAGAAGCCTGTATTAGACAAGAATGGGACAACATTCCTATTCCTAAAGTTGAGCAACTTGTCTCCTCAGTCCCCAGACATTTGCAGACTGTTATAAAAAGAAGAGGGGATGCCACACAGTGGTAAACATGGCCTTGTCCCAACCTTTTTGAGATGTGTTGATGCCATGAAATTTTAAATCAACTTATTTTTCCCTTAAAATGATACATTTTCTCAGTTTAAACATTTGATATGTCATCTATGTTGTATTCTGAATAAAATATTGAAATTTGAAACTTTCACATCATTGCATTCTGTTTTTATTCACAATTTGTACAGTGTCCCAACTTTTTTGGAATCGGGTTTGTACTTTTTATATATTATTTTTGCACTTTAAGAATACTACTATGTTCCTATTTAGGTATTATATTTTATACTTGAAATACCTTTAACTGTTCTTTAACTCTTTCCATTTTAAAAACATTTTATTCTAGCTTATTGAATCCTTTTTTATCAACACTTAAATGTGGTTAAGTTTCATTAAAAAAAAAAAAAAAAAAAAAAAAAAAAAATNGAATTGCAGTTTTGTCAAAGACTACATCCGGATGGGATTCAGAACGATGATCAAACACAGGTGGAGTAGATCAAGTCCATAAACACCCCCAAAGCTTCATAGTCCACATAAAGTTTGGCAGTTTTTATTTATATGCTGTTTAATGTTTGATGATCGCTTTATTTTATATTTGCGTGAGTAATCTTCTATCACTTGTTTCAGCTTCTTCTTCTCCTGCATTCTGTATTCTTTCAGAAGATGCGTAACAGCGCCCCCTACCATATATAGCCTGAAAATTCAGTCAATAGTGAGGAAACAGGGAAGTAGATTTGAAGTAAATTCCTATGTAAGCCTACACTACCAGTGAACAAGCCTACACAAAAATTCAGATACGCAGAATTAGGAATATATCTGTTTTCTTTATAAATCAATATTTTCAAAAAATGTACTTTTATACTATACTTTTTTAAATATACTTTTAAGTATATCTCGATCAAAGACTGAGTCCAAGTTTAGGCCAAACATACTTAGACTTTTCTGTCAGTATAAGTCAAGTATACTTAAGTGCAATTTTAAGTATATTTCTCAGAAGTACATAAAGTATATTTCTGAGAAGTATATACAAAGTAGACTGAAAGTATACGTTCTTATTTTAGTTTAAAAGAAGTATGTTAATAGTACACTTGAGTAAACTTCGTTTTCGTAAGGGCACCCAAAAGTTACAATTCTGATAAGCATTTTCTCATTGTCATGTCAAGACTTACATCTTTATACGACCATAAGATTTACGTTCATCTTCAAAACACAAATACATTTATTTTTAAGGAAACCTGAAAGATTTCTGTCTCTGCATTAAAAGTCCATTCCACCAAAGCTTTGATGCTTCAAAAAGATCATAAAGACATTACAAACGTAATCCATATGAATCAAGCAGTTTAACCCGTGTCTATTGAAAAGACAATATAACTTTGTATGATAAACAGATTTAATTTAGGCTTTTATTCACATATAAACTTTAATCAGTGCACAAACATAGATCACTTATATATGATAAACACAGAAGCTCAACTGTTACATGAAAACCAATGTGGAACTTATGTTTATCATATTTGATTTAAGCCTGGCCCTGGAACTAAAGGTTCAGTTGTTCCCCCTTTTTGGCGGCCCTGCAGAGAACATCCTGTTCCTCAGAAATTTCCATCTCAAATATGCTGATAATATGCAACCATGTGTGTCTGTTTTGAAGAGCAGCTCCAGCCTCGTTCTCGATTTATAATAGAATGTCTTTAGATGAATTTTGGGAAAATCTGTCATTCATCATCATAATCCCTGCATCCATTCTTGCAGAAAGCACATTTTTAGTACATACTGAATATGGATTTGTGAATCGCTCCTTCATAATTGGCTGATAATAGATTTAAAGTTGCCGACAAGCTTGGCCATTTGTAAAGATATCCATTCTGGACTGCACTGTAAAATGTAAAGGGCTTTTTGGACTCCACCTGTCCAAATCACACTATTCTGGCCAAGCTCTCTTAAGAACCAGCAGGAGGATCAGTTGAGTTTTTGATTCCTGTATTTTGAAATGCTTGGCTGTAAGTTTAAGGCACTCTGTTATATTCCTGGATTTGGTGTCCAACAGAGACTCCACGGGAAAGATCCAGTCTGCTCTACTATAGCCTGAGAAACACAGGCAGCATCCAACAAAGAGAAGGCAGGAAATCAGCATGGCTTTGAAGCATAATTGGTGTGAATCAGCCATGCTTCTAAGCAGTTCAGTCTCAGCCCAGGCAAACTAACCGCAACGTAGATTTTGTTGACCATGGCGTTGCAGTATAGATGTTATATCTGTTTCAAAATGCAGTTAATGGTAATTAATTATGAAAGCATGACAAACAAATTGTGCTTGCTAAAATCATTGTTTTAGAAAATGTGTCGAAAAAGAAAAAGGATATAAAAGTATTGACATTACTTTTAAGATTGACATTACATTAATTCATTCAAATTCAAACTTGACTCCTCTTTTATAACACTAGATAAACTAAAAGATTTTACAAAATCATTGATGTAGTTTCAGGTTATTCTGATGGGCAACTGTACATGTTGAAATAGGCAAGAATCCCACTGAGGCCTGTTTTGTTTCCAGTGAGGGGGAAAAATCATATGAAAGATTATACTGTTGTTTTATTTGTAGCTATCAGATCTCACTTTTTAATCAGCTGTTTTTTGAGTGAAAATTGCTGATTTGTAGAAAGGAATGAACTTGCCAACATACGTATGTATCAAAGTATTGTAAAATTTAAAGGTGCCCTAGATTCAAAAATTGAATTTACCTCGGCATAGTTAAATAACAAGAGTTCAGTACATGGAAAAGACATACAGTGAGTCTCAAACTCCACTGTTTCCTCCTTCTTATATAAATCTCAATTGTTTAAAAGACCTCCGAAGAACAGGCGAATCTCAACATAACACCGACTGTTATGTAACAGTCGGGGTGTACGCCCCCAATATTTGCATATGCCAGCCCATGTTCCCAACATTATGAAAGGGATTATACGTCTGGATCTGCACAGCTGAATCATCAGACTAGATAAGCAAGCAAGGACAATAGCGAAAAATGGCAGATGGAGCAATAATAACTTACATGATCCATGATATCATAAAATTTTTAGTGATATTTGTGAATTGTCTTTCTAAATGTTTCGTTAGCATGTTGCTAATCTACTGTTAAATGTGGTTAAAGTTACCATCGTTTATTACTGTATTCACGGAGACAAGAGCCGTCGCTATTTTCATTTTTAAACACTTGCAGTCTGTATAATTCATAAACACAACTTAATTCTTTATAAATCTCTCCAACAGTGTAGCATTAGCCGTTAGCCACGGAGCATACTATCAAACTCATTCATAACCAAATGTAAACATCCAAATAAACACTGTACTTACGCGATTAGACATGCTGCATGACGAACACTTTGTAAAGATCCATTTTGAGGGTTATATTAGCTGTTTGAACTTTTTTTATGATGTGTAAGGCAAGCGCGAGCTCTTGGGGCGTGGAGCACGAGATTTAAAGGGCCACACACCCTGAATCGGCTCATTTATAATGATGCCCCAAAATAGGCAGTTAAAAAAATGAATTAAAAACAATCTATGTGGTATTTTGAGCTGAAACTTCACAGACACATTCAGGGGACACCTTAGACTTATATTACATCTTTTAAAAAGAAGTTCTAGGGCACCTTTAACATATTTCGAAGGAATCAACTCACTAATGGCTTACTTATAGCTTACTCTTAAATGGGATAAGAAACTATTTTAATAGAAAAGAAATACATAGCAGTGTAGTTTATAGTCCTAGATTTAAAAAAGTATAACATTAAAATTTAATTGTTTACATTGTTTCATAATGTTAGACTGTATCTAGTTGCCTTATTTGCATCTTTCCACCTTTTTCCTGAGTAAACGATGAGCGCTGTCATGAGGGATTCTAACTTCTGTTTGTAAGCTGTTCTGTTACGACCTCCATAGGAACCCATTGTTAAAATGTGGTATAAAGAGCGACTGAATTAATTAAACAGAAACTTTTATAACATTATTAATGTGGCTGCCACAACAACAGCAATAAACTGAATAAATTCCTTGAAGATATGTTTTGAGAACCATCAAATCTGAAAATAATGTCCATATACGGCACCATACACCTTGCATTTAATGCCAAAGACTGACAAGAGAAAACTAGTATGGCATGCAGCACTTAAGTTAAGAGGTACACTGCGCTCTTATCATTTTGAGGAAAACACCGATCATGAGTTGTATGTAGTATATGAGCATCCATCTGTTTTCAAAGTTGCTAACTTTGTGCAGCTTCATGTCATCTATGCACTCATTAAACTACGACGGATAAGGCACTATATAAAAGACTGTCATTGCGACACAGTAAAGTGATGGCGCTTTAAAGCCATGTGCTTTTTTTCATAGGATTAACATTACATTATCAACTTGGAAAATACTTTAATTTGTCTAGAAACACCAGAGACCAGAAGTATAAAGCATAATTCCACTATGAGTCAGGTGAGACTTCCTTGTTCAGGAAAAAAGTGGATAACATGCTTTTTTTTTTTTTTTTGGCTTGAGCAACCATATTTACTGGCTTTGTTGAGTGCATGAGTATGCAGTAATGGTGAATGCTACTTTTAATTTCTTAACATAAAAAGAGTTGTTTTTTTGTTTTTTCTTATTTTAATGAATATGGAAACATAATGGATCATATTTGCCAATTCATGTTTGTGTATTATGCATTATGTTAGGCTAATAAACCAAGTAATTAATAGATAATCAAGGCATTCTCCTCTATAGTGATGATCTGGCAGCCATACAGCCAGACAGAGGTAAATAATGCAGCCTAATGGCTTCAGACTCCAGTTTAAATAGTCCATTTTGGCTTCTTGCTGATGTTTTAGCTTGCTTCCACTACAAATATTACTAGTCAGTTTATTAGAGAACATGTAAGGCTGTATGCAAACGCTTACCGACTACAATTTGCTAATTGGGCTCTTGTTCCACATTCTGAAGGCTTTACTGGCAAAGTAATGTAGTGCTTACTCAAGTCTGTGTTGAGCAAAGCTTGTTTTTATAGACGCTAGCAGCAACATCAGCAAATCCAGAATGACTCACTCTAGTGCTTTGACAGAGCTGCTTAACTTTGCTGTTAGGACACACACACACACACACACACACACACACACACACGCGCGCACACACACACACCCCTACATATTAATAAAATGAGTTTTTCCTAAATGACAGAATCTACAGTAACAGCTATAAAACTTTACATGGCTTAACAGAAAAACTGTTGGCAGAAAAAGTGTGGTGTAACATTACCTCATGTTACATGGTGTGACATTTGTGTCATAACAGATTGTGTTAAACCATTGCACTTCAGGCTGAGGCAGTGTATGCTTTCATAAGGCACTAGTGTGGTTGATGTCACTTGACACTGGATGTGGTCAACGGAGACCCTACCAATAACGTCGTCTATAGAACCAGCATGAACATCCAAGCAAATTAATAAAGACAAATGAAAAAGATAATCAATGTTTCTGCAGGTCTATGTATGTGTTGGCATGTGTTGCAATGCATGCTTTTATAAGTCTAATCAGCCATCAAAACACCCAAATCTACTCTGCAGTCCACACATATACACACATGGCAACACAAACACATACCACGCACTGCAGTTGTTTGCTGGATGAGCAATATTGCCAACACGTTAGATTGGGGCCCGTCGGCTGCCGGCTCTATGGATTTATGCTTCATCACCAGGCTGTATCTCGTAGCGTTGATTATAATTCCCAGAAGCCCTTAATTAAACGGTGTGCATGAGAGCATTTTTCCCTTCTTCTTTATTTATTTCTGAATGAGCACAGCATAGATTTACTGACCGTCCAGAGGAGTGCTAGCAAGCCAAACTCAGCCAGATACTATAAATTAGCAGGGCTTTGAAACACATTCCAACAAGACCATCTTTTATTTTTGTTGTGATATCTCCTTTTCTTTATGGTTATCATAGTAAAAGTTATCCAATTTATGGCACTGATGTGGCATGTTTACAAAGGTATTGTGGAGAACACAGAATGTAGAGAAGACATATGGAGTCGGCCTGATAATAAAAAGCACACGTGGTTCCTTAATCAGCTTAAATCAACTGAGTGTGCATATACGGCATTGCTTTAATTGACCATTTAGTTGACTTACAGCATTTGTCAGCACTACCATAGCAAAAACACATTCTCATATTTCCCCTTATGGAGTGCAGGCTGTACCTTTGGAGCCAGGAGTGCCAGCATTACCGGAAAGTGCCATCCTCTACACCCCCACCTCATTCCCTCTCCCCTCATTCGCTTCCTTTCCATTCCATTAGCTTCTATCCGAACGATTCCAGCCCATTAAATGAAAACGTGATGAAATGTATTGGATTTACTTGAGGATAATGTCCTTTTTCTCCAACTGTGATTCTCCCTGCAGCCTTGCTAGACACTGGATGCATTTATTTTCACTGCTAATTGATCGGAGCATTCTCTGAGGACTACGCACATCTGAATCTGTGGAGCTAGTATGTGAGGATTTGACGGAGTTGTCCGTTGAATATGTCAAAATTGCTCTTGGCTCTAATTCAGATTCATGTATGTGTGTGCGTGCATGCTGATTTTGGATCATTGAATCATGATAGAGTGTAATGAGCCTCAAACTGCTATTTTGTTTGCATGATGAGAGGAAATTAAAGAGTGGGATTTCAAATCCTTTTAATGGAAGCTGAACTGATGAATCAGTCAGCTGAGGGTTATCAGTCTAATAATATTGGAGTTATTTATGTTTCGTGCAAGCTGGAGAGTGATGGAGTGGATGTGAGATGTAAGGTGTATGTTCTCTTTCTCACTGATGTCTACTGCTCTTAAAAAAGACAGTTCTTTATATAACCTTTCTGTATACGATTTTATATACAGAGCTATAGTAAATGGCATTTGTTTTAATTTTCATATAGATTTTTTTAAAATGAAAAACCAACACATTTATTAATATTTATCTTTTAAATAGTATTACTATATTTACATGCAGTGTTAATACATTAAATTACAGTAAATACATTATTAAGAGTTCAATATATTATTTAGAAAGAATAAATGATAAATAAAAATATAGTAATACATTTGAATGTAACTAAATCTATTTAAAACAAGTTATTTACAAAAAAAAAAAAACACCAAAAAAAAAACATTACTCACTTAAAAGAAGGGCTGTGTATTGCCAAGAATCTGGCGATACGATACGTATCACGATACAGGGGTTACGATACGATATATTGTGATATATTGCGATACTGTAAGAAAGCCGATATCTTGCGATATTTCTTGTTTTTTTTAGAAAAAGGATGTAATTTTAGAAAAAACAGTCATAAAGAACACACCACCATATGCATAAAAACCTTACAAACAACTTTTATTTAATCAATACAGTATCATTTGCATTTGTATCACAATCACTATTTTGTGCAATCTAAGGGAAATTAGTAAAGTGACTGCAGGATTCCTTATGTGTATATGTTTCAAAGGTTCACAGTATAGCAGTTTTTAATTTCTAAACTATTTAACAACTAGTGCATAGTCCATTTCATGACTGAATGTCTATTTGTTTTATATTTAATACTGTAAAGCTGCTTGCTTTAAAGCAGTCTAATGTATAGAGTGCTATCTAAATAAACGTGCCTTCACTGAAGTGCTGAACAGAGCTGTTGCAAAAATATCCACATCGCTATGATCAGATGCTTTCTTTATGCTGCCACCGCTGTCATTTTTTGTTTTGTGTTTATTTTGTTACTGAGAGGAAAACGTGCAGTACATATTACATATTCTATCGAACGCCTCTTGGGAGCAAGGATGGCATCGGCAGATTCAATGAGTTTCCCGAGTTTTGGATTATATAACATGGTCTATTTTGCAAACAACTGACTCTTGTCGATCTCCTTAGTGGGTTCTTTATAGTTGAAGCCAAAATGAGTACACACACTTCAGCTCTGTATGCTGCGGGAGCGTAATAATTCTACCGTCTTGTGAGCTGGGTTTGCTAATGCTAACGCTATTGATGCACCTCGCGCTTCTCCGGCTACGCGTCAGTTTACGTTCTGAGATAACGCTAACATCTAGCGGTTGGGTTTTATACAGTCTGAGGTTTAAACCGAACACAAACCCATGAATATTGGATGTAAATAAATAAATAAATAAATATCTATATTTTTGAGAATCGATACTGTATCGCCAAACATAATATCGTGATATTCATGTGTATCGATATTTTCTTACACCCCTAATCCTACCCATAACTTATCCCTAAAATCAGAGGGGAAAGATAGGTGAAAAACATTGATGTAGAAGCACCTAACCCTGGTTGCAAGCCTAAACTTGACATAAATGGTAAAACTTGTCCCTCAAATCTGATTGGTTGATTGGAATGTTGTTCCAGGATTAATAAAGATGTTGATCCAGGAACATGTCTTACTTGGCAAAATCACGGTGACCGTGTCGGTCCACACAACCACCTTATGCTAAAAATCCACCCACTCCTCTTTTTTAATCCCCATAAAACCTCAACAGTCTCATAAGGCAAGCCATTTTCATTTTCTGTACAATGTGACGTCTCATTGGCCCCACCCATGACTGCTGACGGACTCTTCCATATTAGCATAGTTTCCACCCCGAGCGAGTTGTACACTGTCCGCCATTGTAACATCTATAAAGATATCCACTATAACATCTATAAAGATATCCTTCATGCTTTCAATGTGGAACTAAGCAAAGCTAGACAGACCTTCTTCTTAAATATCATAAACAGCAACTTAAGCAACACCCGCACTCTTTTTGCTACTGTAGAGAGACTAACAACCTCTTTTTAAAAAAAGTTTTTTTCAATCAGCTGAACAAATTCTTAAGCTTGAATGGATACTTTGACATCTTTCAATCTGGTTTCCGACCGCATCACAGCACAGAGACAGCGCTCATAAAGATAATAAATGATATTCGCCTAAACACTGATACAGGTAAATTATCAGTGCTGGTACTACTCGATCTCAGTGCTGCGTTTGACACTGTCGATCACAACATACTTCTTGACAGGCTGGAAAACTGGGTTGGGCTTTCTGGGGTGGTCCTGAAATGGTTCAGGTCATACTTAGAAGGGAGAGGTTATTATATGAGTATCGGTGACCATAAGTCTGAGTGGACATCCATGACATGCGGAGTCCCTCAAGGTTCAATAATTGCAACCCTCCTGTTCAACCTATATATGCTGCCACTGAGCCAAATAATGAGAAAGAACCAAATTGCACATCACAGCTATGCAGATGACACCCAGATTTACCTAGCCCTATCACCTAACGAATACAGCCCCATTGACTCCCTGTGTCAATGCATTGATGAAATTAAAAATTGGATGTGCCTAAACTTCCTTCAGTTAAACAAAGACAAAACTGAAGTCATTGCGTTTGGAAACAAAGATGAAGTTCTCAAAGTGAACACATACCTTCACTCTAGGGGTCAAACAACTAAGAATCAAGTCAGGAATCTTGGTGTGATTTTGGAGTCAGACCTGAGTTTCAGTAGTTATGTAAAGACAATAACTAAATCAGCATATTATCATCTCAAAAATATTGCAAGAATTAGATGCTTTGTCTCCAGTCAAGACTTGTTCATGACTTGAGAAACTTGTTCATGCTTTCATCACCAGCAGGGTGGATTATTGTAATGGACTCCTCACTGGCCTTCCCCAAAAAAACAGAATATATGAACACATCACACCAGTCCTCAGGTCCTTGCACTGGCTTCCAGTTGGATTTAGAACTTATTTTAAAGTACTGTTACTTGTTTATAAATCACTCAATGGCCTAGGACCTCAATACATTGCAGATATGCTCACAGAATATAAACCTAACAGATCACTAAGATCAATAGGATCACATCACTTAGAAATACCAAGGGTTCACTCAAAGCAAGGACAGTCTGCTTTTAGCTGTTACGCCAGCCGCTGCTGGAACCAGCTTCCAGAAGAGATCAGATGTGCTCCAACAGTAGCCACATTCAAATCAAGACTCAAAACATATATTTTTATCTATGTATTTACTGATTGAGCACTGTGCTATGTCCGAACTGTTTGCACTTTATTTTATACATATTATCTTTTTATTCTTTTAATTCTTTTTCTTGTTTTTATTTCATTTTTAATGCGTTTTCTATCAATCTTTTTTGTATCATCTTTTTATTTCTGACTTTTAATACATTTTAAATCTTGCTGTCTGGTTGTAAGAGCTGGGAGAATTAGGAAGTAAGCGTTTATTATCCCTGGATGGAGCTCTGACAGAGTTAGTCCAGGAAGATTTGTCTGTAAGGGTACTGTTTAAATGCACAGCTACCTGACAAATATTTTTACAGTTATCCCTCCACGTGAGGAAGATCCATTTAGATCCGCTCTGATGGATAGATCCATTTAGATCCGCTCTGACGGACAACAAAGTTGAGTAGAGTTATCCTTGGATGGAGCTCTGGATAGAGTAAGTCCAGGAAGATTTGTCTGTAAGGGTACTGTTTAAATGCACAGCTACCTGACAAATATAAATAGTTATCCCTCTGCGTGAGGAAAAAAAAAAGATTTTTTTGATGCTAATCACTTTATTTAAACAATTTATTTTGAGTCAACACCATTGTATCAGGTTTCTGGTTTAAATGTGATTGCTTAATGTTAAGTTGATTTGAAACGAATACTCTTTGACTTAACTTGATGTTTTCATATTGAAATAACGTTTCAATCAAGTAACCCAACCAGGACTTAATGAAACAAATAGCCTTTAAAGCAGCCTATATTAAGACTTACTCTACCGCACGGATGTAATATAATGTTACACATAACATCAGATGTTTCCCCCAACAGTTAACCAAACGTTCACTTAAGAAAACAGATAATGTTTGCGTGAATACCCACCAAGACAGATATTTTGAAATACTGTAATTCTATGTATATGTGTATATCGAGATTGCACGCTGTCTGAGGCGTCTTTGTGCGAGCGCATCGGATGAGTCAGTCAGCGCGAGTAAGATCGTTTTATTTACATCAGCATGAGTCTGAAAATCATATTTCATTGGTTCAGACTCATGCCATTGAGAATTCGCTATAAATATTCCCAAAGTTGGAATGCTAAAACGATACCAAACTTCGTTTTAAAAGGTGAGGGGAAGCTCCAGGGGAAGCGAGCAGGGAAAAAACTGCATTTTTTATGGACAAAGGAAAAGTACTCATCTCAGAAAACATACGAATAAAGATATTTTTAGATGTTTAATTTCTATTTGGAGCATTGTGATCGCTAGACAAGGGCTTAATGAACTCTTCTGTGAAAACCTCAAATTTGACCAAAATTGATATTTCTCACTTGTTTTGCCTGTAGCCCATAATTAGCCTGTGCGCATCTTGACTAATTTTGCCAGCACAGGTCACATTTCTTATTACCAATGCCAACTTAATATTAAGGTTTCTTCTTTATTTACAAATGATCTAATACATTTCTCAGAAGCATGGTCACTGTTTGAAGATAAAGACACGGTTGGAGATGAATAAACAAATAATTTCAAGTGATGCTCAGAATGTTAGAGTGTTTATTTGTGTGCATGTGAATACAAGATACTTCATTAGAATATTGAGTTCATATTAAGAATTGAAAAAATAAACTGAATCTGTGCTGTAGCCACTGGGTTTGCTTGTTTGTATACTCTATCTATGTGTGTGCCAGCAGGACAGTGTATATTTATGTGTTTAGTCCCTAGTGGTGTTCAACGCAGACCTGTTCAAACTAGCACACACAGTGGCTGGAGGAAGAATCTCTGAACTTTAAATGACTGTTCCCTTTCACAGTATTTTAATCAGACACTGTTATTTATGAAGCGAGAGCGAGGGCGGGGGTGCCAGGCATTCCATGAAAGCCTCATCTTTTCCCATTTACCCCTGTTGTCTTGCCACTGCTGGTCCATCATTTGTGAAATCAGCTGTGGCAGACGGAAAAGTTGGTGGTAGAAAATGGACTTATCGAATGCACACAGGCATGGCTACCATTCCCATACAGGGAGAACAGAGACTAAGAAGCGAATATTTGTGACTCAAGGATAGAAGGAAATGAGTAGAGCAGTTGGGGGCTGTGTAATGGTGCCTGAACATTTGTCACTCAAATGGGACACACTTACATGTTGCTTTTCATTTCATTTTCTTATATAGGATGGGTTTAGGATGGGGCATGACTGGATTTCGCTAGTGAGGAAGGTGGTTTATGATCCAAACAATAACACACCTGCTTTATGCCCTATAAGAAAAAAGCAGCATTCCCCATTAGAATTGACTACACTGAGGATTTGCATTCATGTGCTGGCGAGCGCTCAGGACACTACAAGACGAAAGATCGTCACACATTTAAAGACTCATGGTTTCTTGTTTTCTGTTGTGTTGGTGCACACTTTATACAAATAATAGCAGACTTGGAGCATCAATTACAAGATTATACTCTTCCATGACTGAAGTTATAGCTAAATTCGTCTCACAAAAACTCAAGAGCTGATTCTTGATGTCAATAAAGAACAAGGAGGAAGAGATGTGATCGTTTTTTGCACAGAACAGATTCTCACAGCTATTGTTCATTGTTGCTCTCTCACCATTAAGGACAGTTCCCACATTTAAGTCTGTGACTAGTCACTATTGTTTCTACTCCAGCTTGTTGGTGAAGTATAACCATTTAAATGACAATAAATTATAATAACTTGTTTTTATGGCAGAATTATTCAAACATACATTAAATAATGAAGACATCACTAACAAGTTAAGTAAAAAATAAAATTAATATGTAATAGCTACAGTGCATATATTTTGCTAAATGCTCTTCCCTAGAGTTATTTTTAGCAGTGAGTTTATGGACATTATAGCTAATGTAACCGTAGGTAACCGTAATGTTACGTATTGCCGACTGACTGAGTGATTACATGAAACAGGATTCATTTCGGTAAGTTTGAATGTATCTTTCAATACCTTCTGGTGTTCATTCATGTTTATTGCGTGCTGTAGAAAAGAGGAGATGAGAACATTCCGATCTCCTGGCACTGCAACTATAGCACGAGTTCATGCTTTCATTTGACGTGCTCTTTACATGCAGAAATCACCTTTTATGTGCATCTGATATGCAATATCCAGTTAAATATCAGTTTATTCTTTTTAAAATCAATATGGAAAGAGGAATTATTAGTATTAGCATTATGAATTTTCTAGCAAAACTTTAGTTAAAGAAATGAGATCTAAATAGCAGTCCGTTATGTTCTTGTACGACATTCCAATGACGGTCGGCTATGTTCCTTTACAAGTTTTCAGTGATTTATTTCAATGATTTCAATGATTTGGCAACAAGATTTTAATGACAATTCATTTTTTTTCCATTACGATATTTCAATGACGATCAGCTTTGTTCCATTATGAGATTTCAATACCAGTCGTTTTCATTTCATTACGAGATTTCAGTGAAGGTCGGTTTTGTTCCTTTGCGAGATCTCAATGACAGTCAGTTCTGTTCCTTGAAAAAAATTTCAATGGCGTTTGGTTTTGTTCCTTTCCGAGATATCAATGACGGTCGGTTTTCTTCATTTACAAGATTTCAGTGATGTTCGGTTGTCAATGACAGTCGGTTTTCTTCTGTTATGAGATTTCAAAGACAGTCAATTTTGTTTTGTTACAAGATCTCAGTGACAGTCAGTTTTGTTCCTTCAGAAGATTTCAATGACGGTTGGTTATGTTCCTTTACGAGATGTCAACGATGTTCGGTTTTGTTTCATTGCATGATTTTAATGACGTTGGTTTTCAGTGTTGGTTTTATTTGGTTACAAGATTTCAATGAGCGTTAATTTTTTTCTGTTACGAGATTTCAATGACAATCAGCTTTGCTCCATTATAAGATTTCAACAACAGTCTTTTTCATTTTGTGACGAGATTTCAGTGATGGTCGGTTTTGTTCCTTTGCAAGATTTCAAAGATGATCGTTTTTTTTTCCCATTATGAGATATAAATGACTGTCGGTTTTGTTTGTTTATGAGATTTCAATGACAGTTGATTTTGAAACAGTTCAAATGGTCAGTTTTGTTCTGTTACAAGATTTCAGTGATGGTTGGTTTTGTTCCTTTACAAGATTCCAAAGACAGGTGGATTATTTCCACAATGAGATTTCAAAGATGGCCAGTTTTGCTTCATTATGAGATTACAATGAAAGTCAGTTTTGTTCCATTGAGAGATTTCAATGACAGTCTGTTTTGTTCGGTTTTGAGATTTCACTGAAGGTCGGTTTCATTGTTATTTTGATCAAATAAATGCAGGCTTGATGAGCATGATACTCCTTTCAAAAACATTAAAAGTAGTAATGAAAATTATGAAAAATAATTTAAATGTATTAATGTCAAAACATTTAATAATTCAATAACTCATTTTTATTTAAAATATATGTTGATAATAATCAACCTCTGATCATATGGCACATTCTACATGTGCAATACTTGTTGAGCGATTTGACTAACTTTTCTAGCAACAAAACATAATTCCTCTACCATCTTTTTTCCCCATGATTAATCTTCTCTTGCCTGGAGGGGACTTCCTTTCTATCCATCTTATGAATGCCATGCTCATTTGTTACCTGTTGATGGGACATGGTTCAGTGTCTGTCCTCCATGATTAGAGTGCCACTAATTACTTTCCTCTTGCTTTACTTTCTCTTTTTTCTTGTTAGCTGAACTCTTATTTTCCTACACTCTCCAACCTGGCAACCTCTATCTTTATCACACACACACTTTTTTTTTCTCTCTTTTTACACTCCCCTTCTTTCTTTCTCAACTCCCACACATTCTCTCTTCATCATCACTCTCACACACCCTGAAATATCCCTTCATCCCATCCTGCTCCATGCCTTGTTTCTTCTTGATTTTCCTATCTATCTAGGCCTATTTCTCTTTCTCTCTTTCATACACATGTACTTTGCAGATCTGAGCACCACTTGTGGCCCGCTTGAGAAAATGAGGGGGCAGGCAGTACATATATGATGTTTAGTGATTGATAATATTGCACTCGTGTTGTGGAAAAGATTTTTGACATGATATTTGATATTTGATGAGAGTTGACTTTGTTCTTCATTCATTTTTAATGAGTAAATGCTTCTATTATCAGTAGATTACTTACGTTTTTCTCTTTATTTTAGTTACTATGATTCTTTAAGGTATTCCTGAAAAGTCTGTGACATACCTTGGTAAAAATTCTCAATGGTTGTGTAAAACAACACCCTTTTACCTTGTAAAAAACTTTCTTCATGCAAAACACGATGTGTGTAAAGGCTAATGATTTATGTATGTTATTTGAGGAGTGGAGAAGAGTCATATAGCTAATACAGCCTGTGGCATACTTCATCTTTTATAACCCAAGCTTTTGGTCAAATTTAATAAACAACAGTAAAAACTGAGCACCCACATATCGCTACAATAACCTTTGTAACCTGTAAGTTGATGATAACTTAATACGATGCACTTTCTGCCTCTTTCAACAGTGTTTTTTTTTTTTTTTCAAACCTCCCTCTTGCTCACTCTCTCACTCTCTCTCCTCCACCATCATACGCCCCCTAATGCTCATTGGCTACACGTTTGTTGTGGTGCTCGGTCTGAGCAACCTTTCAACAGCGTTCTTCAACAGCACGAAAAATTGCTTACTGCAGCTTTAACGATGACATGAAATGGAATTCATATGTGTACTTTAATATATATGATGCTTTGGTTGCCTATATGCAGGTATTTGCTGTTGTGCAAGTCAGGTGAAAAATACTATTTATTAGCATCCGCTTTCCACAATTTATTTATGTGATAATATTTTTTTGTCCAAATAATAGACATTTTAAATTAAATTATAAATATGTATTTATTTAAAATACAGTGTAATCCTCTGAACCAGAAAAGTCAGATTCAGCATATAAACAAATAATCATAATGCCATAGACATGGATTAAAAAAAACAAACAAAAAAACATGCGGCAGGAATAATATTACTGAATTAATTGACTGGTTAGCTGAACTCCAACTGGTTAAAGTTCAGTATGAGCAGATGGTGAAAAAAAATAGTTTAGTTCTGATGTCATGCAGCTGACTCTTTAACCTTAACCATACTCATTCTGCAAGGGGCAAGCTAACCAGTATTTAAATTATGTGCATTTTGTTATGCTTAAGAAAATACTACAGTATGCAATGCTGAGATGGTATTGATTGGTATTGGATATATAATTTGCTTTTTAGACTGTATAGGCTACAAGGAGAATGAAGTCACTGCATTTGTCACACACAGTAATTCTGAACAGAGTCAGTGATGTGGGAAAAATCATTTGTTTTGCCTGATGCACTCTAATGTCATATGCATCCCAATAGACCTAAAGTAGCTTGAAATTATGCATTGTCTTTTATGCATTGTGTGTTAAGTTTCTATTCTGTTTTTCAAATGTTTTTTTTTTTGTTTGTTTTTGCTTTTTTTTCATGTTAATTCAAGAGGTTATATTATGTTAAGTCTTTGCTGGTTTAAACCAAGTAATTATTGTTGTAGAGCCTTATTGGTGACAAGTGCAACCAATCCTGGTAACACTTTATTTTAAAGGTCTAGAATAATGCATTATTAAGCATTAATTAATGATTAACTTGTTCACAATTAAGCATTAGTTAAGAATTAATCCACTAGTAATTAATGATTAACTATATTTAAGGGTCCTGACTCCTGAATTATGCATTAGTTAAGCATAAATAAACTAGTAATTAATGATTTACTTGTTCACAATTATGCATTAGTTAAGCATGGACACAATAGTAATCCTTAACTGGTAACTCTTTACAGTAAGGTTGTATTAGTTAACATTAGTTAATGCATTAGTTAACATGAACTAACCATGAACAAAACCTCTGTTTAGCAATAGTTAATGTTTGTTAACTTTAGCTCACGCATTTATTAATGCATCTATTCATGTTAACAGCGCAATTAGTTAACATTAGTTAATGCATTAGTTAACATGAACTAATCATGAACAATACCTCTTATTTAGCCTTAATGTTTTAAGGTTAACTTACTGTACTTACATTAGTTTATGTAGCAGTTAAGGTAAAAAATACCATTGTGTACCTTATCAGCATTATTTATTAACAAGGCATTGATTTGGGCTGTAAATATAATTCTGAAGTGCAAACCATCTGAACATTAACAGATATGTTGTTTGTGTTTATATGCACTTTACTATCATTACTAATTCAACAAAGCATTCATTAAAGGTGGTACAGAGGATGTTTTGTTTTATACATTTTTGCAATATTACTTGAAACTACTAACTGATAAAAGACTATTTATTAGGTGCACTGAATCTGTGCACGAGGTAGGGCCTTAAAAACATCAGCCCTCTGGCTTGTCAATCACTGCCATGACGTTCCTTGTGAGAGACGTACGCGCCTGCGCGCTCCAGTAACTTTCCACACTCCACAGGCGCCGCATGTTTTTGTCAGGAGACAGGAGTAACAACTGCAGATTATGAGTTACCTGCGGTGAGTCCGACATAATGAATCTACTAACACAACACAGCGAATGCCGGTGGTAAAAAAACACTCGTGTTCCAATACTCGTGCACGAATTTTGGGAGGCGTTCCTTCGAAAGGTTGTTCTTACGCATGCGCTCATTTCAAAAACTCAGTAACAGTCTTTGGTTTCTCGGTCGACGAAAAGATCCTCTGTATCACCTTTAATGGAATTTGTGAACCTTATTGTAAAGTGTACACTATTTAATCATTAACTGATGTGTTACCAACATTTGTAGATCCTTTATAAACATGACTTACCTTTAACAAAGCATTCATTAAAGGAATTAAACGATATTTTGACCCACTAATCCACACCTGCTCCTAAACCTACCCATAACCATTTCTTAAAACTCCGTACAGTTATAAATAAAAGAATAAGAGACAAGCGTAATCACAATAATTATTTTTTTGCAAAAATGTCAAAAGTGGTACCAAAAGTATGTTAGTGATGATGATGATGATGAGTTGCAGTCGCAGTCCTCTCTGGCGGTAATAGTTTTTATAGGGTACAGAGCAGAATATAAGATATTAATCCATGAAAATATGATGAATCCGGCTTCTCTCCGTGTCAATCCACTGAAACACGGCATGTCGCAATCTGTGACGAAGCAGATGAGAACCAATGAGCGTTCGATATCAGTGCCGTAAACCATGCCGTAACAGTTCTCGTGGGCGCGACTTTCAAATCTGAATCATAGCGAGCACGGACTTTGACTATGACGGTCGCTACTGAGAATGAAGATGAAGATCGCCGGAAAAAGCGCAGAATTTGTATATGTTCCTTACAAACATATGGATTATAAAGATTTGGAGTACAGCGAACAAATAAAGTTGTTGTGATTTGTGAATTTATGTTGTGCTTTGGTGTGTTTTATGCATTGTCAGTCACTGCGTAGGAGAAAACTAAATATTACAAAATGGGTAAACAACTACAGACATTTTTTTTTTCATTTAAATGCTTTGTTAATGGTAAGTCATGTTAATAAAGGCTCAACAAATGTTGGTAACACATCAGTTAATGTTGAAATAGTGTACACTTTACAATAAGGTTCACAAATCCCATTAATGAATGCTTTGTTAAAGGTAAGTCATGTTAATAAAGGCTCAACAAATGTTGGTAACACATCAGTTAATGATGAAATAGTGTACACTTTACAATAAGGTTCACAAATTCCATTAATGAATGCTTTGTTGAATGTAAGTAATGATAGTAAAGTGCATATAAACATGAACAACATATCTGTTAATGTTCAGATGGTTTGCACTTCAGAATTATGTTTACAGCTCAAATCAATGCCTTGTTAATAAATAATGCTGATAAGGTACACAATGGCATTTTTACCTTTAGGGTAGATGAGTTAGAAATGTTCACTCTTAGTGTGTCAACTGCTACATAAACTAATGTAAATATGTACAGTAAGTTAACCTTATAGCCTTAATGTTTATTAAGGCTATTTACAGGCACTGCCCATTATTTCATATTATCTAATGCATTAACTAATGTTAAATACTTGCGCTGTCAACATGAATACATGCATTAATATATGCGTGAGTTAACGTTAACAAAGTTTAACTAATGCTCAACAGAGGTGTTGTTCATGGTTAGTTAATGTTAACTAATGCATTAACTAATGTTATCTATTTGCGCTGTTAACGTGAATAGATGCATTATTACATGCGTGAGCTAATGTTAACAAACATTAACTATTGCTAAACAGAGGTTTTGTTCATGGTTAGTTAATGTTAACTAATGCATTAACTAATGTTAACTAATACAACCTTATTGTAAAGTGTTACTGATTAACTTTACATATAGTAGGGCATATTAGCCATTATTTGCAAATTATTAAACATTTGAAAGACAAATATTTATGCTATACATAAACAAAAATAACCTAGTAATTAATGAACTGAATGTACAGTGAACGCCTTTTAGTCATTATCTACAACTTAATAAGCCATATGTTTTTTTTGTGTAGTGATGTAATTATATTTCTGTGCCATTCTATTAAGTTAACTGAACAATAAGCTAGAATGTTTAATTACTGATGGTTTTAGTTATAAATTGCTAAAATAATATAATAAAGACAATTTGTCCCCCAAAGTGAAAGGTATATCCACATTAATTATGGCACTTATTGAGTGATATTTAAGTTTATTGACCACAATAAGCCAATAATTATGGTTAAACTGCCATTAATACAGTACTAATAAAAGCAATTTGACCCCCTATTCTAAAGTGAAAGCTAAATCCTCATTAATTATGGCACTTATTGAGTGATATTCAAGCTTATTGATGAGAATAAGCCTATAATTAAGGCTAAACGGCCATTACAAAGAAATGTTACCCCATATTGTAAAGTAAAAGTTATATTCTCAATTAAGGCACTTATTGAATGGTCTTGGTATTGAAACTTTCACAGACACAAAACTTATTTTTTTGTGCGTTTGGATAAATGGTGAAAGATACAACATGGACACTAAAACATTAAAATAAAGTGTAACCCAAACCCTGTTCTAGATCTTTACCAGTCATATATACCAGGCATGCATAGAAATGATCATGAGATGCAAACCTTCTTGAAAGCTTATAAAATTGTTCCACATAAAACAGATTAATTTCATTGTTCTTAGCAGACTCTTATCAGACATGTGAGAGGCGAGAGTTAGAAATGATTCTTTCAAAAAAGTAATCCTGAGGCATTTTATGCCCAATCATTGGTATAAATCTTGCACTGTCTTAATGCTAAGCGTATGTGTGCGTACCATGTATGTGTGTTCATGTAATCACAGCCAGCCATGACCGGAGAATTTGCGTACTCTTTTTCCAGCATGTTCCTCCATATGTGTAAAATGCTGGCTGTCTACCAAAACATCTCTGAGCTTGTCAATCTAGCATTCCAGCATGTTAGACACCCCCAAGAAGTGCTAGGCTGGCTAAAACAGTACTGGATGGAGGGGTGGGAAACAAAACCCATAGTGGTGATTGGCTATTTGGCTGGTAGCCAAGGTAACAGGCTAAAAGGGTGAAGGTTTCCTCTCTCTCTCTCTATCTCTCTGTCCTCTGAAAGGTCAAAAGAATCAGAAACAGTCCCACCGAGGCAGAAACTGTATAACACCACCTACATCTCTGCACTTAAGCACATTTCTCTAATTACTAGCTCATAGTCCATAATAATGTAATTACCTAAATCGATCTTTCTAATTATACACGTTCACATTTGATCAGAGAAGTAAATGGTAAATGGTAAATTTCCATTACATTTGCATTTACATTTATGTTTTTAGCATCAATGTTTTGCCAAGTTATTTCCAAGAAATTGCGTACACATTTGTGATAAAAAAATGAAATATCTGGCACTCTGCACTTACACTTTTGCACGTTTTGTGGCCTCTGGATAATAAATTCATCTTTCATTTTTTTTATCTTGGAGTTGTCTTTGGATCTACGCACCACCAGAAACTGTATGTATAAGTATTTGTTTGGACTGTGATCTGGTGCTACGCTTTTCCGTTTTTTCGTTCAGATTTGTGAGGAATATTTACGTACAGGGATTGTTCACCCATAGGGGTTTAAAGGGATAGTTCACCCAAAAAATTATCCCATGATTTACTTACCCTCAAGCCATCCTAGGTGTATACGACTATTTTCTTTCAGACAAAGACAATCAAAGATATATTTAAAAAATGTCCTGGCTCTACTAAGCTTTATAATGGTAGTGAATGGGGGGCTTGTTTTGGTCCTCTCTCATCCTTCGCTGTCGTCGCTCCTTCTTTTATGCTTCCGGAGCTCCTCCGTGAGAGATACGACGAGAGCGGTGCAACGCGCAGCTGATGCTCGTTATCACTCGCGTCACCGGCCTCGTGCCGTTCCCTCACTGCTCTCGCCCCGCCCTGCTCGTCATATTCAACTTATTTCAGTTATTCAACATTTCTCATTTTCATTTAGTTTTTTTTTGTTTTTTTCATCTAATATTTATATTTTATTTCAATTATCAAAAACAACTTAATAGTTTTAGTTTGATTTTTAGTTAACAATAAAAACACTGGTTCCCTTTCGATACTCCACTTNGCCGTCATTGGTTCAACGACTTGTCTATGAGTGAACCAATGACGGTGCAGTTGCACTGCGTTATTGAAAAAGGCTTCAGTAACGGGGAAAAAGGGAGACTTTTCCCCATACGCAGTACTCGTTCCGTATCTCAGGGAACCGAGGTTACGTCAGTAACCGAGTACGTTTTGCATTGGAAAGAAAGTCATGCAGGTTTGGAATGACATGAGGGTGAGTAAATAATGACAGAATGTTCATTTTTGGGTGAACTAACCCTTTAAGCAGTAACTAGTCAAATACAATATCAAAGGATGGTCCACTTTAGACACTCTACTAACTATAAGTAACTTTGCAGCATGTCAACTATCTCTCAGAGTATTAGTAGACTGCTAGTATATTTTTAGGTTAGGGTTCGGGTTAGTAGAATAAGTTGACGTAGTTTCAAAGTTGTTTATGGTCAGAAGAATGTCTAAAGTGGATCATCGAAATAAACTATCCAAATCAATTATGAACAGTTTCCACACTAAAAGGTGAATAAAGAGTTTGATTTAAATAAACAATAGACCATAAGTTACAATATTCAAAAATGGCATATTGATTACTGTCTTTATACTGAGGATTTATTGATTGTTTGTTTATAATAAATACTTGCTGTGACTAATGTCAGTGTGTTGGTTTAACAGCCCTTTAGCGGTCTACTGGTTGATGTAACATTAATCAATTAGCTAAATGAACATTAATGGCAGTCTCTAAACTAAAGCACAGGAGAAGCATAGAATGTGTCACTGCACCTTTCCCACTGTCTTTATTTAGCCCTTAATGTAGTTACTCAGAAACTGTGCTGTGAAGAGGTTGAAGTGTGAATAGATCAAATAAAAGACGGAAATGCATTAATGAGCATGTTGAGTTGTGTATCTAACACATATTCTACAGACTAATCACCAGGGACACAACGTTCTTAAGCATTTCACGTTACGGTGGCACAGCAAAAGTGACAAGACGTACTGTGATTCGGATGCAAGGATAAAATGTCTCTCTCTCTGCTTGACAAGTTCACCAAAACTTCACCTGAAGTACAATTTGTACATTGTGAGGTGTATATATATTTTATAGAAGTTAGTTGTTCATTCTGAGTCTGTAGTAGAAACAATTCCATAATGTCAGTGCTTTCCATTTCTGTCAAATGTGGTCTACATCACAATCAGATGGTGGAATCATTGAAGCGAGAGGATAACACCACCTCTTTTCCCATTCTCTCTCTCTTCTCTCTCTCTCTCTCTCTCTCTCTCTCTCTCCGCAGCCCCCTGCCCGTGTTTCTCCGCACGGCGGCCATATGTGCAGTTTCACAGTGGCATCCAGACATCTCCCATCTCAAGTCCTGTCATTCTTCCCAAGCTCAGACATCTGTCAGAGAATGAGTGCGAGCCAGAGAGATGCAGCCACCCAGAGCCTCCACTCAGCTGGTGCTGTACTGGTGGAAGTCCGGAGGCGTTTTGTAGTCTCCATTCAAAACTTCAACTCGTATTTATTTAATTATTTATTGTTGTTGTTGTTGTTTATCACTTCTTCATCACTTTAAATTTTAATAAATGAAGATAACCTCTTCAATGAAAACAGTTTTGCATTCATATCAGATAAAAGACCTAAAATGGACATGGACTCACATGCATTTGTTGTGTATTGTAATGCATTTATTGCATTCATTTCTTCATTGCATTCTAGTTACTTTTATATATATATATTTTTTTTATATATTTATTCTTCTTACTAAAGTTATACTCCCCAGTTACACCATTACACACCCCACATGGATATTGAACGTATACTTTATAATTTACTGTATGTTGACTTGTACAGTATCTCACAGAAGTGAGTACACCCCTCACATTTTTGTATATATTTTATCTCTTTTCATGTGACAACACTGAAGAAATGACACTTTGCTACAATGTAAAGTAGTGAGTGTACAACTTGAATAACAGTGTAAATTTGATGACCCCTCAAAATAACTCAACACACAGCCATTAATGTCTAAAGCACTGGCCACAAAAGTGAGTACACCCCTAAGGGAAAATGTCCAAATTGGGCCCAATTAGCCATTTTCTCTCCCCGGTGTCATGTGACTCATTAGTGTTACAAGGTCTCAGGTGTGAATGGGGAACAGGTGTGTTAAATTTGGTGTTATCGCTCCCACTCTCTCATACAATGGAAGTTCAACATGGCACCTCATGGCAAAGAACTCTCTGAGGATCTGAAAAAAAGAATTGTTGCTCTACATAAAGATGGCGTAGGCTATAAGAAGATTGCCAAGACCCTGAAACTGAGCTGCAGCACGGTGGCGAAGACCATACAGCGGTTTAACAGGACTCCAGTCAGAACAGGCCTCGCCATGGTCGACCAAAGAAGTTGAGTGCACATGCTCAGCGTCATATCCAGAGGTTGTGTTTGGGAAATAGACGTATGAGTGCTGCCAGCATTGCTGCAGATGTTGAAGGGGTGGGGGGTCAAGCCTGTCAGTGCTCAGACCATACGCCACACACTGCATCAAATTGGTCTGCATGGTTGTCGTCCCAGAAGGAAGCCTCATCTAAAGATGATGCACAAGAAAGCCTGCAAACAGTTTGCTGAAGACAAGCAAACTAAGGACATGGATAACTGGAACTATGTCCTGTGGTCTGATGAGACCAAGATAAACTTATTTGGTTCAGATGTTGTCAAGCGTGTGTGGCGGCAACCAGGTGAGGAGTACAAAGACAAGTGTGTCTTGCCTACAGTCAAGCATGGTGGTGGGAGTGTTATGGTCTGGGGCTGCATGAGTGCTGCCGGCACTGGGGAGCTACTGTTCATTGAGGGAATCATGAATGAGCAGAGCATGATCCCCTCCCTTCAGAGACTGGGCTGCAGGACAGTATTCCAACATGATAACGACCCCAAACACACCTCCAAGACGACCACTGCCTTGCTAAAGAAGCTGAGGGTAAAAGGTGATGGACTGGCCAAGCATGTCTCCAGACCTAAACCCTATTGAGCATCTGTGGGGCATCCTCAAACGGAAGGTGGAGGAGCGCAAGCTCTCTAACATCCACCAGCTCCGGGATGTCGTCATGGAGGAGTGGAAGAGGATTCCAGTGGCAACCTGTAAAGCTCTGGTGAACTCCATGCCCAAGAGGGTTAAGGCAGTGCTGGAAAATAATGGTGGCCACACAAAATATTGACACTTTGGGCCCAATTTGGACATTTTCACCTAGGGGTGTACTCACTTTTGTGGCCAGTGGTTTAGACATTAATGGCTGTGTTTTGAGTTATTTTGATGGGACAGCAAATTTACACTGTTATACAAGCTGTACACACTACTTTACATTGTAGCAAAGTGTCATTTATTCAGTGTTGTCACATGAAAAGATATAATAAAATAATTATATATATATTAGCAAACCATGACTCTTTTAGCCCTTTCACCCCTTTCCCTTGTCTGGAAAAAGTAAACAGCCTAAAACTAGGGCTGGAACATCGGTTCTCCATACATACATTTGAGCACGTTTACATGCACACCAACATAACGCAAATATCAGCAAATTGAAATAACCAGTTTTCCCCATTTACATGCAAACCAGTAAACTGACAATGCAAGTAAGCATGACTAAATCGGGTCATTTCCCTATATTGACATCAAAAATAATCATTTGCCTATCTGACTCAGAGTATTGTACAGTTGTGATGTTAAATAAAGCTTGCAACATGTCAGCGGAAACTTACGGCTCATAGCCTATATTATTCTCTCATGCAGTTACAGATGGAGCATTTTGACTGAACCACTTCTACTTCTGCTGCACGAGAGATGAAAACACATTTTTACAATTTTCAGGGTCTTGAAAGACTCTGCGTTTGCAATATATTTCCTTCTTGCTTTCTGTCAGGATGCGTTTAAACCTGTGCTAAGGATGCTTTTCTGTCACGTATCACACATGCACACTTCAATAAACCGACAGAAAGCAGGTTAATGCGTTTAAATGCCATGCGAAATCGGGGTAAGAGGCAAAAAACTGCCTGTTCCGACCGGTTTAAATACTTAAGCCGTTTATGACCTTACTCCAATAAAAGAAAACGAGTTACCGCGTTTACATGACCACGTTCGTTGTCAGCTTATTAAGCATAATCGGCTTAAGAACATGCATGTAAACAAACTAAATTCTGGATCGATTCTGATATTTTCCCTCTCGAATCGATTCTGTGTTTAGTTTTAACAACAGGCTTCTAGGCTTCAACCACATACAAAGGCTCATGAGGAATATTGCTGGACAGCGATCGTGCGTTCGGCTGAGTCATGTAAGTGGTTAAATATACTTGCACCTCGGCTCAGAATGCTTTTATGACTCCAGATTAATGTAAACACAGCCCACTGCGAACACCCTTGTAACTCGCTTCAACCTTTTCAAACTTTATGAATGATTATTTTAGGTTTAAGTCGTGTGTGTAAAGGAACTGGAAGCAAGCAGAGTACAAGTGTTTTTAAAGCACGTAGTGCCATCTATTGTTAAAAAACTAAGCTCGGAATCGATTCGGGAGAGAATCTCAGTACATCGGAAAATATCAGAATCATTCCAGATTCTTTGTATCGTGAATTGAGAAACAATGTATTGTCCAAGCCCTACCTAAAACTCAGGCTAAAATCAGTCTAGCTGTGTCCTCTAGTACTGCATAATTTACTTTTGATAATAAATGCAACAAGCAAATAGCACAGTGAGTGTGAGAATTACCACCAAAATAAGATAAAATGTAATACAAATCCTCATTACAAATAATTGCATCATCACACAATCGTTGTGTGCACTTCAGCAGAATATGGTGATAACTGGCCGGGGTGCAAAACGCATGACACACAAAACCAACAAAAATGCATATAAGGCAATGCATCATGACAGCGTTCAGACCAAAGAAAATTAGCGAGATAATTCCGCATCATAGACGTTTATAGACGTTAATGCTTGTAGTCAAATTAAGCTCTGTATTTAACAGCAGAATTCCTAGCGAAAAACTACATTACCCATGATGCTGTATAGAAAATTACACCAATCAGTGAATCGAAAAAAGCAACACACACCAAAATAGCTCTTTAACTCTGCCCACTAATCAACATGTTAATCAACATGTTAATGTTAATCAACATCTGTACATGAGTTTTATATTTCTCCATTATTTTTAATTTGATTGTTGTTCGCAATGCTTCATGGGATTGTAGTTCTTTTCCTCAATAAAGCCATTAAAGGGTTAGTTCACCCAAAAATGAAATTTCTGTCATTAAGTACTCACCCTCATGTCGTTCCAAACCCACAAGACCTTCGTTCATCTTCAGAACACAAATTAAGATATTTTTGATGAAATTTGAGAGGTTTTTTATCTCCCTTAGAAATCAACGAAATTACCACATTCAAGGTCCAGAGAATTTGTAAATACATCATTAAAATAGTCAACATGACTACAGTGCTTCAACCTTAATGTTATGAAGGGACAAGAATAGTTTTTGTGTGCAAAAACAAATAATTTTATTTAACAATTTATTTATTTAAATTTTATTTTTTAACAATTTTTCCTCTTCCCTATTAGTCTTCTATGCAGTGAACGCAGTGCAGAGCTTCCGTGTTCTACTTCAGAATGCCAAAATTGTTTATTTTAGCTCTTAAGTGATCTTGAAGCAACCACAGTCAGATTGTTCATGAATGCAAGTAATTTGGCTAAATGAATTCCTATTCTTAGATCAAACCGGAAGATGTTAAGTAAATGAAAGAGAAAATTATTAAAGAAAGACAGCATATGGTGTAATGACAGAAGAAGAGAAGCAGTGAACAAGTGAACAATAGTTTGGCATAATTTAAGGGACATCGCAGATTTGCATTCATAACAGATGTATGAAAGCCTGTGCAGGACACCCAAGCGTCCCGTTGAAGGACGTTCTCCATCTATCCGGTTTTGCACTGTCGGGGTGGTGCTGTCCCGCTGAAACTGGTCAGGCCCATGTGCGGATCTACTGGACAGCTTGGCACTCAGCAAGCGGCCTGTGCTGTCACATCTCTCTGCTTGGCGAGCCACATTGGTGAATGGCGGTTACTGGTTACTGGCAGCTACAACTGACTACCTGCTCATCTGCTTCTGGCTATGGTTGACCTGGGGCGGACTCTGTGGGCCCACATGCCTCTTTAGCGGCCAGACAATCTGCTCCTTCTTCACACACATACACACACAAGCGTCACAGACATTGTTCTGCCTCAACAAATTGACAGTAAATACATACAGAACACAGAAGCCCACGAATATCAACCTCTACTTGCTCAAATACAAACCAAATATGCATTAAATACATAATGTATATGAGTCACAAAAGAAAATGCACATTCTGGCCTTTGCTTGGTCTCACCCCTCCCCTCTCCACCACCCTTCCCTCCAACCACACACCTCGTTTCTCTCCATCCTCCTCTCCACCTCTCCCACCGGCTCTCTCCATGTGTAGTGCTAAATGCCCAGACGTACCATCTGAATGCTTCCACCGCCAAGACTTTCTGAAAACTCCACACGGGACGGCTGTCCCACTGTTGCAGAAGAAGAAAGAGGAATTCCTTTTAATCAAGAATCACAGACGGCTTGGCCAGGAGTCCTGGGAAGCCTATGAAGGTTATTTGAAAGGATGAAAACGCTGTCTCATCTGCACACACACATATGTACAAATTGCATTCAAAATGATAATCCCTGTGCACAGATCAAATTCAAATAGATCATTCAGTGAAATTTTAAAGTTTGATATCACACTGACTGATGTACAGAATTCATTTTATTTTTATTTAATAGGATCAATGCATGGTAATGAACATCAGTATAAAATACAAAATGTAAGCATAGCAGATTATAGCAACATTGCTAATTTACATCCAGTCCCTAAGCAGGTAAAACAAACAAAGACTTTAGTGACATCATACAAATATACAATGCATAAATAGCTGCGTTTACATGAACCCTAATAATGATCGGACTAGTAGCACAGTCAGAATAGAAAAAGTCACATGTAACCTCATCAATCGGAATGAATTGGCCAAATTCAATTAAAATTTCATTCAGATTGTAAGGGGAGGTTTAGATTTTTTTTTCTAATCAAATCAAGAGGACATGCACTCTAAAAAATGCTGGGTTGTTTCAACCCAAGGTTGGGTCAAACATGGACAAACCCAACCGTTGGTTTAATTTTTTTAAATTGCATTTTTAAACCCAACGGCTGGGTTTTTCCATATTTTACCCCAAAATGGGTTGAAACAACAACCATTTTTTAGAGTGTGTAAATACTTGATCAGATTAAAAAGCGAAACATCAACCCAATCACTTTATTTAGCGTTCATGCAAACACTACGTGGATTCATAAATTGGAATTAATATATTCCAATTAAAATAAAAGGTGTTCATTTAAATTGAACTAATGACAACACAATTACAGATAATCTTAGCTCAAGGGGAAAAAAGTGCAACATACTAGTTAAAAATGATTACAGGTCTGGTTTGTCTTAAGCCACTGTTGAACACTACCTTATTGCAAGTGGTAGTCTATTCCAATATTTACTTCCCTTTACAGTCAATACAGTTTGCATATATGTAGTGTGCATGTATGTGGCACCTCACAGTCCCCTCTGAGTTGGCCCTGCTACCAATGCCACTGTGTAATAAACTCATTTGAAGGGGGTGGGGCAAGCCCATGCAAGACCTTATAAGTAAAACAAGCATAGATGTATATTTCAATGTAAAAAAAAAACTAAAAAAACAAAATACTATTTCAACGTTACAACAATCATATGATTTCTTTTTTTTAAAACATTTTTACTTTTATTACTTTATGACTTTTTTTTTATTCAAGATGTGCTGACATTTAGAAGAACAGTGTGAAGTTTCTTTTATCCAGTTGCCAAGAATTGTGCCAGTTAGTTTCTTTACTTTCAATGAAAATAGTACCAAAAGCAGCAAGAGTCGAGATTTGCATGTTGCCAAGCAACCTACAGACACAAACAGGGTACATAAGTGGAACAACAGCAATGTTCATCCTCTGCTCAAAGCATTCAGTACATTTTTAAGTCCCTCTGACCTTTTTCAGTGTAATTTATCTATTGGGTCACCAAAATATATATTTTAAAAGCTTTTTGTATTAATTGAAATGTCTCCTTTAATAATGTTTAAAAACATGACATACATTTTTTCGTTATATTAGAAATTATTTAGTTTTTTTCAGTTGACACCACCTATTTTGTTCATGTCCCTCAAGACCTTCTATTAAAGTATGCTTGGGATATGAATAATAAAATGAGAAAAAAGTTTTGCCATTCCCATAAATATCCATCTGTGCTTTTTTGCTGGTAATGTTTTTTTTCTAAGTAAATTATTCATTAAATCACATTATTTAGTTCCGTACCTCATTAACCCCTCAACCCTGTTACACAAACCATTCTCCCCCTATAAAAAATAATTAACTGATACTTATGTGACATCATTAATAGGAAGTGTTATCATAGAAGTCTTCTGAACAACATTGTGAGCAGACACAGGCAAGTTACAACCTTCTTTAATAATTATAACTAAATTATGTTGTGAAAACGTTACATCAATTCAAGATGGAAAACTATTAATTGTGAAAATTACCTTTGTTATTTCAACATTATTCATGATTTCTTAATATCATGCATGCCATGTGCTCTCCGTTTATTCACTAGATTTAGAGCAGTGGCCAATTTGGGCAAAAAAATCACAACCCTGCCACACTGAACCCCGTCACACCTACATTTTTATTTTATTTTTTATTTTTTTTAAGTTTATGAAAAGTAATTTAAAGTTTGTTGAACTCTGTCGGAAATGTTCAGAGCAATCATAAGAATACTGATTTTAGTTCAAATTCTGAATTTAAGCCTTTGATCAAAAATGATGAGGTTGCTGTCACAAAAAGTGCCATTTCAGGCCTTAGTATAGCAAAAGTGTGAGATTTTATGTAACTTTTATATTTGCAATTGCTGAATTAGTGTGAGGGACATCTGATTAATAGGAAAATGTTGATTTTTATCACAAATACATTTTATAATAATATTCAGAGAGCTCCCATAGTGTCCATAACTTAAAATAATGACCAATAATAATAGGGATTTGATGCCTGAGATGGAAAAATATGTTTTTCTGGAAGTTAAATATGTCATTAATGTTGTGGGGTGTTCAGAAAAGTAATACATTTTGGTAAAAAATCTAAAAATGTGTAAGTCCAAATCGTACCGGTTACGTGGAATGACTCATTTATTGTGCAGTCATAATTATATATGAGCAATATCACACGAGTAGCAGTGCGATATGGCTGTATATCAGCACGGCTGTGATTCGGCCATAGGTAATCACAGCGTGCTGATATACAGCCATATCGCACGGCCACAAGTGTGATATTGCATTTATACAACAGTTCGATGGCACGAGTGTGTAAATAAATAAGAAACAATAATGGAGTGTCTCTTTAAAAAGCATCTTTTGTGCAGAACAACTTCCTTCCACCATGGATTCAAATCTCAAGTTGACAGTTTAACAGTTGAGCCTAATGGTGCGTTCACACCGGACGCGAATGAAGCGGTAAGCGCGAGTGATTTACATGTTAAGTCAATGCAAAGACGCGAATTGACATCCTGCGGCGCGATTCGCGCGAATGAAGCGGCGCGAATGAGGCGGCGCGAATTGAGCGATTCGGGCGTTTGACGCGATTCGCGCGAATCGCGCAAGTTGAAAAATCTGAACTTTGGCGAATTTCCGCGCCGCGTTAACCAATCAGGAGCTTCCTCTAGTAGTGACGTGACGTAGCGAGCTGAGGCAGAAATTCGAAACAACATGGAGGACAAAATCATCGTCGCTGTACATCTTCATACATTTATAGAAACAGAAATANTATATACATATTAAGACTACAAGCCAACTAAAGACTACCAATTGAGCTTATTCGCTGTAATTTACAATTATTTCCCCACCGAAGTTGTGTTTATTCAGAGGAAGTGTGCAGAAAGCAGTGGGAGAGTCTGGGACACATAAAGGAGCGGGAGAGCCCCTCTCATGACGCGAATTCGCGTCTGTTGTGAAGGGATTTTCAAGCGCGAATGAAGCGAATGTCACGCGCGAATGAAGCGAGTAAACTCAAAATGTTCAAGCGTCCAACTACGGGCGAATAGCGCGATTTATTCGCGCAAGTCGCGTCCGGTGTGAACACAGCATAAGCCTCTGTTACTAATTCTAAAACATCACTTTAGAACTAGTAACAAAGGAATGTTGAGTCGCTTCATTGAAACTCATTGTATTATGTAGAGTATTATAGTATTATGAGAGAGAGATCAACTAAACAAGTGTATTACCTGCATCTGATATAGTTCTTGAGGTCGATGTCCTTAATATTTTATCCATTATAAAAAATCTGTTTGAATGTCCGCTGAGGAAAGCGATATCTTTGTCTTTGTTCTTTTAAAAGTTAAGGGGATTTCCCACAGCGCCAAAACAACTTCCTTGTTCTGACTCACTCATAAAGACAATCTTTGTTGCCATCTAATCGTGTAATAATGTAACTTTCACTGAAGTCCATATCACAAATCACTAATGGACCCTCTCTCAAATCAAATACGGCATATTATTTATATAAAATAATATCTATTGAACAACAATATTTCAAGTAATAACAATAGCCATTATAAAAGACAATAGGAAATAAACGAAAGCAAATAATTCAGTAAAATGTACAAAAACAGGACACTAGTACAGGATTTAAGTTAAATATAGCCTAAATGTGACCGGGGATTTAAAGGTGCTAAAGAGGATGTTTTGTTTTATACATTTTTGCAATATTACTTGAAACGGTCTTTACTAACTGATAAAAGACTATTTATTAGGTGCACTGAAAGGAATATTATTAATATACATCATCTGTGCACGAGGTAGGGCCTTAAAAACATCAGCCAATCGTTTACGCGATCATCGCGTAAACGATTGGTCCTCTGGCTTGTCAATCACTGCCATTACGTTCCTTGTGAGAGACGTGCGCGGATTGGCCCTTTGGCTTGTCAATCACTGCCATGATGTTCCTTGTGAGAGACGCGCGGCTGCGCGCTCCAGTAACTTTCCACAGGCGCCGCATGCAATGTTTTTGTCAGGAGACAGAAGTAACAACTGCAGATTATGAGTTACCTGTGGTGAGTCCGACATTATGAATCCACTAAGTCGCGCACACACTTAACGATTGTAAGGTTGATTATTAATGTAAATTGATACTTATGACTGATCGCGCTCAAACGCGTCCAGTCAGAGCCAGTTGCGTTCAGTCTGCGATTACAGTCGGTGTTCAAATTCCATGTGAAAGTATATAAATCTGCTTCAGGAGCAGGAAACAATCGCTGTATGTTGAGCATAGTCTTAGAATGTTTTAGCTAGTCGTTAAATGCGTGCCCGGCTTAATAACACAGCGAATGCCGGTGGTAAACACTCGTGTTCCAATACTCGTGCATGAGTTTTGGGAGGCGTTCCCTTGAAAAGAGCTGTGAAGGAGGGGGGTTGTTCTTAAGAATGCGCTCATTTCAAAAACTCAGTCGACGAAAAGAACCTCTGTACCACCTTTAAATTCACCACCAGGAACACATTGAGGGGTTCTATTTACTTTGTAGTTTATTAATTTACTGTCTTCAAGAAAATGATTCACTATCAAGCATGGCTTCTCAATTTAATTGAGAAGAAAGTTCACAAAAAGATCAGGAAAAGCGAAACAAAATGAGCCCTTTCACAGAGCTGGTGACACAAATTAAACCTCCTCACAGCTCCACATTACTCGGAATACAATTTTTTTTTAAATGCAAAAGAATATCACTACAAAAATCTCAGTGCAAAAATAAATAAAAAAATAAGTGTAATGTAACACGATATCAAAATGTTATTGTACGATACAATACGAAAGTGGGAATACTGTACAAAGAGAACAAAACAAGATAAGTACATTTTTATACTACCCACTTACACATAATTTGAGTGAAATTAGAGAAAATAACACTCACATCACGATGAGCTCCTACATAACACCACATTCACTTTACGAAAGCTGAAATCCCCAACATAATGTTGTTCACTGTGTAAAGAATCACATCAAATACAAATCACATGAAAAGCACAACAACATTTGCAAAATGAGGTGTATAACATTTCTTAATGCTAAATGAACAGGCCTACACCACATGGTGTGACATCATATCATCGCGGACATTATACACGACATAACTTTTAAAATATGACAGTTCTCCGAATTAACACAACAAAATATACATCCACAATTGGTATTTATCTAAAATATAATCACAAAACATTGTATTTACCCGTGGATGATCACAAAAACTCCACCATTCCCAGAGAGCGTGCGTTGCTCGCACTGCTGGCAATTTTTATAGATATCCCAGAGTGAGAGTGCATGCGCACTGTCTCATATGCAACACACAGTGCCACCTGCTGACGATTCCAGGAAGATAAAGGTAACCACTGTTTATCATGACTTAAAGGTGCAGTATGTAATATTTTCTGTCCGCTAGAGGTCGCTAGAGGCCTATTCAAAACAAAGGCGTAGCTTGATGACGCCAAGTTTGAACGCAGAATCTTGGGACACGTGGTCTTCACCTCAACGGATGGTGCAAAAGAATAGGGATAGGACTCGGGAAGAAATCATGTTCACGGATGCGATTATTAACGTTACTGTAGTATGAAGCAGAGCAGGACCGAGTGTTGTGGGAGCTGAACGAGGCCGCTGGAACGATTGTGCCACACATGCCTCATGAGCAGCAGAACTTGTATTATGACACAGACGACGGCACCGCTTCCGCTTTTCTGGTCATGAGTTTGAGGCTATGGTATGAGGTAACGCAGCTCTGTTTATCATATTAGATACATTTGAGAGTGTTGAAAATGATGTTATAACATTACTCTGTGCGTTCACTCGGCGGCTGCTGTGAGTCACTGTTGCACACTGCAGTAAACTAGATCAATATTAGAATATCATATTAAATGCTGGATGGCTTGATAAATGGCATGCATTTTAATTCATTTTAAAACATATTGTATGATGGAGAAAATGCTGTATTACTGTTACTAAAAATAAAGCTGCATCTGATTATGCTATGTTAGCTACTTTACAAAATAGTGTTTTTCTTTGAGGCATGGTAAAGCATGGTACTCACAAAAAAATCAAGAAAATTTTATTTAAACAATAAGGCTAAATGTGTTGAGCTATATAACAATGATTAGTTTTCGGTCTATAAATATATCAAAACAGTTGTTCCCTTGTCTATTAAAACCTGTAATATATTAAAGCGTCTTTGGTGTTTCCATGGTTTCTACAAAATAAAACCGGAAACCGAGGGTAAACGCGGGTATGACTCAATTGACAGGTGTCTCCTCACACGTCCCGGAGCCTTGGTTAAAATTGGAATTTTCTCACGATTTACAAATAGTTGGAAACATTTGGGATATTGTAAGTACTCAAGTGAACAAAATATAACACTGGCCTAGTGGTTTTTGGATATTTTACTGCAAAAATCTTACATATTGTACCTTTAATTCACTGAACATAATCATGAAATAACAGATGTTAACATACAAGGAGAGATATAAATTTCAAGGTTATTTACCACCCGGTTACATAAATATAATGTTATGAAACTTAAAACTGTTGTATAAACTTACATACAACTACTGTTCAAAGTTTTGGGGTCAGTAAGATTTTTTCATGTGTTTTTGAAAGAAGTCTCTTATACTCACCAAGACAGCATTTATTTGATTAAAAAATACAGTAAACACAGAAATATTGTGAGATATTATTACAATTTAAAACAACTGTTTTCTATTTTAATATATTTTACAATGCAATGTATTTCTGTATCAAAAAAGATGGTTGCACACTTCAGGCATGCTCATACAATTCCACATCCCTCCTTTGGTTACGTTCCTCTTACATACTGTGGTCTGGAACGCCACGCCAAACAGTGAGATGTAAAGGTGCTGAAATGGCACTTGATCACACTTTGGTTTGTTGAGTCTGTGAAGAAGCCCTAACAAAGTCTGCGCTAAGTCATTCAAGGGTAAATCATCAGATCATGTTTCAGCATTTTGTTTCATCACTTTCGTTATAATAACAACTCTAGACACCACTTCGTTGCACCATTGTGGCTTCATTGCAAACATTTTCATGTCATTTCCACCTTTATTCACACTGACAATTATACTTGAATCTAAAAAACAGGAGCATCACACACACACACACACACACACACACAGACACGCACGCACACACACACACACACAGTACAGACAGAAGAAATGGATTTTGAGTGAACAGATGTCTAAATTAAATTAAATTCAGAGGTGTGAGGCTGCCATCAGTCTAGACAGTTTGACTTCCACTGGAGTGATGGAGTTTGTCAGATAAATGAAAGACATATAAAGAACAGATTTTATTTCATTTTTTTTCCTCTAGTGCATGTGAACTTGACTGACATGAGGGACTGTTAAGCCTTCAGCAGTAGGTTTTCAGACTGATTTAATGACCAGTTTTATTTTTAAAGGCTGCCAGCATATCAGTATCATATTAGATTAGAAGTTAATGAATAATGGAAATTTACATTAATTTATTGTGTACTTTGGTGTCTTATGAAGAGTGGTGGTTCAGAATAACCAGTTACAACCCAAAGTTACAGGGATAGTTCACCCAAAAATGAAATTTAGATTTTTATCTGCTTACCCCCCAGGGCATCCAAGATGTAGGTGACTTTGTTTCTTCAGTAGAACACAAATGGTGATTTTTAACTCAAACCGTTGCGGTCTGTCAGTTGTATAATGCATGTCAATGGGAACTTCGTCTATAAGAGTAAAAAAAAAAACATGCACAGACAAATCCAAATTAATCCCTGTGGCTCGTGACGACACATTGATGTCCTAAGACACGAAACGATCGGTTTGTGCAAGAAAACTGAACAGTATTTATATACTTTTTTACCTCTTAAACACCACTATGTCCAACTGCCCTGCACATCTGGTTGGTGAGGTCAGAAAACGTGTGCTGATGACGGAAGTGATGTCTCGCGCTTTGCTTCAATGAGTGCGAGAGATCACTTCCATTGTCAGAGCGCGTTCACACCTCACTAACCGGATGAGCAGGGCAGTTGGACATAGTGGTGTTTTAGAGGTAAAAAATTATATAAATACTGTTCGGTTTTCTTGCACAAACCGATCGTTTCGTGTCTTAGGACATCAATGTGTCGTCACGAGCCGCAGGGTTTAATTTGGATTTGTCTGTGCATGTTTTTTTTACTCTTATAGATGGAATTCCCATTGAAATGCATTATACGACTGACAGACTGCAACGGTTGGAGTTAAAAATCATCATGTCACAGATCCCTTGCCTCCCGGACTCCATTTCTCACTCCCTTCACTCCCTGTCCGTTCTCTGTTTATGTTAAGTTTATGTGTTTATGCATTTCTGTAGATTATCTCCTTTTCTGGTATTAAAACCCATCATTGTGGATCTCTGTGTACGCTTCATCTCTCCTGCATACAGCACACGTAACAGAAGAACGGACCTTTTATAAACAACCGGATATCCACAAGCCAAGTATGGATTTCATTAATCTTTCAGAGGCTCCTACTCCTCCTGTGCCTCCCACTACCATGTCAGCGGCGGATCGGCTCATCGGGCTGCTGCAGTTTGGACGTTCGCTGGAGAGGTATGTGGAGGAGTTTGTTGAGTTAGCTTATTTGACAAACTGGTCAGATGCTCGTTTAAACGCCCTGTTTCTGGACGGACTGGATGAGAGCACTATCCGTTTTGATGAACCCGACTATTATGTTTCCTTAAACGATACTATTAATTTAATTTTGTACTTAAATGGTTCTGAGTTCATTGTCGAAGAGGTTCAGGATATTACGTGCTTATCTTGTCCAGTCCTCTCAGAAACACGGGCGGCCTGGCCAGTCCGTCAGCCTCCGTCTTCCTCCACATACCCCTCCAGTGAATTGTTCCCCTGTGTCCTGCTGGACCCACATACTTCCGCTGGGTCCAGAGGGCAGAAGAAGAGGAGGAAGAGGAAAAAGGCCAAGCCCTCTCCAGTCTCCTGCGAGCCCTCTCCAGACTCCACTGAGCCCACTCCAGTGCCAGTGGGGGTTTTAATTGTGTACGAGGGGATGGACTGGACCCCTCTTCCAGCCACCTTCGAGCAAGTCTCTCCAGCCCTCTTCGAGCAAGTTTCTCCAGCCCTCTTCGAGCAAGTTTCTCCAGCCCGCTACGAGCCCTCTGCTCCAGCCG
>RJVU01056011.1:781819-828021 GCA_003731715.1 Anabarilius grahami | reverse complement strand
CCCCTGATTTGACTGCATCTTTACTCTATATTAACTTCTTGTTTATTCAACTGTTCGTTGAAAAAGTAAAAAGTAATATCACAACAACTCACAGTCGTGATGTTAGTCTGAATATTGTGCTGTTACCTGTGGCTGATATTCGGATAAACAGTGCTCTTGCTCTTCCTCAAGAATCACTAGGTTATATATTCCAAAGCATTGTCTGCTTAGTTAGCAATGCTTGCAGAGCAGAACTCAATAAATCTCTCTGCATGTCATGAGAGTTGTAGCTATGAAGATCAAACTAATGAATTGGTCTTTACTGGGAAGTATTTTTCATCATGCAGTGCTTTAGTTATGCATGCTGATGCAACTTACTTTTATCTAGTTACCGTTTCTGTATTTGATTTGCATTTTACTGTGGAAGTTAAACTCATTTCTCTCTTTGCCCTAATTTTTGTGACAAACGAGAAGCTAAGTGACAGATAAAGTAATGAGCATAATTAATTCATAAATAGATGTCCAGGGTTCATATTAGCTGTGACTCTTGCAGTAGAAAGTAGATGGGGGGGGGGTAGTCTGAATTAGGTGTTCTGAGAGTGAGAACACAGGGACATAGACCCCTCTTGACATTGAGCATCTCAGTCTATGCGAGATGATCACTGAAATGAGAGATAATTCGCTTTATCACACGCTCACCCACACTTTTGGATCACATTTTAAAATCACAATTTTCCTTCAACTTTAATAAAGTGAGGCTATGGACCACAGTCTGAAGTTGAGATGACTAAGACTGAAATATTTTACACCACCGCAGAGCATGAAAGCAAGTCTAAATATACAATTTAACAATGGAGAGAAAGAGAGAGAGCGAGAAAAAAAGACTGGAGGAGATAAAAAAATATTAGACTTGGTGAGGCATAGAGATCAAATCTCAATCTTATGATGGAAAGTGACTCCATCAAAAACAAACTAAACTCAAAAAACAATAGACAAATATTTCCTTCACCAAACAGATGCTATATTTAAGGTTTCTGAGTAAAGTTTAGAAAGTCTCAAGCAAGCATATATTCTAAAACTCAATAGGGCCTTTAAGTAACTTCATGCCAACCTGACAAGCAGGCTATTTACATTAGACAATGACAACACAATAGTTCATGAGACACTTTGTGATTAAATTCAGTGACCGCCACACTAATTTTGCCTGGGGTGGGAAACAGGGAAGAGGAGGAGCAGCATTTTGCATGAATCAATGTGGAGAGGTGAAGGACAGAACAGATGGCAGATGGATGGAGTTGTAGCCAAAGTCAAGGGTGCAAGACTTCTTTCTCAGAGGTATTCTGGTGTGATTTTGCACACGGCAACACGCCAGAGAATACAGAAACAAGAAGTTGGCTTGACATTAGTTCAAATTATTTATATATTCCCGAATCACGCTGCGCCATCATCTACCACTGCACAGCGTGTAAACGTGGATTGTGCCATTCCTACAATGGCCTCATTAGCCACAACAGAGGATATGTGAGAGGCACTTTAACCCAAGGAGGTCTCAAGAAAGCTATCCATTAGCTTTGCCATTCATCTCAATAGAAGTTGCTCAGATGGCGCAAAAATGCGCACGATTTGAAGTCTTTTTATTTTTACTCTCAGCAGTTTGTAGGTGCTCAGTTTTGGTGCCAGGTTGTTTTGAGCAACACAGGCTCATTGGAAAAACGTACTTGTGTCAACATTTTGGCCAAACACAAAATACATACCAATATGTACATATCACTGCAGTTTTTAACAGAAATGAACACTAAAGGCAGTAAAACAGCAAGCAGTTTTAATCGTTTTCACACACAATTATGATTACAGGGCCAGATTATGGATTAATAAAGACTTGTTTTCATGCGGCTCCTTATACCAATAATGTTATGACCTCAAAACACTTTGTACCATAGTGCATGATTTTGTAAACGTATATATTTTGGAGTTTGCATCACTTTCCTAACTCTAGATGTTAAGTTTACTGACAGAACAAACTTGCTCTGTAGCTCAGTGTAACCCCTCACACAGGTCCTACTCGCCCAGCTCTGCACAGGCCTCGAACCTGGGTCTCCGGCGTGGGAGTTGCTAGAGTCATTTGCTAGAGCATCTCTTGAGATCAGAGGAGTGAGGTTTACTCGCACAGGGACTACTAGCTGGCCTCTATTACACTCACCCCCTAAACCTCACTCCCATCCGGGTCACGGCATCAATGTAACCCCTCACCCAGGTCCCACTCGCCCTGCTCTGCGTGGGCCTCGAACCTGGGTCTCCGGCATGGGAGCCGGTCTCCGTTACATCAGCTGGTACAGAATTGTACTTGTGATGCGAAGAGCACAGGTATGAATCCCGTGAAAGACGAGTCACGGAAAAAGAGCTCAAAGACAAGAGTTCAGAAACAAGCTAAACGGTTACGATTGTGTTTTTAGGTCACGTTTTCTTTTGTTAACACTGTCGGTTAGGGTTTAGTATAGGTGTACATTATTAAACGTGATGGAGCATTAAGCTTTTAATGCTCCAAATCAGAAATGCTGTGATACGTACAAATTCCAACATAATAAAACATTGTCAAATTCACGTTCATCTGTTCCGCAAAAAAGTAAACACGCTTTTAGCGCCAATCACTGGACATTTCACTTTGAAACTGTCGAGAAACATGCATGACGCAACATATTTTGCATTTTGCAAAAATGTTGACACAGGTATGTTTTTCTAATGAGCCTGGGCTGGTTTTGAGTGAATCATTTGAGCATGAGCCGAGCATGTACCAGTAAGATGAATTTGAATGTAATGGATAGTTGTCTCCAGAGCTGTGTTTCGTTTTACAGGGTCCCTATGCAGTGTTCAATGCTCCCTACTACCTGAGAATGGGATATCTGTTAAAGTTGACCAAATGCTTTCATCACCCTGCAGTATCATCAAACATAGACAACACTTGAGTCGTGCATATTGGAGGAGTTTAAGGTTTGATGACATAATATACTTCTGTAAATCAATATAAATTAATTCAATATAAATTACCACACGTATACATGTCTATAGTATATACATTTGCATTTACATATATTTAGAATAATTTAATTAATATGCCATTTGCAGTGCCTTTCAAACGGAACATGCTAGATATAGCTTCTCTATAAACTGTACACAGAATACTAATTTTAATTTTGGAATTAAAAATAAAGATTACTTCTGGGTTTATTCATCACCACAGTATTCCATGCTGTGTGCATTGCTGTACACTGCACATTTGGCAAATGTAGTAGGTCATGCATTCCATGCATGCAGAAACAAAAGTAGACTGTTAGTATGCGATTCAGACCATAGATGGTGAATCTCAAATTAAATCGGTATGTGTGAAATCTATTGCTTTAGCATTCAAAATAGGATATTCAACAAATCTGCTGTTTTGCATTATAGGAGACCAGTCGCAGCATCCGTAATATCTGAAGAGGATTGAATTGAGTGGAGCTGCAGTTGTGCTGTATTATCAGTTATAGTTGACTTGAAATTTGTTCTCTTTATCAGTCACTGACATCTCCTACAGTTCATGTCATTAAAATGGGACAATGCTGCAATCTGAAATCTCCATTAAAAAATAGCTCCCTCTGCCTCACCCCCTAAAAGCAGACTCGTATTGATGAACGTGCAAAACAAATTGATGTAATTAATGCTCAGGTTGTATGAAGAGGACATGGACATGTGTACAAACCATTCATCACTCACTGAGCTTATTTGCTTTCAGCCCATTTAAACAGCAGTTTGGCCTCAATGAGCTGAATCTTAATGGCAACCAATTGGCCATTCTTGTTGTGTGCACAAAGTCTTGTGGGTGGACAGGTTGGCAGTGTTAGCAATGTGAGAGCACATGTATTCTCTCTATCTTTTCCTCTCTCTTCTACCTGTTGACTCTCTAACCTTTAATGGAGATCATGTACTGCAGAGCTTTTAAAGACAAAAAAGTGGGTAAAGACAGCATAAATGGTAAAAGAAGGACATAAAGATATATAATTCATGAATCCACTGTACCTTTTAAACTCGGCTGTGTTTCTCACACTTGAAATAGTTAACCCTATGTCATTCTAAACCCTATAAACAGAATCCCAGGTTATTTTGCTTCCCTTTTCACACTGCTCATAATTTACCAAGGTTTAACCATTAATCCTGGATATTCATAAACTGATGTTTCACATTGTACAGTCTTAAATCCTGGGTTAATGTTCTAGATTTGCGCTATCAGTGTCATTGATTGGACAAATGAAAGGCTCTAGAATTACACACTCGTATTATATATTGGCAACTATAATATCAGTTCTTCCTGAATGGACTTTATGGAAAATACAGGTAAGAACAAAATAGTGTGTTTCAGATTTTTGAACCCTTTTGATGCTCCAGGAGATCAGCATCCCACAGAGCTTCGTGTTCAAGTCTGTTGAAATGGATTATGGCTCTTTTCCACACTGCATTGTTATCCAGCACAGCCAGTGGAAGAAGTCATTTCCATCAGACTCCTCATTCGACCACATGAAACTTAAATATCACTTAACCAGACCTCGGCAATGTTGTATATTATCAGTATATGATTTTGTAATTTACATTAGTGGTAATACAGCTGATGCTAGACAAATAATCTTTCATTTATTTGTTTGATGCATAATAAGGTTCTTCACCTTATTACGTTCAGAGAAACAACAATTTATCTTTCTATAAGCTAATGTAACTCTGCCATAGCCACATCCAACATAATCACTTGTATATTTCCAACAATCATCTTTGATGTTATTTTACTGTTAAGGCGAAATTCCTTAGCTGGTGCCCCGAGGTAAAAGGAAGAGTCATCTTACACTCTCACAGTCACCTTCTATGACGTGACTAAAACTCACAATATTAATCTGGTGCCACCTGTGAAAGTCCTACATAACTGTAGGACATATGGTCTGGGGAAAATACACAGGCTGTGTCCAAAAGCTTAAAAATGCTGCCTTCTGAGGATGCATTCCAAGGTAAGAAGGCATCAAGGCATGTCCGAATCCAATGTTAGCTTCACTTCCTGTCTCCTGAGATACCTTCATCTGATTGATTTTTGAAGGCAGCACTGATGTATCCTTCGCTGCCTTTGATATCCCACAATCCTGTGCTTTCCATTCTGTGACAGTTGAAAAAGATAAAGATGCTGTCTACAAGTTGTGGTTGGTGGTCAGTTTGTGTATAAATGTATGTTTTTGAACAACATTTTCCACTTCTGTTATTTCTAGCAAGAAATTACTATTGTAGTTATTAAATATTTGCTTAATTGTCACCAAAGCTTGCTCTTTTTTGCAGTAGATCATTAAACCATTACGTTGTAAAAGTTTGTCCGAAATCAGTTTTGTGAGGTATACCTTCGTGCGCAAACACTGCCTGCAACAAACAATTCAGCTGCCTAAGATTTAGGATGGTTTAGATGGTGAGGAAGATCTTGGTGGAGATGTGACATTCAAATTACATGACACGTGACAATTAAATAAACATGGAAGGGAAATATGCATGGAGGCCTGTGTGCAGTACAAATAATATTGTTTCTATAGACATGCACAAGCTATTAACCTCTGCTTTAGCTGGTCCAATCCACAGGAGGTGTCTACACTCTAAAATGTTTATCCCGCTTGCAGGGTAAAGCGTCAAGCCCCCCTCTGACATATACAGATGAGCATATGGATTTACTGTTACTTCTTAATCAAATAATAATATCCCTTGAAGACATAGTTCACCCAAACAGGAAACTTCTGTCATCATCTACTCACCCTCATGTCATTCCAAACCAGTTTGACTTTCTTACTCCTGTGGAACATATAAGAAGATATTTTGAGAAATGTCTCATTGTTTTTTGTCAATACAATGGAAATCAATGGTAACCAAAACTGTTTGGTTACTAGCATTCTTCAAAATATCTTCTTTTGTGTTCCACAGAAGAAAGTGGGTAACACTATATGATAACACTTTATTTTAGAGCGCCTTTGTTACATGTAACAAGTATCTACTACAGTAATAACAGTAAATTAAATATAAATACAATCAACTAACCCTAAAGGAGACCTTACTCCTAACCTTAACCATATAGTAAGTACATGTTGTTAATTAATAGGCTATTACTCAGTAATAATTGTATAATTACACTGTAACAAGGACACCTAACGTGTAGCCTACTTTATTTAAATGTGTCCATTTTTCTTTGCTAATAGTGGCCTTATACCATCCAATAGATTTGTTATCTATGTAGGATGCCATGTATGCCATCCTAAATAGATAATAAAAATACTTGCTGTGGGTTAGGAGGCATATTCTTGACTCATGTAGAATTCTTTCCAAAAGGCTATTAGATCATAGTGAGGCTGTTCCCATGGGGTCTCAAAGTACTGCTGCAAAGTGGAGTACTTTTGATAAAGTGTTTAAAGCTTTTGAGAGATCATACCTGACAATACTGTATATATTTAAAGTGAGCGAGAGCAAAAGACAGAGACAAAATGAGGGTGAATCCTCTGTACTGAATGACTGATTGAAAACAAATGTCAAAGGAGAAAAGAGACAACATTGGGTGGAACTAAGAATAGGTTTGAGAATACTGACAAACACTCTCATTATCGTTATTATGATAATTTTGTATCCAAACTAATCACAGAAATACAGATGGATAGGGGAATGTGTGAAGGTGATAAGGTGTGTGTACGTGTGTGTGTGTGTGTGTGTGTGTGTGTCTGCATGTGCATGCCAGTGCATTGAGCAGATTCACACCTCTACTGTATAATTATAGGTTAGAAAATCGTGCCCCCATAGTTATTAATTAGTTTATAATACTGTTACATGATATTAGACGTATTTTTACATTCTGTACAAATCTGAGTTTATCCCAATGCTACTCTTATCTCAATATTAGTTGTTCAACTCTGTGCTGTACAACTTAGCAATATTACAGTTTAGAAATGTGGTAACTATTTATTTCCCTAAAAATACACAAATGTCTTTTAATAGACCAGGAGAACGCTCAGGAGAATCTACATAGCAAACAACACATTTAACAATGTGGACACCGAACCATGAGCAGAAAGAACTGAGGACCTAAATACAGACAGGGATGATTAACAGAATCAGAAACAGGTATGCAACTCAATTAGAAAACATGACAACTACCTAGACATGAGAACTCAGGAACAGGGAACACAGGACAACCATGAAAATAAAACAGAACATAATCGTGACAGCAACATCATTCTGTACATGCTAAACTCAGAATTATGTTATTAGTAAATAAGAGGGGGAAAATCATCTTCCCCTGTTGTGGAGTGAACAATAAAATATTGGAAGCTGCGCCTATCATGCGGTCTGCTCTTTGCGCCCTAAAGCGATGATGGTGACAGCATTACAGTGTGGGCGAGAGCACCCATGGGTGTCATACAGGAAGAGGAGGAGGTTGTAAAAGAGGTGGAAGATTGCATGTGAAGGCAATGATATGAAATATACAGTATGGCTGGTTTTCATCATTATCAAATCATTGATATGTTTTCCCCCTCTCTGAATTTATACAGTTGTTAGAACCGAAAACCATCCTAATAAGAAACAAACACATCCTAAATCCTAATATTAATGTCAAATTGTAGACTGCATAAAATGTAAGCATCACAGGATTAATTGTATTAAGTGGAAGTGTAATTTTTGTGACTGTTTTGCAGGTGACTGTGTTCTTAGCTCCAGAGGGCTTGTATATATATATATATATATATATATATGATTTGTTTGATTGTTTGATCTTAATGCTCTTGGGAAATACACCCCAGATAATTTATAATGACATCAAGAGTTATGTCAAAGTTTATGTTTGGTTGTGATGCATGGACTACACACTGTCTTGACAGTGGAGCTTGAATAGAGGGTCAACATACAGTAGAAGTCTTACCAATAAATATACACTATACGCATTATATTTCATGTCTTCATGATATGACTTTGTTCAAAATGTCTAGCATGTCAGAACTCAATATGCAGGAAGTGAATTATTGAACAGGACTGACCTCATGTTACAGATTTATAAAGAAGATTCTGTAGGAGCCCAGAGGCTCTGGACGGTCAGTGGTGTCGATATGAAGGAGGGCATATAACAGGAGATGATAGACTGCTGACCTTTCAGACTCATCAAAACGCCAATGCAGATGACAAATAAACCTTTAAGTTAGATAGAAGTGCTGACGGAAAGCAATATACACTTCTCTTGTTGTCTCTATATCTATTTCTCTCTCTCACTTTGTCTTCCTGATGTCAAATTTACTGTACACAAGGAAATGTGGAATATAATGCATATGGGCATATGCGTTTTATGGAAAGTCATTATTCAACAATTTTTCATATGCAACACTTGTTCTTCTTTAGCTAACATTCCAAAATCAAATGTATGCAGCTTTAAAGACTAATATTGATGTAAATCAAAAGGGAGTTCATGGAATTTATTCAATTAATTCATCAGAGAACTTTAAATTGGTAATTGTGCAATATTAACAATAACAACATTGACAAATAAAAGAACAATCAAAGTTCTTGGCTGGAACTTTTATATTTAATAAGCCAAATGAAACGGAACAATTTAGGCATAAAACAAACTGTACAACTCGTTTTAATTACAGGCCTGTTTCTCAGTGGATCTCATGAAATCATTATAATGTAGACTATCATGTCCAATAATCAACCAATGGAGACTTTGAAGCAATTGTGAAATTCACACTTTGCCGCTAATATTTTTCCATGTTGTCGTTATTAACACGAGCAATTCCGACAAACTTAAAAAAAGTAGAAAAATAAAGTATTGTTCAGGGACAGTTTGTCTGACAAAACCAGTCTCAGATGAAAGGCAAATAACTGAAGAAAAATTGTGCTTGCATAAGCTATAACATGCAACATGGACAACAGATGGAGAACAGAAGCTCAAACAAAACTTTCAAATTTGATTGAACTATTCCTTTAACCCTATACGTGTTCCAGAGTGACTGACCAATAAATATTGTATTAAAAGTCACTAATTAAAACAGTGACAGAAATAAACATTCAACTGTCTCTTGCACAAAGAGAGTCATGACTGTAACTTATAGCTGAAGGGCTTCTGCTAATAGATGAATCTGATTATGTAAATCATCATTAATGTTTTGATCCAGCTGAGAAGATGAAATAATGCAATGACCTAATAATAGAGGAAGGTGAACTCTTGAACTCTCTGAATCCAAATCCTCTCCTCTTGAGAACAGAAATGCTGGCTTATTTACTTAGCAAATATATATATATATATATATAAAATTTGGAGAATCTAATATTATTATTAAAATTAATTAGAACCTGTACTGTACTGTTCATTGTGCCATGTTGTGATGCAACTCTGTTTCCTGCCACTGCAGACGTCCATTTTGCTTTTTTGTCTCTATCCAGAAGTAGGGTGTACTATTTATGAGGCATTGCAAGACCTTGTATCACCTCACATCCCTCTTGTTTATTTTATTGCTTATTTGTCATTCTCGTGTGTGTGTGTGTGTGTGTGTGTGTTGTTTTTTTTTCTTTTTTTTCTCCTTATTTGGGTTCTGCGATTATGCTAACACAAGGCAATGCAGGTAGGGAGCTGTCAACATCCATGCTTATTTAGACACTTGTGTATGTGAGTATGAGTGTTTGTCAGATTTCATGCTGTAAGGTAATTGTGTCTGGATAGTAGATCACCTTATAACCAAACTGAGTCTTATAAGACTCCATTTTATTTGGCTCAACAACAGTTTTACAAGTAGGTTAAAAGTTTGGATGTTTCTCTCTACAACCATCATACTGTGAGTCCTGCCTGACAGAAACCTCTTACTAATCTCACTTTATCAATTTTTATGGATCCTTCCCTGACAGCAACATAGTGTCGGCCCAGATCCGGCCCACATCTTGTCTGTGTGCAATCCACGTGTACCCGATGTGGGCTGGATCTGGGCCACACTAAGTTGCTGTATGGGTAAAATGTTAAAATTTCTGTGTCAAAACTCATGGGCTTCATCTCATAAAGGCAGTTGCATTGCTGTTGTTGTCTAATATTTCCTAATATTTCCAAATTTAATAATATTATTTCTGTAAATAGTAAGCCGTAAACTATAATTTTTTTGTCTCATTACTCTCTACATTTTACAAATATTTAAGATGTGAAAGATAAAATATAGTTTGCAATGAACACAAAAATATGTATGGAAACGATTTAAGGGTAGATTTTTTTAACGATACAACAAAACTTATGCAACAATGCATTTTTTTTTTTTTTTAGGGATGACGTCATTACGCACACCATTTTATCTGTAAAATGCCAATTGAATGGAAACAGGCTGGAGCAAATTTTGCTATTTTTATTTTTTAATGCATATTAAATTTTTCGATAACAGAACAGTGCAAAAACTGGATGGAAACTTGTCTAATAATATCAATACTAAAACACATATATCAGCATATGAAAGACATCTCTTATGCTCACCAAAACTGCATTTAATTGATCAAAAATATAGTAAAAACAGTCGTATTGTGGAATATTATTACAATTTAAAATAACTGTTTTCTGTTTTATATTTTAAAATAAAATTTATACTCGAAATGGCAAAGCTGAATTTTTAGCATCCATTACTCCAGTCTTCAGTGTCACATGATCCTTCATGAAATCATTCTAATATGTTGGTTTGATGATTAAGTAACAGTTCTTGTTATTATGAAAACTGAAAATTGTTGGGCTGCTTAATATTTTTGTGGAAACCCTAATACTTTTTTTGATTCTTTGATGAACAGAAAGTTGAAAATAATGACATTTATTTGAAAAAAAAATATTTTTGTAGCATTCTAAATAGTCTTGCATAGCCAGACCATCAGACTGGTGGCAGAAGGTCTGGACTCCGTAGCAGCTTTCATTGGCCGGACTGCCCAGAGGCCATCTGATTGACATGTAAATCAACCAATCACAGTTTGTTTTGTTCAGAGTCATGTTTAGGGGCATGAAAATGTAACGTCGATGTCCCTACAATAACAGACCGGTGTGTAAAATTCATAAAAATACATAAACTTATGCATTCTAAAGAGTCTATGCAGTGAACCACAGCGTTTAGTTGATTGTGATGAGCGCTAATTGTCACTTTTGTAAACACTTCAGCTTTCTTTTTCCATGAGGGGGTTTGTCGTCGCGACGGCTTTGACAGACTGTGACACACTCATCTCCCAGAAATCCTATACAGTTCATCCAGGTGACGACTGAAGTGTGTCCAATTTTGTGTGCCCTAAGCATCATACATTCAGCCAACAGTCCGTGGGCATGACATCTAAAGGTTGAGAGTGAGACCAAATCATATATGTTTATATTTAAATTATTTATTTATTAATAATAATAATTCATAATTGTTATTAAAGTGGTTGGCATTGCAGTGGAATATCTTTCATCAGTTGTCTCAGAAGTTTCTTCTAAAATGCCTAGGTTGGGAGTAATAAAAATAGACACAAATTTTTTAGTAAGTAAATTAATGTGGATTGAATGGCTCTGATTTGCTTTTGGGAGAATTTGATAAGAAATGTTTAATTTCATAGTAAAATCTCTGATTTTTGATTGTAGACCTTGGTGTCTTGGTAAATGAGCACAGCTTGAGGTATTGATGAGATTTCCTCTAAAACTGCAGAGAATACACATCTCTACACTCCATTTATAAGGGCACAAACTTTAAGTTCAGACTGATGCTGAGGGAATAGTAATGCTACATCATCTATACATGATGCATTCAGGGGGGTTAAGGCTACATTTTAAAATGATCAATAGTAAACAGGATCAAGCAGGGTCCATACTTCAGTACAACATAGCAAAGCATACATAAAAAGCAGTATTTCCTCTATAATTTTACATAATTTGATACTTTAAAGACTCATTAAATTTCCATTAATCTTGTCAGTCAAGCAAATGCAAATGTTTGCTTATGCATATACTTATCATGCTTGTTCACATCCCAAGACCCTTTTGTCTTCAGTGTTGTGTTCATATGTTCATAGCGCATATCTTGTATGGTATGCGTGTGTGTGTGTGTGTGTATCACATATGTTATTTACCATGGCAACCTTATGAAATCTTCCTGTGTAGTGTGTCATTTGTGAGCAAAGGGAGTGTGTGTATCTGGAGAGCAGACGGCAAACTTCCCTTGGGACCTCGACTAAACTAAGAGGGTAAACAAGAGACAGAAACACAACTGAGAGTAAAGGGCAGATCTGAGGACAGAAATGCATGTTCAACTGCCCAATAATCAGAATTCCGTTCAGTTTCCTCCTGTTTAAAGGGACCCAAAGTTGAACCAAAAATGAAAATTTTCAAAGTTGTTCCAAACCTGTATAAATTTCTTTGTTCAGCTGTACACAAAGGAAGATATTTGGAAGAATCTTTGACTACCATAGCAGGAAAAAATAATACTATGGTAGTCAATGGGGGGTGAGATCTGTTTGGTTACAAACATTCTTCCAAATATATTCCTTTGAGTAGACCAGAACAAAGACATGTATAAAGGTTTGGACCAACTTGAGGATGAGTAAATGATGAAAGAATTTTCATTTTTGGGTCAACTATCCCTTTAAGTTATTTTATAATGTAAGGGTGCGTCACATTTACTTTTGTACCGCAAAATCCCATGTGCGAAATGCAGGCGCAATCTGGAAAGTTCCTTGATGGATAGGCCTATGTTTCAAACGGATTTCACATCTGATTTCAGTTTGTTAAACTTCTTTGTCCTTCTAAAAAATTTTGTTCGCCGAATGTGTGTTCACATTTACTACTGTTTAGGAATTTTCATGAGCAAAATCCAGTCATTTCAGTAGGAATCCATGGATTTGGAAATGCTGCGTCAGGGCGAAAGATTTTCCAATGCAGATTTTGCATTGCGTTTAAGTTGGTCACACAAATTTGTCACGTTGACCAAGAGAAATATGCATAGTTTGAAAGTAACTTCTGTGTGCACTGTGCTTCATATAAGCAGGATTTTGCTGAATGCAAAATCTCTGAATAATATCAATCAACAAATCTGACAAATGCAGCCTGGTATTATAGATCACACTGTGTTTGTTATTTTTTTCCCTAAATTTTCTCCATTTCTGTCACCTGATAGAGTTCAGGTTCCTGCCAGCTTGCTTAGTTATGTTTTAAGAGACACTTAATATTCAGTAATATTAACATTACTAATATAGTAATATTGACTGCACTGACACTAAAGGAATCAAAACTGAAGCTGCTTTACAGCAGAATTTGAATTTTCCTCATATTTATTGAAGTTTGCATCCGTGATTCTGTTATTTTCCTGTTTATTGCAGTGAAGCTGATTTGAAACAATCTGTATTGTATAAAGTGCTATATAAATAAAGGTGAATGGACCTTTTTTGCCACATGAAATTTTGCTGAATTTCCCACCTTAAGTTTCACTAATGTGACCGTACATTAATATAGGACTTACTTGTCGAATGTGAGAAATGTGTAGAACATTATAGACAGCATTCAGTTAGCTCCCTTGCTAAATGCTCTTTGGTCTTCCCTGTTTGTGATCACTGACTAGATATGCAGTACTGTGTGTTTTTACTGTTTGACATAATATTGCTGATGGCAGTTTTCAGAGTCTACTTAAGATCAAGAGTTATCATGTGGATCCACAGCCCACACAGTTCACCGCTCAGTATGTTGTTTGTTTCTCTGTGTGCGTCTGTATGTGAGTATATGTGTTTGTGTCTGCTGCTCGCATCTGTTCACTTTCCACATCCCTTCTGGGAATCGAGAGCGCTCACATTATCAGCTTTATGGCTCTCTGAAATCCCCAATCAGCCAAATCCAGAGCCACTTGAATTAATTGATCCCTATATCGGATCCCATGGTGTAATTAAGGGGATAAAGTGGTAAGAGGCAGTCAGTCTAAGCCCTGTTCCCCCAAGACCATTCATCTCTGCAGCCCATCACCACACACGCGCTACATTATTCATAACCGCTTTACACGGCCATACATTTGCACGCTTTATAGAGATGCCTTCAGATGCAAGAGGGGACGTTTTTGAAACATTCAGAGGGCTTGTTTGAGCACTGATATTTCACATGCTTATTTAACTGGAGCCAGTATTTATTGTTGTTTCTTGCGCCAGGGTGCAGACGCTGGGTCTCAGAGCACCTACTAGATGAAGAAAAACAGCCTCTTCCACCATATCGGTGTATATGTGTGTGTGCGCACAGAAATTCTGCTGGTTAAGGGAAATAAATGTGTTGCGCTGTATCGAAAGAAAGAATTGGTGATGGTGATGGAGTCATGTGCCCATGTGTGTCTGAGGGAAGGAGTGTGTGTTACCGGGCTGTATGGTTGAGTCCAAACACATTCCCATCTTGAGATTCAGGCATGCTCTCAAGTCTCTTAAGCTCAGTTGCAGCTTGGGATCAAACTGTGGACTGAATTCATCATATTTCCCCCACACAGACACACTCAGAGAGAAAGAGAGAGAGAAAGATTTAAAATTCCATCTTCAGATTGCCAGCAAGGTCAGGCTGTGTATATCACTTATGTAGACTGTGGCATTCAAATCATTCTCCAAACCTTGACTAAACACTTAATGTGGCCAATCTCATTTGATCCCCTGTTGGCCAAACTGTGAGTAAATGCCCACCAGCAAGGTTAAGACACAAGGCCTTGTTGGAAAGTGCCACATTTCCAATGGGTTGCCGCAAATGGTGAGTTGGGTGCTTTGATACTGCCACAGCAGAGTATGTAGTACAAATTTGTTAAACATATTTTAAGCATTTTGCATATTTGTGCTTGGAGTCAATATTAAATGACAATATGTCAAAATGAATGGTTTGTTGTATGGTTTTAAAATCAATTTGTTTAAAACATGTCAAACTACTTCAGCACAGTATTAAATTATATTAAATTATACTTTTGAATAATTTTATCATATGTTTTTAATACGCTACAATTGTACAAAGGTGCACTAATAATTATTTTCAAGCATATATTAACAATAAAGAAGAAGTAACCATGCATGTTAGTTACTGTAATGAATGAAATATGAACACAATAAGGCTTGAAATCATTTCCAATGTTTCTCTAGCTGTCTTATTCATATAACACAAATGTATTTAGTAAATTTCAATTTTACAAATTTAAACTGATTGCACACATTGAGATTAAGTTGAACAAAATGATCAAGAATTGTGTTGCATTACTTTATTTTAATTAACTAAATGCCAAAGCAAAATCCATCTGAGTGCAGTTATTGTTTATGGCGCATACAGTGGGAAAGAATACAATATAATAAGACAATACACTAATAAACAGACTGTTCCTAGCTATTGAATCTGTATGTGGGCAGCATGTCAATAAGAGAGTATTCCAAACTCACGGTGTCTCATTCCATGACTGCTAATCTATCACCGGAGGGATTGTGCACTTTGACCATAGTGTGGAATAAGTACTGACCTACTTGATCTAGAGCAGACAATAGACGGGCCCGCTACCTGTCACTGTTCCATCACATTTAGAAAAACCCACACTCTCACATGGTTAAATCACAGGGATTCAGTTCAGTCTGACAAAATATAAAGTGATTAATGAGATGGTGAGGGAAGGGACAGATTATGGACATGAGTGCTGAGGCCCAGAGCTCCACCTCGATGGATCACACTGCCAGTTCTTAACCACATGACATGAAAAAGGAAGAAAGAAGCCCGCTGCTGCAAGAAAAAGGTTGAATTGGCCAATATTAGTCTGCCATCAGTTTCACAAACTGTCTGAAAGCGATCAAATTTAGCTCCTGGCAAATGCGTTCGGATTACCATCCAAAGCGTCATCCATTTGGACTTGGGGTCATAAAGCAGTGTTCCATCAGAACTGGGACTTTTCAGTGTTTGTATCAGTCTGCTTGTATAGGCTCATTGGAAAAATGTGTCTCCATACCTACATTTTTGCAAAACTCCAAAAACTTACCTGTATAAACAAATCACTGCAGTTTCCAGCTAAAAAGACCAGTAGTGGCAGTAAAACACCAAAAACTGTTAGTCCTGTTTACAGAAAAAAACATAATGCATTAATAGTTGGGGGGTGAAAACATTTGGAATTTGAAGATCAAGGTAAATTGTATTTAATTTCTCTTCCAGGAAATCTTCTGTTGCTTCCGAAGGGCAGTACTAAATAGGGGCAGTCGTGGCCTAATGGATAGAGAGTCGGACTTGTAACCCAAAAGGTCATGGGTTCGAGTCTCAGGTCCGGCAGGGATTGTCGGTGAGGGGAGTGAATGTCCAGCGCTCTCCCCACCCTCAATACCACGACTGAGGTGAGACCCTTGAGCAAGGCACCGTACCCCCAACTGCTCCCCGGGCGCCTCAGCAATGGCTGCCCACTGCTCCGGGTGTGTGTTCACGGTGTGTGTGTTCACTGCTGTGTGTGTGCACTTGGATGGGTTAAATGCAGAGCACAAATTCCGAGTATGGGTCACCATACTTGGCCACATGTCACTTCACTCACTCACTTCACTCACTAAATGAAAAAAAAAAAATGATATTCAAGCGAAATAAGAAAACTTCTTCATCCTGTTCAAAAGTTTTAAACCCCTGACTCTTAAAGCATCGTGTTTCCTTCTGAAGCATCAGTGAATGTTTGAACCTTTTTTAAAAGTTCTGTTTGAGTACCTCAGTTGTCCTCCATGTGAAAAGATGGATCTCAAAATCATTCAGTCACTGTTGTACAGGGTTCAAATATGCAAAAGATGGTGGAAAACTGAAGAATCTGCAGGACCTGGAGATTTTTTCTGAAGAACAGAGCTCAGTTTAACTGCTCAGAATAAACAAGGGACTCATGAACAACCATCACAAAACAAAAAAACAGTCGTAGATCATCCAGGTAACCACACACAGTATTAAGAATCAATGGTTCCCAAACTTTTGAACTGGGTCATTTTAATGAATTTGTCTTATGGATTATATGTAAACATCTTTTATGTAAAATATCTTAGGACAGTAAATAAAAAATAACATGCATTTTGTATGATCTCTCTTATTTTGTAAAAATTTTGCACATTTTCACATATTCCGCAAGTGGTTCACATACTTTTTCTTGCAACTGTATATATATACTTTTTGTGCTCAAAAATGAAACAAAAATAACGACTTTATTCCACAGTATCTCCTCTTCTGTGTCATTCTCCTATGCTTTTTACGTCCAGCGCTTCTGGGTTCTACGTCAGAACGCCGGCTCAGTATTGTCAGATGCTGTTCACGTGAGCAGCACGATGCGTGTGATGCTGATGCAGAAGCCGGCCAATAATGACTCGCCGTTCTGACATAAAACCTGGAAGCGCTGGACGTAAACAGCGTATGAGAATGACACCGAAGAGAAGATATTGTTGAATAAAGTCGTTATTTTATTCTTTTTTTTTGCACAGAAAAAGTATTCTTGTCACTTCATCAAATGAAGGTTGAACCACTGCAGTCACGTCAACTATTTTAACGATGTCTTTAGTACCTTTCTGGACCTTGAAAGTGTTGATTATACTGCTGTCTATGGATGAGTCATATACCTCTCAGATTTCATCAAAAATATCTTAATTTGTGTTCCGAAGATGAACGAAGGTCTTACGGGTATGGAACAACATGAGGGTGAGTAATTAATGACAGAAATTCCCATTTTTGGGTGAACTAACCATTTAAAAATGTGATGTTGTGTATGAGTACATAAAAGGTATGCCTGCTTTTGGATGTTCACTCCTGATTCAAATACAACATCATATGCTGCAGCAATATTATCCCAGGGGTGCTTTATTCCCACAAATAATGGTGATAAAATCTTTACAGCTTCAATTAAATACAAAGTTATTGCAGGCCTCTTTTTTAACCCATCATTTAGATCTTCACTTTCACAGCGCTTGAAATGGTGATTTAATTCTTTCACTTCATACTGAGGGAGAAAAAAAGATAGGCCACACAAATACCAAAAATCTATTGTACAAAGTGCTAACAGCCTTTGATTGAATTTCCCGTTATACAGAGGAGAATATTAGAAAATCATAAATCAGGTAAACCTACTTCTGCACTGACAGGGTATGGGCTGTGCCCATATGTTGTGGCATTGCCTCAGTGGTTCATATAATTCTCAATCAGAGGCTGACAAAGGCAGGGTTAAATATGACAGGGAAATTCATTTCAAAACACCATCTTGAGCAGAACAGCAGTGAGCGCTGATCAATGACATTATTAATTATCCTTACTGAGTATCGACTCCCTCTCGCTCTATCTGGATCTCCATTTCTTTCCATTTCTCCCCATTACCACACCCTAACATCTGATCTTGATGAAGATACATTACGTGCTATTGAGATAGGGGACGAACACAGTTACATAGTTTGCTCTCATTCAGAATTAGGTGTCCTTTCTTGCCTTCATATTTTATGAACATGATTACATAATGCTTTGTACAGATGGGGAGTCAAATGAATGTTTTTTTGGTGCAAATGTTCATAACTATAGTTCATAACTATTATTTATTGTTTTTACACCCAGGAAGACTGTATTTGGAGCATTGCATAAATCATGGTCAAACATGGTCAAAAAGGTTAGGGACAAGTTTATATTATTGAGTCCAAAAGAAGTTAGAGAGTTTTTTGGGGTGTAATAGCTGTGTTCTCATACCTCAAGGGTCAAGTTGGATTTCTGCAGCAGCTGAGAGCTGCTGATCCAGGGTCAGTCCTCTGTGAGTGCTCCATCCATCACACTGGCTGAGGAACTTTATGAGGCTGAGTAGGGAACAGCAGTGAACTCTGGGGAGTTTAGGCACCCTTCTGCAAAAGTGGAAGTCAGCAAACTCTCTAGGGCACAGGGTAAATAATGCGTGTTTTAAACAAATCTCTAGGGTTGTGTTACCAGTGTCCTTGTGTAACTAACCACAGAGACAAAAATAATTCCTGTTATTTACAGTGCATCCAGACTGCAGCTCAAATTATAAGCCTTTTTTTAGTTTTAACTGTGATATTTTTTACTGTTGAATAATATATTTTCTTAATAAAACAACTCTCTCTGTGTGTGTGTGTGTGTGTGTGTGTGTGTGGGCATGTTTTTGTGACATATCAGGACACAAATTTGTATAATGACATGGGTATGACATAGGTATTACAAGGAGGGGGTGACTTATGAGGACATTACCCATGTCCCCACTTTTCAAAAGGCTTATAAATCATACAGAATGAGTTTTTGTGAGAAAGTAAAAGTGTGCACAGTTTCCTGTGATGGTTAGGTTTAGGGGTAGGGGTAGTGTAGGGGGATAGAAAATACAGTTTGTACAGTATAAAAACCATTACGCCTATGAAATGTCCCCATAATTCACAAAAACAAATGTGTGTGTGTGTGCATAATTTCATGCAGTCCATGTATCACTTTGAAAAAGAACTATGTTAGGTTTCCATGTTTCATGGGGATTTCCATGGACATAATGATTTTTATACTGTACAAACTGTATATTCTATCATCTAACCCTACCCCTAAACCTATCCATCTCAGAAAACTTTCATCACTTTTACATTTTCAAAAATAAAAACACACACATACACACACACATTGAAGAAAGGATGCATCAACACAATTGCACTCACATTCATTGTGACATCTAGTTTCATCTTGACTTTCACTATAGAACTATACAATTGAAATGCATGTTCCACACTTGGCCCACATTTAAAAAACAAACAAACAAACAAAAAAAACAAAAAAACGATATTGTGCCATTATCACTCTACACCAGACACGGACATAATAATCTAAACAAAGCAGTTGTCTTAATATGTCTGGACACAGTGTTTAACATTAATTTAAATTTGATTAGGACACTGAAAATGTCACAGAGGAACTTTCTATTTTGGTACATTAATTACATTGTAGTGAGATTACATGGAATTTAAAAAAGTGTGGTGCTGATTTGTAATGTAATATTATACTCATTTTACTAGATCTTATGGATGAGTTTCTGAAGCACTGATTATCAGTGTGAACTGTGGCTTTGAGTGTTGTTCTATATCTGTCTAGACAGTATTTTAATGCACCGAGTCTGATTCTGTTTAGGAATTCATTAAAACTAAACTGTGCTATGATTATGTCTGATTGATGATTGACGCTCAATGAAAGTTTTAATAGCATTGGGAAAATGGAAGAAACTGTCTGCTCTCTAATCATTTCTAAACTCTAGTGGATGCTGCCAACAGATGTCAAAGAAGCCTGTTTGCCCTCACAACTTATAGCAAAGTAAAAGGCTTCATTTAAAGGCGTGTTGTTTGCCGGTCTGTGATGGCTAAGTATAAGTGCACTCTATGACTTGTGATTTATGTAAGATCGCCACCTTGGAATTTTAAGGTTCTATCTGCATTCTGAGCAGTTTTGAGATATTGAGCTTCAAAGTTTTTGCATTTCATACTTCTTTGTAGATATAACCATCACAATGTAAATAAGTTGTCACAGAATAAGAATACATGAAAACTCAATTTTGACAAAAATGTCTGATAGAACCTTAGAATTCCAAGGTCAAAAAATGTGTTACTGCCTGGCATTTGTTTTTTTTTAAAAAAAGGGAAAAAAGAAGTGTATTTATTTGTTTATTCATTTGATTGTTTGTTTGCATCCATGCATTAAGTATTCAGTGTATAATTAGACAAATTTAAGGATTATGTAATTTCCTTTGTGGAACATCCCAAAAGATATTTGAAAAACAAATCCAGTCACTGTTGTATCATGGTATATTTAATTTCTGCAGAGACAAAAATGACAAGCAATTTATTTACAGAAATACCTGTACAAAAGCAAAAAATATGTAAAATAGATCATAAATAGAGGTGGGCTTGCGCTCAGTACATTTGCCATGTTCAGCTAAGCTGCGTGCATAGTGACTCCTAATAAAACAATGATTAAAATCAATCCTCAATTCTACATCAACATCCAAGTCAAAGGACAAATAGAGTATGATTAAAATTACAATTTCTTTTTTCATTGTCAGTGATGTGTCCTATGACCTAAGTCTTATATCTTCTAAGTTGAAAGCTTAAGAAACACACACCTCAGAGTGCAAACAACAATTAAAGAAAGCGGTTTCAGCACATCGACAACAAAGTCTAATGTATTTTAAGAATTAAGGTGCAGGCTGTTTCCAGGCATGTACAGTAGATGTAGGTGTCAATCTCCTCAGTTTCTTTTTTAGACAAAACTGCCAGATGCTCCTACTGTAACTAATCAGCTGATATATCTACTCTATAGTCCTCTGAGGTGTGTGTCCCTTTCAAAAACCTTTGGAGCTTTGTTTTTCTTCTACCTTTCCATATCATGAAAACTGCAGAATGTCTCTAAGCGCGTTTGCTTCATCCCTAATGGACACGTTGCATTTTCTCTGTTTTGCTGTGCCACCATTGCAGAATTATATCATTACCGATCCTTTCCGAACTGTCGCTTTCGTGACTAAAGTTAACCTTGCCGTAAAAATCCCAGTTGGACGTGTGACCATGCTAACTTTGAAATGGATGAATATACCAGGGTATCACCTATGACATGTACAGTTGGTACTCATCAATATACTTGACAAAGTTTGACTGAGCTTACTTAAAGAAGCCACAAGATAAAAGCTTTTGTTATTTGAAAGTCTATCATAGTAAAATTGCCAGGACTGTAGTTTCAGCATAAAGTACTCTTCCTTCACTTTTAGAAAGCATCTCAGTACAATTGGTTTCATACTGGTCAAAACCAACGAGTCATACCAATAAAGGTATAAAAAGGCACAGTTGCATATTTTGCATTCACTCTATAGTTTTGTTTTGATTTTTTTTCTTCTTTTTTTTAACAGAAGCACTACATATACAAAGTGGCACTAGGAGGGAAAGGGAAATATATGACTGATGAGATCTGAAGAGGGCATCATTATGAGCATATATTTGAAAAACAAACAGAACGGTGAGTTGTGAGGTACGTGAGACTCCTTTTGAATTGTTCTGAAATCAAGTTTCACAACTCATTTTCTACATAATGAACGGTAAATTTTTTTTGTGTGTGTGAAAAGAATATAAACTTTACAGAACCAATGGATGAATGTACATTTGCTTAAAAAAAAAAAAAAAATCAGATAAATAAGCAACGGATGATGTGATGCTAAATAAATCAGTGAATCACGAATGGGTATGATTCTTTTTCATCCTCATCAAATCAATATACATAGTCATACTACAATGTCTAGTGTCTGTTTTTAACAAACGCAAGCAGTGGACTTCCATGTTCACAGGGTATGATATCTGTACACTTTTTTTGTTTTGTTTTTCATAGTAAGTGTAGATTCCCTTTAAACGTGCAATAAAAAGTACATATCTATGTATACAGTTTGTAAGCATCAGAGCACTTCTTTTAAACACGAGTAGTACATACAGACTACAGATCTGGAAGCTGCGAAAAAGGCAGTCCGTTCAAACTCAAGGAATCATTAACATACAAAAAAAACCAACAAAAAAAACAAAACAAAAAAAACAATTGCATCTGAATAATTTACCACCATTTAAAAGCAGGAAGCCTCCTAAGTATACTCCTCCTCTTGCAAATCATTTGGGATAGGCCCATGATGCATGTATAAATGTGCACCCACATTGCACAGAAACATATGTGAAGGTAATTAAAGCAACATGTGACCTAAAAAGGAGCTTCCCTGTCCCAGTTCTCTGAGACATCACGTCATGTTGTTCCCGATACTTTGGTTATACAGCGGCATCATGCGTCGCATTGCAATCACTCCTGTCGTGCCTGTAGTCACCAAACTTTTAATGTGATTGTACAAGTAGTCGGTTAACTAACTCTGACAACTATACGAGGGACACAAGTTCTCATTCTTGATTACTCTTCTGTAGTGTGTGTGATTGAATTTGTTGAATGACTTTATTGCTCTATTTAACATTCATACTAGGAATGTTACACAGGGCCAGCCCAAGCTCTTGAGCAGGGCAATATTATTAGACTAATTCACCCCAGCAGCATATCCAAATAGTGTTCCTGTGACTTTATGGGCTAATTATAATGTGCATGTACAATGTGCAGATCTATTGTGTGTGTTTGCAAATGTGTGTGTGCCGGGAGGCCATCTTGAGACCACAAAAGAACTTCAGCATAGTTTCACACATCAAGAGAGGGATGAACCACAATTACACAAACTTGTGACATTCAGGCAATTAACTGTCAATATCTGGGATGTAAAGGATCTCCCTCTACTTCCAAAGGTATGTGGGAGCGGGATGGAAACGGGTCGCTCGTGATTTCAATGCGTGTGTCCAGAGTATGTTTACAGTATATATATATATATATACATACATACTGTATTTATGTACAATACTTCACCCACACGACAAAAACATGTGTATGCTTGTGTTCCTTTGTGTGTACGTGAGGTTGATAGGCACACAGGTAAACTTGCTTCTCGCGCTTTACAGCGCGTACGCCGTTCACTTGCGCCATTTGAGTATCTACAAACCCTTGTAAAATGCTAAAGTCAGTGACAACATATGAAGAGCTCCGCCATCATCTAGTTATGAGTTTCGTTTGTCATTGGCCAGTCTTTTCTTCTTCTTCTTCTTTGTTGACATGATTTGTCGTCCTGTGTGGACAGTTCAGTACTTGGACTGATTGCATATGGATATAATACATCCACATAAAAACACTCCCGCCCACCCCCGAAAAATAAAATCGGATTAAAAGGCAGAACCAGTCTCGGTTCCCATAGCCATAGCAACAGTTATAAAAACAAAGACAAAAAGGTATAGTCCAGGTCCGTCTCAAGGGGCACACACTCTTAAGGGGTTAGATAATGCATGCATGTTTATAAAGAGGTCTACAGAAACCAGGCAGCACTTTGGGGAAGTCTACGGGGCCCGATACGCTAGCAGCAAAGTAGCACTTATCCACCAGCATTCCCCTCTCTCCACCTCAGCCACTTCCCCCTCCTCCATCTCATCCTTTTCACGCACATTTACAACATGTAATTCCACGGTTTTTATTCTATTTAGGTTCGAAAGTAACGCCGCACTAGTTGTGCGAGAATCCATGTTGCTTTTGTTTAAGGGTTTGGTTTGCTAACAGCATCTCTAACCATGCTGAGTCACTGTCATCGTCCCTTCGCAGTTGCTGAGTGTCGTTTACAGGTAAACTTCCCGCCTGGTGAGAGTTCCGCATTGCGTCGGCTTGTATTCACCTGTGGGCGCTAGCGGAATCTCCTCGATGGGGCGAGATGTTTCCTCGCTGGCGGAAAATCCAGCTGAACTAAAGGCGTCGTAGGATGAGGAGGAGGAGGCCATCTTCTTGTTAAGGAGATTACGGTTACGGTCGCCCAGCAGGTGCGAGGGGTCGCCGTTGGCAACAGCTAGTGCCTCTTGGCTGCCGGGCGGTTCGGCAACGCTGCCCCCGGGGGAGGTCATGAAGGTGGAGAGTTTGGGAGGGGTGGCCTTGGGCCTACGTTCAGGCGAGGTGCGCACAGGCATCCAGCAGGCATCCGAGTGGCCGTATTCGTCACACTCCCGCGTGCATTTACCCGTCATAGCTACGTCAGGCAGGGGCCGAGAGTCTGGAGGAAATGGAGAGAAGGAAACAGAACCAGTGGAACATTAATGACGTTGTTTGGCTTTAAACAGCAGGAGAAAAAGAAAGGACTGAAGTATTGACACTTAAAAATTTATTGTGGTATGTGTCTCATGAAATCGGCATTAGAATTGCAAGTGTCAGATGAAGCCTTTTAAATATTTATGGCTCTGTGCAATTTCTTATTTATGTATTTTAATCACTGTAACTTCATGGTCAACACATACCACATTACACAAAAATGGAAACGTACATACACAAACAACAACACTTAAAGCTAAAACATAAATTAAACAGAAGAAATAATGTGAGCTCTAAAAAGAACCATGCTTTGAAAACGTGGGGCAATTCTACTGTTTTGTGACTTCTGACTCCTAAACTAATGGCCTAAATGCATCTCTAATGGCTGACTGTGTGTAGCTGATGTGTTTTTATGCATGCGGCGTGTTTTTTGCGTATCAACTAACAAGCTGACTCTACAAAAGCTATTAAATTTTAGCAAAAGTTTACGGAAAAGAAGACTCTTCTTTTTTTCTTTTTTTTTTTGTTAATCACCAACTTGGCCTGAGGAAACATCTACAGTGTACTTGTGGAAAGGCATATTGGAGGACTTGCTATTTGGTTACATCTTTAACACATATACAGTATGTAAGTTAAAAGGATTATGCAAGCTTTTCTAAAGGCTCTAACTGTCACGCATCTGAGTGATTGCTTACTTTCCCAGGCTGGGAGAAGAGATCATTTTAGATTCAAAGCCACAAAGCCACAAGTATCCTTAACATCTCTTCTATTCAGAATGTCTTCTGAACAAATATTTTCTATTTACACTTTTAAACACTTGACAAGCAAACAGATAACCATCAGATGCACAAAAATTCTATGCACAAACACGGTTGAATATGAAGTTTACTAAGCTGAAGTGCACACAAACACTAAATGCTGAAATCCCTAACCTTTGATGCCAAATCACAAAGCTGCAGTGTTAGAGATGGTCAGTTAATGACCAAATGTGAGGTATGGCACAAGCAAGAGAGGGTGAGTGCAAGTCTTAAAAAAATGAAAGAAAGAAAAAAGCATGCTGCCTTTTGTTGAAGAGCAAAAATTTGGGTTAACCATGGCTTACTTTTAATGTTCTTTTTCTCCTGCAAAGAAAGAATAGGGTAGAATCACTGTTCAGTTTCTTCACAGTGTAATACTATGTAAGATTAATCAATTTAGAAAAAGGTATCAGACAGAAAAAAAAGCATAATGTGTTGCAGTTATCTGAGAATCAATTGATTGCACGGCATGTTTGCGAAAAATGTCTTCTATGGTGTATTATACAAAGATATTTTTTGACAGATTGAGAAAAATTGAAAGTGAGAAAAGAAATAAACATCTATACAAACATGTCGCTCCACAACATTTCTTGTTAAGCCGTTAAACTCCAGGAAATCAATGCTGTGAAAAGAAAGAGTGCTATGAATGGCGTTCTTCAGTCACCGATCACAACAGGCTTGCGTTTAAACCCACTCAGGCTGTCTCTAGTTTGGGATACTTGTTAACACACACCAATTTAGCATCCTTGTCTGGTAAGGACCTTTCACTGACCTCAACCAAACCCCCAAACATGTCGTTCTAACCTCAAGGCCAGACTATAATGCCTGCAGAGCTCCTGTTAGCTTTAGCGGCATCTCTGCGGTGTGGTTGCATTGTGGGCAAGTAAGGGTTAGTTGGGTCCGACGGAGACTCCTGCCCACAGAAAGAGTTCAGTGCCGCTTCCTGTGAGCTTTTATGATACCGTAAGGCTGGATTGCTGCCCAGTGTCTAGGGAGAGGTGTGGATGTACGTTCGTCCCACAAAGCTCTGTCATGCACCAATGAACGCTCAGTCAAGCGACGGTACCTCAATAACACTAATAACAAAGATGAGTGTGTAGGCTCCGATCTGCAGGACGTCGATATGCCAGCGCAATGTTAATGCTTCAGACAGGGATTACAAAATGGCAGGATAAATCTTATATGACAGTTAATGTGTTCAAAGAGGCATTAAGAACTGTAACAGGTTATTCACATACACGACTGTCAAGAAAACGTCAGCGTATGATTAGGCGCTCATCTCTTTAAAACATTGTGTTGAGTCTCTGTAAGGAAGTAGTTGGGAAAAAGAAAAGCTGATGTCTTTTCAAACTTATAGGACTTTTTGGAGAAATTTTGAATAATGTGCTGGTTGCTCTTTCGCAAACAATCAAAATGAAAAAGGATGCAAAACGCCCATAAAACGATCATAAGCAGTAGTTCAGTCAACATTTTTGAAAGAATCAAATGATACATTGAAAAGATCTGGATCAAAAGAATCATTGCTACTTCTCTCATTAACATGCCAAGGAGAGCTAGACTTTTAGACTTAAATTTATCCTGTTCCTCACACAAAGATATTGTGTGACTTCAGAAGACCACAGTCCTCACCCACTTCACTGTAAAAAATCAAAAGTTGAGAAAACGTAAAAGTTTAAGGCAACAAACTTCAGCAGATTTTTGAGTTCTCAACTTGTTTTTGTAGAAGATTTTTGAGTTTTTTCAACTTTTTGTTGTATAAACTGAATACAACAACTTGAGAAAACTCAAAAGTTTAAGGCAACAAACTTCAGGAGATTTTTAAGTTTTCTCAACCTTTGATTTTTACAGTGTTTTATTATATGGAAAAGAATGGATATTCTTCCAAAAGTCAACTTCAAGTCCAGCCAATTTCAATTGTTAGTGTTCAGCTGATGAACATTTCTTGCCAATCAGTCTTTCAGACCACTACCACATTTCCACAGCTTCTCAACTCCAATGCCTGGCTCTCGCAGTGCTCTGGCCCCTCAAGGCCATACATTGGCTTTTCATCTTTCGCTTACTGTGCCGTCTTCAGCTACTGTTTCCTCCAGTGAAAAACAACAAAAGGAGCGGCATGCGTGAGAGCAGTACTCCATTGGCGCTCCTTGCACACCGCTGCCATACAGCCTGCTGCTGTTTTACTATTCCAGCACTAAATTCTGTATATATCACACACAGAAATTTCACAAAAATGGTCATTGAAGGCATGCAATGAAGAACTGGTTACGGTTTAGCCTGAATGTGCATTGGAATTTGGCCTTGTAAGTCAAACACAGATGCATTTTTTGTACACTGGATCATTTTGTCTGTGAAACTTTATACCGCTGACATATTATGTAAAGTGTTCTGCTCAATGTTCTTTTTTCTTCCATATAAGTTTGATCTATTCCAGTGTAAGCCATCTTCTCATGTATAAGCTCAGTCTAGTCTTAACTGGATTCCTTCTTTTCCTAGTTTGTGCTCCTATTTTAGGTTCTCTTCTAAGAACAGTTTTGTCCAATGATCTCATTGCAAATGGAACAGAACATTGTCTGATTCTAGGCTGCAGTTAATGTAATATAACAGCATGTAATTGTGATTTGCACAATCTCTGTCTCTCTTCCAGCTCATTATAGAGGTAAGATGGATACCATTTAAGATGTCACTCAAAGACACACTCTGAAGCAGCAATAATTCAAAGCATTTAGATGGGGGCAGACATGGGTCAAACATGCATTGAGATGAATTCAATCATTGCTAGAATGGCTTTGCCTCCACCTTGTTTCATTTAAATGAACATCTTAGAGGTGTGAATAAGTCAGACTGAAATCTGCTGATCCATTTTCATTAATCTCTCTCTCTCCTTTTTTAAATATTTGAATGGATGCAACCAAAACGTCTGAAAGTTTTATATACAAAATATCAAACCAAGGGGCATCTGCAAACAAATAACGCTCATTTTTTTCTTAGAACTAACATCACTCTTCTTATTTCATTTGTAATACTTGTATCCAACTTGTAACAAGGTCAGTTATATAGTGATATATGAAATAAACACAGCTGTAGTTAACATTAACTAAGAACACAATCCACTAAAGATTGACCAGAAGTGTCTACATACTTTTTACCTGATTTTTAAACTATTACAACATTTTTTTTAAATGTTTGGATTTTAAATAAATTCCATTGGTTATCCACTTTATATTATATAAGATACTGTTCAATGTTTGGTCAAATCTAAAATGAAATTAAGCATTTAAAACATTTGTCAAAACATTCTCAATATGCATATTAACTATGAACAAAACCCATAAAGTCTGACAACCAGAAATTGACTAAACAATTTTTGCCAATTTTTAAACTATTGTAAATATTTTATACACTTTTTGTGGCCTCTGAATATTATAAGGTTCAGTGTTTGGTAAACTCTAAAATGAAATTTAGCAACATGAAATTTAAAAACACTTACAATAGTGAACTAATGTTTATGGGCCTGCAGACTTCACATTCTCCCTAAAACCCCCATGCCTTTAAATTTGACCCCGAGCCACTTTTAAAACTCAAGTTTTGAGTCTGAAAAGCGAGGCTTTGGAGATGGCAAACAAAAGGGCCCATACTCGGGCCTCTAGCCCAGGGCAGAGCGAACGTCGCCGGGCTGCAGAGAGGCCGGAAACGCATGCGGCTCTGTGGCACGCTAACTGTCACTCCGTATAGTGGGCTTTTCAGCCGATGGGGGCTCGGAGTATAATGCCTGCCATTTTCCACAGCCAGTCCTTTTGAATAACTCAAAAGAAACATCCACTCTTCTCCGACGGAGGGGTTTGAAAACGAGAGATCAGGGTAACGGCGGGAGGGGGGAACGGAAGATGTGGCTCTCAGAGCTATTCTGTGAGTTAATTACGTGTGGACAAAAGTGGATTCCCTGGCGCAGTTGGAGCTCTGCTGTTGTGAGGATGGTGGCAGGGTTCTGGAAAGCTGTAAGTGGGCCAGAGGCTCAGCTAATTGACAGGGATATGAGGATTTTGTAATCTATGTGTTTGGGTGTGTGTGTATTTTGTCCTGCTGTTTAAGGCTTAATGCCTCATTTTTCTAGCGCACGCGAACATGTTTGCGCGTGAAAACATTAGTCGTTTTTCTATATTTTAAGTGCTCTGCGTGTGCATGTGTTTTCATCTTGTGCAAGTTAAGCCTCATCCCTCAGAGGCCAGCTAAACTACAGGCCGCTCGTTTGCTCTCTGTTTTCCGGATAGGAGGCCCTGCCAAAACATATCTGCCAGACAGAACTGCTGGCCCCTCTGTCCAGTCACTCTGTGTGTGTCTGTGAAACAGAAATGAGCATAGCAAACACCCTAAAATCTCAGCAGAATCAAGAATATTATCCAATAGATAAATGGCATTTACAAAAAGAGTCAAATAACGTTGCTGTTCACACTGAGAGAGAAATACTACACAAAATGATAAAATCACTGCTAATAAGTAGATATTTAAAGGGATATTTCACACAAAAATGGAAATGATATATATATATATATATAATTTTTTTATAATGATATTAACAATATTATGGCCTTTTTTTTTTACAATACAATTTTTGCTGCATTGTTGAGCATAAGAGGTTTCTTTCAAAAACATGAAAAAATCTGCACTAACCCAAACGTAGAGTACTAACAGCAACTGTGAATAAAATTTACTTGGGGTTTGTTAAACAAATACAATCCAATCACAAGGAACAACTTTATCAATATCTATAGCACTTGAAAAGAGCTGCCAGCTCACAGTCATCCACTTTTTTGTCAACTTTTCAATTATGACATCTTCTCAGCTCCCATGGCCTTATGGGATAGAAAAGTGTCCACTTGTTTCACACATCAGAATCTCAGCAGATGCAGTACATCATATTGGTATTTTTCACCTACTGCATCATGACATCCTACTGACATATCGCATACTGTGTAGTAGGGAAGTACACATACTGAGACACAATCCCTCCAATTCTTTGCAGCAATAGGAATGTTTTGTCCCTCTGTGAAAGTCCCTGTCTGTTTCTCCTGCATCTAAAATCAGCCTCACACTCTTTCTCTTAGTGAGATTAAAACCCCTCTTTAACACATTATCTTGTCTTTATCCACAGACGCTTCACGAGTTTCATATTTTCATTAGGAGGCATCAGAACAAGAGATGGCTGTTCTTTTCACCAGACACCACTGAAAAGAAAAACGAGGGAGACTGTTCTTTTCTTTTCAGTTAGTGTTGTCCATTTGATTCAATAATGCTGGACTGTCCTTTTAGACTCAGGCTGCTGATCTAATGTTCTCTCTGACGCTTTCTCTTATTTGCACAGTGTGGACACCTAGACTCAAGTCATCACATCTATCATCAAAAGTCACCTTTATGTGACTTTATGAAAAAAAGGGTATGGACATTTACAGTAAGCCACACTAAAAATATCGAACAAATGGCTTGTGAAATAATATTAGAGAATGTAACTTTCTTAGCACAGTGTGGACACCCTCAAGCCATCACATCTATCATCAAACATCACCTTTATCTGGAAAAAAAAAATAATGTACTGTATATAGACACTTACACTAAGTCACACTAAAATATCCAACAAATGGCTATATAAAATAATAATACATTTTGTTTCTCAAAAAAATGCGTCTAAAGGATGTTTAGGTATTTATCTATCACAACTCAAAAGTAAGTTTGGGACCATATGATCTACAGTGTAGCGTACTTGCTGACAGGCAAACAGAATAATTTAGTTAGCAAAAGTAACTTTTTAGCGCTTTCCCTTGGAAATTCCCAGCAAACTGACAGCATAACGCCCTCTAATAGCATTAGGCGAGGTAACGCAGCAGTCAGCTCACGAGTGCTTTAGCTGAGCTAACGTGATGGGCGAGAATGAGCCGGTAAAGCTTCAGGAGGACTGAGGCCGCTGTTGACCTGGTTTGCTTCAGTAACCTCAGCGTTGTGCTGCATATGCTTTCAGCGGTGCTGCATCAGTGAGCCAGGACAACAGAGTGTACAGCAACACAACAGCAGGAGAAGAACCATGTCAGACATGGTGCAATGAGGTGCGGCGGAGTGATGTTTATATTTATTTCCTGTCTCTTTCTCTATCTCTACATCAGACTTGACCAGACGAATTATGATCTTACATTCACACTCACGAATGAGATCCCTTTAATATCTCAAATGTTTCTCCAGGACAGCAATGATATTAAATAGAGAAAATTAAGCTGTTTTCTTAAGTCCCTTGATTTTTTCTTTTATTAACTCTAGTAATCTCACGTGTCTTCTGAATTAATAAATGTAAAAGTCTTTTCTAGTTTCAGAAGAAACCGATGACAATGTCTCACACTGTGTTCAGATTTATCAAGATTCAAATACTCAAATACTTCTTATCCAAAATATAATATAATATATGTAATATACATATAAGTAAAGTGTATATACTCCTGCGATCTCCTGAGTTTTAGTTTTGGATTTAATAAAGACTGTTTTTGTTTCTCCACTCCTTTCGTCAAGCATTTCACTACAGCCGACCGTGACAATAATAAACTAATACTACTGAGCATTACATTTTTTTCGCGATTTTTTTTTTTATATTCTGTATTTCAATCAATCAATCAACCAACCAACCAACCAACCAACCAACCAACCAACCAACCAACCAACCAAATCAATCAATATAATTGTTTATTTATTTTCATTTTTTTGCAATATCTCCCGATTGTGAATATATACTGTATCTCACAATGTAACTCTATATATCTCATATTTGCAACTTTATTTGTTGTTATTGCGACTTCATTTCTCATAATTGCGAGTTAATTTCCCATAATTGGGACTTATATCTCCAAATTGTACATTTATATCTCACAATGTGACTATATTTCTAATTTCTCTTATACTTATTTTATTTATTTATATTTATTTATTTATTCATTTTTTAGGCAGAAACTTCCTTTAATATACTACTACTAATGATAGGGCCAAAAATAATCATCATCATAATAATAATAATCCAAAACCACATTTACATAAAAATACCCACAATACACCAAATTCCCTGCAAATTCTCACTAGCGTTGAACAGGTATAGGTGGCCCCTTATGGTGCTTAAAAGCACTTGGGGAAATAATTAGTCTACCGTTAGAGCTCTCCAGCTATGATTAATTGAGAAGAGATTAACTAGCATAATTTCATTCTGCCGACTATCTCACTGCCAATTACCTAATGCGACTCCCTCTCTCGTCATCTCTCGCTCCCTCTCTCTCTCTCTCTCTCTCTCATCAGAAGGCATCATGAGTCTCGGAAATGTGGCGCTGACCCTCATTTTCCTGACTTCTCATCTATCTGTCATAAAAAAGAGCAAGTGTGCTCATATGCATACACAATCACAGCGCTGACATGTCTAGCTCTCTAAATTGGGAAAGCAGAAGACATTTCCACAGTCCAAAAAACTACAATTATGCATTGTGCATTTGAAAAGACCAGTTTGACTGCAACATTCACAAAGCTACAACTAAAGTAAATGTCTTTTCCCCCCACATTACTCAAAAACATTTCAGCGGTCAAATGCATTGCAAGCGCTGACACATATATTACACAATTTCCATGACAAAGAGTATGAGTGATAGGGTGAGAGGCATTCAGGAGGTGGACAGACAGTAAAAATTGAAAAATTGTAACATATATATTAGAAAATGGTAGGGCTTGAGCTAAGATTGACTCTGTGCCAAAAGACAGATATATAGAAAGTAAGAGACAGACAGGGATTAAAATCTCACGTGTCTGTGTGTGTGTGTGTTTGTGGCTGTGTGTGAGTGTGTTTTTCCCCTCACTGTTGGTCTTTAGACTTCGTCTCATTGGCTCAGAACTGGGTGCCTTATCGCACGTTCCCAGACGCACACACACAATAGCCTATTTTACACCATTAAATGCGTATTTGTCAAAATACAATTTCAATTAAATCCCACAAACCTACAGGTTTGTGCTTTGCTCCACTTACCACAGAGGGAACGGAACAGAGGAAGGAATAACTCTCTCTTTCACTATATATATACAGTACACATACAAGCATAGACGGAAGATAGAGAGAGAATATGAAGGAAAATGAAAGACAGAGAAACTGGGAGAAGGAAATCAGATTGTTTGAAGCACACAATAAAGGTTGACTGAATTTCCAAACTCTGGACGGCAAACAATTGTTTCCGCCGTGATTTGACACGGATGCTGCCTTTGCTTGCATTTTTTTAATTAAATATCTCAAGAGTGCTGCTTTAAAACAAAGTGTTTTTACTTAATGCTACACCGGCTTATTCCTAATCAATTTATACACGGTCACAAACAAAAACTGTTTTCCACCGCAAACCAATTTAAATGAGAAATGGTGTCGTACTGTCGCGATACTTCCACTTGTGTATGTTACACGTTGTACAATCTCATCTCATCAACGACGCACAGCTCACCATCCCTGCGGATATGGACTCATAACCTCTCTGTTAGTCGACCTAACTGGCCACACACTACACCACTTTGCCTCAGCCGTGGACCCTGCATATATTTCTCATGAAAAGTCACCAGATTGAGTCACCATGTTTAATTCCCAGCATGCCAAGGGGTGTAAGAGGCTAATTAAGTAAACCGGAGGTAGAGAGGGTCTAGCTGCCTGTTCCAGATCTCAAACACTGGAGGGTTTTGGCCCTTCAGGCCTGCTGAAATTGAGCGAAAACTTGCAAAATGAGCGAGGTTCATATTTCTGCGGGGTTAAGCCGTGAGGTCTTGATGAGGCGTCCTCTCAGTTCTCAGTCTAGCACCTCATCAAAAGTCGAGTGAACTTTCAGGGAAAGTTCTCAGCCTAGTCAGGCTTTAGTTTGTGAGGCTTTCATTAAGGATGAATGAACTGGGCAAAGACACACAGGCTGTGAGGACCTTCAGTGGCATATTTTTAAGGTTTTCAACTANTTTTATTATCTTAAAAAAAAAAAAAAAAAAAGACAAAATGGGGACGTGCGTATATGGGTCCTGAGAAAATGAAGAACAACACATTCTTTTTGCCTGGATGCTGGCAAGCGTGGCAACAGATAATTGCTAAAGCATTAAAGCGGCCCATTTTATTCTCTCAATTTAGCACCCAAAAAACTTTTAAACTTAGCATCACTCCTGTTTGAAGAGCCCTTTGTGCTAAAACACACTTTAATTCGATGGAGCCAGAAAGGTGCCACATTAAAGCCGTATACTAACTTAGCTTCAAAGTAATGGCAAAATAGCTTAATGCAGTAGTGGTTCTGCTCAGACTAAAGGCTTAAATTCATTTACATGGTCCCATGATGTTAAATGGTGACATTCAGCATGCAAAAAAAAAAACACCAATGTGCTTTTAAGCACCTTTATACTCCAAACAGCCATTTTTGTCATCTTAAAAACCTTTTAAGTGTGCACATGAGTCATATTTCCATTTAAATCAGAAACTTGTTGGAAAACACTACCAATTATTTTTTATTTTTTTCCTCTCTCTCTCTCTGCAATCCTACAAAAGACAACCAGTTCCAAACTGTATGGGTTGCAGAAAAAAAATTAAATATCATTATATTATATTATATATTATAATATAATATAATATATTATTAAATGACTGTAAGTGTGAAGATGTGCCCCAATGGTATGTCTCTTGCCTCTAACACAGGTGGCTTGAGCTACATCAAGGCCAGTGTCAGTGTGCAACGTCACTTCTGCACTCTCCTGAGCTGGAACTAAGATATCAATAGCCTCTTTACTGTACCTGAAGACTGCTGGAAGAGAGAACAACACTGAACACACACATAGTCCGGCCACCTGCAGTGAACTTGTACAGTATGTCAATGCAGAGAAGGCCTGAAGTTGTGTGTAATGGCAGGTATACTTACGATTCAAGCTAATGCTAATATTTCAGTGTCTGTTTGTGCATCTACTGCAGATACGGACATGGTGTAAAGGTTTGATAAAACATTACATTTTCACATTAAACTGTATATTTAATCTCTCATTCCAGTCATTATATCCGGAAGCCCTCTGTTCAAGGGTGGGCCAACTTGTTAACGCTAGCTAAGCTAACAGCTTAAAATCTCTGCGTGCATTATTAAACAGTTTTTTTTAGTCTTTTCACACCCAAGCTCGTCAGAAAAGTGAGCATACTTTATTAAATGCACTTGCACAGGGGGTTTATGCCTGCATGTCTGCAGCGATCAAAGCACCTTGCCACATCGCTTTCTCACATTTGACTCTGATTACTCTTGGCAAAGTGATTCAATTAAATCTCTCTCTCTCTCTCTCTCTCTCTCTGTCACACACACACACACACCAAACCAAAAATAAATATAAATTGAGAGATAGAGAACACGGCAGCAATAAATATGGTTTTATTGCCATGGGAGTTCAAGTCTTCTAAACCAAATAGTCTCTCCCCATTTAAAGCTGTGATTATTTAAACATCAGAATTGGGATGAACTGGCAGTCCAGCAATATATTTGCATGCTTGTTTTGAAGGGGAAAAAAAGGTCATAGAAATATGTCAACCAGAACAGATTCTGCCATACCGTGGTATTTTGTACAGCTTCCGGTTTCAGCCGCTTCCAGTTATTTTAGCTGTATAAAAAACTGTCTGTTATGATACTTAATTTTGCAAACAGGTATTTGTTATCATATGAATACACTGATTTGTAGCGCAAACATTTTTAACATTTACTGCACAATATCTAAACATTCAAGATGCAATTAATTGAGAAGGAAAATGACATAATATATAAAGTCTAGTTTTCTGAAATGTATCAAAATTAAGCGAATATATCAAAATAAATTCAAGATATATTCACTTTTTTACTTTAGATTTTTTTTTTTACCTGTTTACCCATATATTACATATATATATATATATATGTTAAGTATAGATTCAATTAATTTGGATATTTTTTTTATCCAGAAAACAAGACACTAATATCTTAAGTAGGGCTGTCGATTTAACGTGTTAATTAGATTAATTACAATGAAAGATAACGCGTTAAAATTATTAACGCATTTATTGCATTTGCCCCGCCACAGACCTACATACATACAGTTGATTAATGACAAATATGATGCAAGGCAACAACTCACTGTGTGATGAAGCCAATAGAATGTAGTTAGAATGTCCCTAAAATGTAAGATACTGGGCAAAAAATGCCCGTTTGAGCAAGAGCAACAAGTGCAATATCACACGAGTGCTGTTTTTTTTCTTTTTTTTTTTTTCCAGAATAGCACAAGTACAAATGTGATAGGATACTGATATTATTCAACAATGTCTGTTTTGCTCAATTTTGCCAACAAAATATAAAGACAAAGCAGAACTGTTTGTCTCCGAGCAACACACAGCGATATTTCATTTCTGAATTTGCGTTTTGAATGAATTGGGTGAACCATTAGGTTGATATCATACACCGATCGGTGCAGCACCACTTCAAGTCCAACAAGCCTAATGATTCAATGGACTATTCAAAAAGAGAACCATTTACTTCACTCCTGAATGAATCAGCCATTTGAATGAATCAAATGAATGAATGAATGACTCAATGCCTTAATCATTAAGACATTTACCGCCACCTACTGGCAGTTTCAGTTTCTTATTTAGAGTATAATTTCATTTGAAAAATAATTTCATATTTCCATAGTAATAAGAAAAACATTAACCCCCGGTTTCACAAACAAGGCTTAAGCTAGTCCTACACTAAAATGCACGTTTGAGTGATTTTAACTGAAAGAAACTTGCACTGACATATCTTAAAATATGTCAGTGCCATTGTTTTGTCTCAAGATGCACACCAGTAATATTTTTTTCTAAGGCACGTTTATAAAAGATACTTAAATGTCCTAATTGAACTAAGGCCTAATCCTGGCTTAATCTAAGCCCTATCTGTGAAACCGAGCCTAAAGGTATAGTTCTTTTTTTTTTTTTTTTTTTTTTTTTTTTCAAAAATGAAAATTCAATCGTCATTTATTCACCCTCATGGTCCAAAAGAGTATGTGTAATTAATTCTAAGTTGAATCAAAGTATTTCTTGCTGAAGCTACTTTTTGTAATGTCTATTTCATGCTTTATACAATAATGACTTTAAATTATCTTTTGGGAGTAATTTCTCAGCCAAATTTGATGTGTGATTAAATAGATTAATTAATTGCCACATCATGTAATTAATCAGATTAAAAATTGTAATTGCTTGACTTCCCTAATCTTATGTAATTATGCTTCTCAAGTAAATCTATCTTGATTCAAGAATGTTTTGATATTTCAATATAACAAGACAAAAATAATATGGCTATCTTATCTTTTGGTTTGCGTCCATCAGAAAGTTAAAAAAAAAGAAAAAAAAAGTCATTTGCGATTTCAAAATATTTAAGCCAGTACAGTTAAGTCAATTGGAAAATATTACTACATTAATTAGCATGGTTATGTAATATTTACTGTACTGTTTTTTGTGTTTGCTTTTTACTTTTGACTGTGATATAAAATAAATCCTAGTGTAACAAGGTCATTTTTGGCCAGCTTTTGACCGTCCACCCTTAGGAATGGATATTTAAAACATGCTTGAAGGATTCTGCCATTCTTTCGTACCTCTCTCTCTCTCTCTCTCTCTCTTTCTCTTTCAGGCGGATTGATTTTTTTCCATTCCCACCTGCCAGTGCAACACTGATTCTCAAGCAGTGGGGCTGTGGGAAATATTTATCCTTATTGATCCAGGGGGCTGATGAGTCTGTTATGAACGCTGCAGTTCAAACAGTTTTGGTCCCACAAACATCTCTAAATATCAATCAGCTACGGGTGGACTGAGAGCCAATACTCGGATTGTTTGTGAATGCCAAGAAGGCTGAACCCGTTTTCCAAGAAACCAGACAAGCTTTTCTTTAGACCCCTCATGCAAGAGTGCGTTTTACTCTGTGGACAAACATGTAAGATGTATGTTTCCTTATAATTTCCTCTCTGTTGTGCAGCATTAAGGAAAGAGCAGATGTTGAGAGAGACAAAAAGTGAACATTAGCAGCGAAGAGGAAACATCTTCCTCGTGTAGATGAGGAGCTGGAGGGGCTTTCTGGCTATGAGCGTGAGGGTAGTAGAGGGGGCGCTGATAATTCCGTCTGCTGTCATGTCATTAAAAATTCAACACCTACAGGATATTTTCTGCATCAAACTTTCATGCCATCAGGTTGTCTCGACAGCACTGGCTTCACACACCCTAACGATGATAAAACTGATGAGAAAAAGCTCATCTTCCTGTGTGCTGTCTCTGATAAAGGCGCACATCACAGCTCGGCTGACAGACAGGGTACAGTAGGCAACAGCGAGCTCGGAGAGAATGCATAAAGGTTTAAGGGGGCTCATCTCTTACATAGGTTCACCGTGTCTTCGCAATGAGAAACCGCAAGGGAGACCTTAACAGCTGGTGCCTATTCCAGAAACGCAATCTGTTTCTTCTCGTTCGTATGCCCGCCCGCGCAAGCACACGCTAGCTGATTTAAGCTATCTGACTTTTAGCCGTCATACTCTTTTAAATCTCAGAGAAAAAGTCAACAAAGTCGATCATCTCTCAGCAATAAAACTATCCACAAGTTCTCCCGCGTGCAATTGTATTACGCAAGGTCATATGGAAATCTGTCCCGTTTCCCGGCCAGCACACTGCATCACTTGTCATGCCAGCATAATAAACAACAGCAGAAAGCGCTTGATGAATTCTGCAGAGCATAGCGTTCAAAAGGCTAAGCTCGTGGAAAGTGACTTTACTTTAGCAGAAGAGTGAAAAGGAGAACGCTCAACATGCCCGCCATCAAACTAAACTCAATAAAACATCTGCATTCACAGCTTATTGCATAATATAATATGCATTAATTGTTGCTCAACAGCATTACTGGTTATTGAAGTAGATTTTATACGAAAAATTTAAAACGAAGTATTCTGCCTAAAAGCATCCTTAAACTACACCCTCATATATCACTAGAAAAATGCAGCGCATTAATCAGAATGAAACGTTGCTTTTATTTTTATTATGAGCTGAATGATTTGGCTCTTTATCAATAGCAGTAGTGGACTTTAACGTTGGACGGGATACAAAATAAAAATGAAATAGTACCCACGAAATGGCTCTAATAGTAGCGTGAGGCTGTCATTATAAAAAGCAATAGATTTTAACATTGCTGACGCACCACCTGAAAATCTAATAAGCAGTACATTTTCCTCCATATTCCGTGCGCAGTGAGTGAGCTGCATAGAGAGGCTGGTAATGTGTGAGGCAATTTAATAAAACTTACTCTTGGCTGTAATATTGCACGATCAACACGGTCCATTGAGGGGAAAAGGGAAGAAAAAAAAATGTATTCACACAGAGAGAATCATGCCCTGGCAAATGCCTTGTGCTAAAACTTCCATATAAAAGTCGCATCAAAATTCATATAGTGTGAGGGAACTGCTTGATGTACAAGGCATGTACAGTAGAAATAGTGTGAGCATTCAGATAGGTTAGACATTACAGATATTTGCCATGGCAACCATTCTGCTAAAGGTTAAAATACCTTACAGAAGGTACTGTTGTGATTGCATAAAACAGTAAAAGCATCATACATTAATACCATGGTACTGAAGGAGCATCATATGCATGTATTTATGGTATTTCCTAAGGTGTGTTACAGAATCTCTTGTGATATAGAAGTACACTTAAGTTTATTGACTGTGTACTTGTACTTGTGTACTTCAAATCTTAAAAATAGCAGCTCAGCTATTTAGTCATATAATATAAATGGAAAGGTCACTTAAGAGTACTTAAATACTTACACACTTAAATACACTTTTTTTTAAAATGCATACTTTGTAATGTCAAATTAAAAGTTGTATTTAAAGTACATTTAATCAGTTTTAATAATCTTTTTTCATGCTTTTTCAAGTATTTTGATGTGTACATTCTGTACTAAAGCACATGTAAAGTAATTGATTATAATTTAACTGTAGTGTGTGTTATTCAATATTACATTTAAACTTAATATATTTTAAATGTCTGAAATTGCTGCTTCATCATTACAAATGTTTAACGAAAAATATAAAGACATACATGCTTCAGTAGAAATGGCATTAAAGTATATATTATGCTTGTCAGTACTTTCAGCAGTAGGCTACACAATTTAGCCATATTTCAAAGAGAACAGAATTATCAAAAATGCAAGTTCAACTAATTTCAATTCATATAAATTTAAACTATACATTTTCATTTAACTGCAAATAACAGTTAAATGAGTGTCTAAAACATTACATTCAGTTCGCACTTAAATACATTTTTTAAAAATAAATCACTTCTGTGACGTACTATTTTTAGTACATATTACTAATATTTAGTAACTCTGTTTAATAGTGTACTTCTTTTTAGAAGGGCACAGTATTATCATGATATATGTCTAAAAACATCGTTTTTGGACATTAAACCATGGTAATACTAACATGATATTATAGTTTTGGTCATTTTTTGCTACAAAACACAAACAACATTCTGAAAGCCTGTTTATCTGACACTGAAGATCACAATTTTTTGTAACTATGGTACTATTTGGTACAGAAAGTATGGTCATTAATGTACATTTTATGAAACAAAAATATATATATATTTTAAATCAAGCAGCCTTGCAGCAGTACGTATGCTCACCATAATGCTAGGGCAGTAGGGCCGTGTGGAGTGTATGGTGTTCATACATGATTGCTCTAGCTGTCTCCTGGTCTGTCGCATTCACTGACATTTACAACACAGCCCAAGCTGCCAGTGTATAATTCACCCTGGGCCATGGAGAGTGTATATTTAGGGCAGGCCTATCTCGGCCAGCCCCTAAAACATTCTCGCTAAACTCTCTCACACTTGACTGAAAGTCATGTCCAAGCTAGCGTCTAAACATGACCCTACACCACTGTGGGCGAGGAGCTGCCCACAGAATGACAAACTCTTTTCTCACTTTCTTCTTAGCCTTCTGTTGGTTTCCTCTGTAACACAGTTGGCTTCCGCTTTTGTTCCTTTTTTTCCCATTTGCTCATGAGGAGAATTGCACATTTTCTTCACATTTAAAGGGTTAGTGGATTTGGATATCAACATTATGCCGTAGATGAAGGCATAATGGACCGCAGAGGAGCTCCTGTGATAGGTGGATCATCTCCCACCTAATACAAACACACTAAAAGCCATTAACTAGAGGAAGGATTCGAACTTTCCCACTCGCATTACTTTAGCAACGAGAACAGACTAACAATCAGAACAAGGTCTCAAGAATGCAAATAAGCACAATGTGAAAAAGCCACAGCTAGAAGCCTGGAACATATCATTTCTTTCAACTTCTCCCCTACATTAGCATTTAATTTTCTCCATCACTTAAGCATGCTCATTATATATATTTGCTACATAAGAAATGGAGGATAAGGAGCTTGCTTAATTTGTTCTCCTCCCTCAAGGGCTTGGCTAATCTATTGTATGGCAAAAAGGGCTTGTATTGTCGTACACTCTGTTGGAGGGGGTGCGAGTGCATTAGTATTATTAAAGGAATGATGAAAAGTGACTCCATCGCTTGCTGAAGATGAATCACTTGGCTGACTTTTCAGAGTCAAATGACATGGGCTGGTAAGAATTCATGTGATGTGGCAGGGTTTGACCCTGCGCACACATAAAAACAAGAAATCCCCAAAATGAAAAGAGCAGCTTTTTACAAAACAAGACTTACGGCTGTGCAAGATTGCTCATGATTCATCTGAAAGTGCATCAGAGCTGCTAACGCAGTTTCACAAACACATAAACTGTAAGTAAGGATGCTTTATTTTCCTCTGTGTGATCTTTCGAGGCAAATAAAATATTAATAGAGCTGGAGTGCAAGTATGTGATCATTATAACAATTTCTCTACTTGTGGAGAAAAGGAAAACGTTCTCACAACTGGAAATGCTGACATGATGAAAGCGAGAGATGGGACATGGAGAGAGAAAGACAGTAAATGTGACCCAGAAAACAGAGGTCTGTGCCATTGCTATGTTCTGAGAATTAGTCAGTGGTATAATAATTATCATAAGTTTCTAACATCTCAATGTCTATTGTTCACGTTTAGTGGTTTAACTTAGCGGTTTGCAAAAGCTGTAGAGCGTTTTGCGCCCACCGCACTCGGGAGGGGTACTATTATTTGCTTCCATTTCATTTTTTTTGGGTCACCACTTGTTATAGGACATTTTAAAGATTTTCCACAGTAAAATATGGTAGAAGTGAGAGACTGAAAGGGCTTTATTCTGTATTACTGTACCATTAGCTGAGAAAGCTTTTTCCACTCAGAGTGTCTGGAAGAGGTGTACAGTACAGAAAAGCCAAGCAAGCTATCATTAATATTGGACAAGCTCGAGATTTCCTGTATGCATTAGTGGCGAGATTTATTGACGTCTTTGCGCCACCGATGTGACAGGTGCGCGCAGGTACTTATTCAAGAGAGAGCACTCTGAGAATGTTCTGTCAATGTTGCTCACTGGTTAACGGAACGTTTGCCAAAGGGTTTTTACTGGTGTGTGTAGATTTGCGGCAAGCTCTGAGCTGTAAGTCATAGCAAAGCAAAACTGACTGTCTTATAACAGTTACAATAAGTCTGGACCAATTGGTGTTTTTCACCTCACAACCCACATAAAAACCAAGCATTTAAGTGGAAAAGTGGGGCATAAATGCAAAAAAACAAAACAAAAGAAATAAAAGACCGGTTTAAAAACATGACTTGATGTACGAATTTGCAGCAGTTGTGAGGCTAGCCCTATCTCTCTTCACTGAGAGTTGGTGTTTACTAAAGGAAAAGCAAATTCTGCCCTGTGGCCTCCCCTACAGATGATAATGGAACAGAGTTGCCCCATAAATATGCCACATTAGTGCCCGCTTCACATGCCGCCTATCAGACACAACACAGATAAATCCTTGTCGTTTCACCCTCAAGGACTGAACTAAAGCCGTCCATCATAAGACACTCTCCCACACACATACACAGATACACACAGTGCACTGAGAGAGGAGCTTTTTCTAACCTTTGTCGTCTGCCTTTTGTCGCTGTTCAAGTCAACATTCGAAGGGAAAATTTGAGGTGTGTCCTCAAAAACACAAGCATTCAAAGACACATGCACATTAAACCCTGTCCTGCCCCAGGCCTAACAATCTCATCTTACCTAGATATAATTGATTTTTATGATGGTAAATTGCTCCCAATCTGGCTTAATCGTATCAAAGCTTTAGAAACAGATTAGTGCCTAAATCTGATCAACATCACTCAAAGTAGCATTATATATAATGAAGATAATTATAGGTCAAGATAAGACCACTGAGTACTTATATGCAATAATTTTTAAAATTCTGAATTTGTGAGTCACTAAAGACACCAAACAAGTTTCCAGAACTTGTTATTGGCCATTGATCTGACAGTCCTATCCTATACTCGCACTATTGGTTGAGCCAATGATGCTGCGTTGGGCTGGTCAGGATGTCGTGTCACAGATAGTGTTATTTTAGTATTATTTATATGCTATCATATGCTATTAATTTATTTCTATTTCTGTTTTAGGTTTTCTTTCAAATCTTCTAAGTTTTTCATCTAATATTATTTTTATACTATGGTATCTCAGCTTTGTTTCATTTAACAAACATGTTTTTAACATTTAAAGTTTTAGTTTTAGTTAAAAATAATAACCCTTGTCACAGAGCCACAGTATTTACACTTTTTTGGAAAATCAGCATACAGATGACTTATTTATAGTTGTCTCTGCATATTCAACTGGGTTAAAAAGTATTTAAAGACTGAAAAAAATACAAAACATTATAGCTATCATTGGTTGTTTCATTGAGAAGGTTGTGAATTAAAAACAGAAATAAGCACTGCTGTTTTGTTCACAGTAAATGTACAGTGGGTACAGAAAGTATTCAGACCCCCTTACATTTTTCACTCTTTGTTATATTGCAGCTAAAATCATTTAAGTTAATTTTTTTTCCTCATTAATGTACACACAGCACCCCATATTGACAGAAAAACACAGAATTGTTGACATTTTTGCAGATTTATTAAAAAAGAAAAACTGAAATATCACATGGTCCTAAGTATTCAGACCCTTTGCTGTGACACTCATATATTTAACTCAGGTGCTGTCCATTTCTTCTGATCATCCTTGAGATGGTTCTACACCTTCATTTGAGTCCAGCTGTGTTTGATTATACTGATTGGACTTGATTAGGAAAGCCACACACCTGTCTATATAAGACCTTACAGCTCACAGTGCATGTCAGAGCAAATGAGAATCATGAGGTCAAAGGAACTGCCTGAAGAGCTCAGAGACAGAATTGTGGCAAGGCACAGATCTGGCCAAGGTTACAAAAAAATTTCTGCTGCACTTAAGGTTCCTAAGAGCACAGTGGCCTCCATAATCCTTAAATGGAAGACGTTTGGGACGACCAGAACCCTTCCTAGAGCTGGCCGTCCGGCCAAACTGAGCTATCGGGGGAGAAGAGCCTTGGTGAGAGAGGTAAAGAAGAACCCAAAGATCACTGTGGCTGAGCTCCAGAGATGCAGTCGGGAGATGGGAGAAAGTTGTAGAAAGTCAACCATCACTGCAGCCCTCCACCAGTCGGGGCTTTATGGCAGAGTGGCCCGACGGAAGCCTCTCCTCAGTGCAAGACACATGAAAGCCCGCATGGAGTTTGCTAAAAAACACCTGAAGGACTCCAAGATGGTGAGAAATAAGATTCTCTGGTCTGATGAGACCAAGATAGAACTTTTTGGCCTTAATTCTAAGCGGTATGTGTGGAGAAATCCAGGCTCTGCTCAGCACCTGTCCAATACAGTCCCAACAGTGAAGCATGGTGGTGGCAGCATCATGCTGTGGGAGTATTTTTCAGCTGCAGGGACAGGACGACTGGTTGCAATCGAGAGAAAGATGAATGCGGCCAAGTACAGGGATATCCTGGACGAAACCCTTCTCCAGAGTGCTCAGGACCTCAGACTGGGCCGAAGGTTTACCTTCCAACAAGACAATGACCCTAAGCACACAGCTAAAATAACGAAGGAGTGGCTTCACAACAACTCCGTGACTGTTCTTGAATGGCCCAGCCAGAGCCCTGACTTAAACCCAATTGAGCATCTCTGGAGAGACCTAAAAATGGCTGTCCACCAACGTTTACCATCCAACCTGACAGAACTGGAGAGGATCTGCAAGGAGGAATGGCAGAGGATCCCCAAATCCAGGTGTGAAAAACTTGTTGCATCTTTCCCAAAAAGACTCATGGCTGTATTAGATCAAAAGGGTGCTTCTACTAAATACTGAGCAAAGGGTCTGAATACTTAGGACCATGTGATATTTCAGTTTTTCTTTTTTAATAAATCTGCAAAAATGTCAACAATTCTGTGTTTTTCTGTCAATATGGGGTGCTGTGTGTACATTAATGAGGAAAAAAAATAACTTAAATGATTTTAGCAAATGGCTGCAATATAACAAAGAGTGAAAAATTTAAGGGGGTCTGGATACTTTCCGTACCTACTGTAAGATAGTATGGCTCTGTGCATTACAAACTGTGCTTTTTGTTTTCTAGGAATCAGTATAGGATTAAAAACAAATGCAAATTACATAGCAGGCTGAATATGTGAATCTGAATTGCTAATTCAATTTCATGTTTCTTTATCAGAAAGAG
>RJVU01056011.1:704886-781803 GCA_003731715.1 Anabarilius grahami | reverse complement strand
TTCTCTCATTCATGTCTTGCTGATTGTATGGAAAACATGCCGTGTCGTCCTTGAAAACTCCTCATAGTTTCTACTCTGTCTCTTACTTTCTCTAACACTGTGGAACATTCCCACACTCCCTCCTAATTTAAACAGCAATGCATCATGGGTATTACATCCAGCTTCGATCAATGATGGCTACAGATATCCTAGCAGCTTCTTTTCCCAGGAAATGGCCTCACTGTTCGTATTGTGAGCGAGCAAGTTAGTTTTGTCACCTGCGAGACAGAGAGAGAGATGGGGTTGAAGGGTAATTTCCTTGTATTGTACCATGCCTGCATGGTGACCAATGTTTTCCACAACTGACTTATTAAAGGCAACCTGACAATCTTAATGCCCGTTCCTGGTCTTACTGACCATTGGCACATGTTAATCCAAAAAATATTGTTCAAATATATTTAATATTGGTTTATAAAATATACAGCCAATACTTCAGTCTTCATTGTCACATGATCTTTCAGAAATCTTTCTGATATGCCAATTTGCTACTCAAGAAACATTTTGTATTATTAATGCTGAAAAGAGCTGTGCTGCTTAATACTTTTTTGAGATACGTTTTGATACTTTTTTCAGGATTTTTTGATGAATAAAAAGTTTAAAAGAATAAAAAAAAACATTTTAATAGAAAGCTTTTATAACATTATAAATGTCTTTACTGTCATTTTGATAAATTTAATGCATCCTTGCTAAACAAAAGTATTATTTTCAAGTAAATTCGTCAATTAAATTAGTTCAATTCAGCAATAAAGCAGCTCTACAGCAGACAATTGTGTCGTCATTCAGCTCAAGTCAGTTTGATGTTAATTCAATTCAGTGTCGATGTTGCAAAATCCATCAATTGACCCTTCGCCGGGAGTTTGATTGACAGGCGATCTAACCCATCATAACACCAAATCCACCATTTTGTCCGAAAAAGCAGTCAGGGGAGTTAGTAGATTAACGTTGGTGGACTTGAACTTGAAAAATTATGTGTACTGACGTCTTTCTGTGGTTGAAATGTGGTTCATTCATGTTTATTTGATTATATAAATTAACTAGTAAGAAGAGATGATGGGTTCATGAGCCGCTTGATCTGAGGCGCTACAGCGATCTGTCATTACACATTAAAGAGCCACAAAACGGTATATTTTGTTTAAATTTCTTTAAAAATTTGAAATTTGAGACTTTTTTTCATATCAAAAGTAACCTGCTCTGTCTTGTCTGTCGATACGTTGTCAGTGTCCTCTTTGCTCCGCAATGTATTTTTCACTGTGTGAGAACATGATGTGTGGCGCGAAAGTGGCATGGTTTGTCGGACATAGCAACAGTAACTAAAGAAAGCGGGTCTTTGCAAACGGTCAGTTATGAAATGAAGTTGATTCAGCTATAAAACAGCTCTGCAGAAGCTGTCATCATCCAGGTAGTGTATATATACATTTATATATCATTCGATTGAATAGATTTGTAATTATATATAGTAAAATAGTTTCTCTCAAAAACCAACAGTTATGGAAGCAAAATGTGCTGCGATGCAATTCATGTTGACTTTAAAACCAAACAACTCTGAATAAAACCGATTTGACTTCAGTCTATATAGAGCTTTAATGTTACTTCGGCTCAGGATAACACTAAATATTCAAAGAGCTGACCTCAAGGGTCATTTGTGAATGTCACCTCATCACAAGCAATCATGTAAAGCATAAAGGTGACACGGATGTAATCCTGCAGTCCGGCATTCTTCAATACAGCTGCTCTCTGTTGACTAAGGGCAGTTCTCCGGCGAGCCCGCAGATCCCTCAAAGACGCCACAAACACTTCCCCCCAAAAAAGTCAATATTTGTCTGGTACTGCAGTTGAATACTTTATAAATTTGCTCTCTCTCCTAAATACCATCCTTTGGATCACACCACAACACAGAGTATTTGCCTTTATTGTCAGACTGAGGAAGGCCACTGACTCTCATCCGCCAACAGGAGAAGCTATTTCTGTCTCAGCTGCGCTGCTGTGCATCTGTCTGCGAGAATATATCAGCATTGCCCCTCTTTTTATGGAGAGCAAATGAAATGAAATTACTTTCATCTGTAAACTGTTTCCGTCTATGGCTTGCCGTAGTCGGGAGTGAAATTGCATTTCTCTCTCCCTCACCCCTTCTATCACTTTCTCGCTCCCTTTTTCCCTCCCGTTCTCTCCCACCATCCAACCGTTGCTCTTTGGGTAATAGCGCTTTGATGGAAAAGCTCCGTGAGAAGGCGCAGTTGGGGGACTAAGGGATGGTGAGATCATGAATGGGGGACGGTTATTGTTTTTATTGATCTTTATAACGCATGGAGAGCATGTGATCACATCACCTTAGCATTCATCACGGTGTGTTATCGATCGCCCACCATTATTGGCTAAAAAGCATGAGCAGGGGTTCAAAGACGATGGAGCAGGTGTGAGCCAATCGTGGCCTGACAGATCACAGGTTTAACGTGTTGCACAATCAATGATAATAAGGAATCTGATGGTGTTCAAGGTCAGAGAGCGTGTGAATGTGAGCGCAGGGCTGCGCCCGCAACCGCATATACTCTCTTGAGTAGGTAATTATTTTGAATAAGTAATTACTTCATGATGCCTGAAAATGTATGTTTTATATGTGTCTAGAAAGAATGTAATCATTCACAAATCCTCTCCCGTGGCCTTATGGTGTCCATCATATGCATACTTCCGAATCTCGCCAGAAGTAGTAAGTCATCCAGGTACTTTTTGCCCACTCTTTTATAAGTACTGTGAATTCGGACATATTTCTTTGTCACATACTGTTTTTCACCTACATTTGCAATCAAAATTATTCAACCCCCAAAAGTCAAATTTTGTGCAGAATCTTTTATTCTTTATTACCTCCAATAAACTCTGTCTGTAAGTGCTTAGAAGCTTCTGTCACCTCTCTACTGCAATCTTGGCCCATTCCTCTCTTGAAAAAGCTTCCAGATCACTGATAGTCTTTGGTATCCATGTTACCACTGCTTTCTACAAATTCCACCAACTATTTTCAATGAGATTTCAATCTGAAGACTGTACAGGCCACTTAAGAACATTCTACGACTGATCCCTGAATCAAGCTTAAGTATATTTGGATGTATACTTTGGGATAGCTGTCCTGCAGGAAAGTCCATTGATCATCAAGCTTCGGCCTCTGCACCGAAGGCATCACCGTCTTTGCCAAAATGGCTTGATTCTTCAAAGAATGTCCTTCAAACAGATTTCTAATTAATGCAACAGCAAAGAACCCCTATAACAAGACTGGACCTCCTCAATGTTTGACAACGGAGATGGTGTTCTTCTGCACCATGACCAGATATAAACCACACCAAAGTGTCTTATGAGTTCTTGCTTTTAACATGTATTTTTACTCTATATTTTACAGCTAATAAACTACTACATTTCAAAAAAAAGAAAAAGAAAAAAAAGTACATAAAAACAAGACTTTATATCCTGTAATTTTCCTTCTCAAGTTAATGTTTCTTGATTTAAGAATGTTTATATATTTGTGCTAGAAACTAGAAAACAAGACAAAAACACAAGCATTGCATTTTGCAGTGTATTTTTGTGTTGCTTACCATGTTAAAACATCTAAGATATGATAACTTGATTTCAGAGCATATATATTTTTAATAATTATAGTGCTCTTTTTCTTAATTTTTTTTTTCTTGTTTGACTATAAACCTCAGTAAAGTTTGTATTTCTGCTTAAAACAAGAAGTCTCAATATCTGATGCAAGTCAATTTATCTTGTAAAAATCTTCTACATATTCTTTCAGTGGAAATCAAGGCTAAAACAAAATCTTGTTTTATGCAGTGTATATAGCTATATAAATCTAAAGTCCTTTCAATTCATGTACTGTGCGTCAGCCTTTCTCTTACAAGAAATAAGTCGGATGACTCTAGGACCCCCACTAAGATTGATTCATTCCTCCCTCCTTCCCACCGCATGTGTGCTCCAATCAGCAATATTTCACACTGACAGAAGGACCCCACAGCGGGTATCCACCAAGATGCCTGCCTTTTCCCTCATATATTAAATTATTTCATTGGCTTACAAAAAAAAATTACAACACATAACTCTTCTGAACCCAATCATATGTATTTTGTAACAAGACTGAACAAAAATCTAGTGGACGAACAAAAGCGCGTTTGAGATGTAAAACCCATCAAGCGCAATAATGGAGCCGGTTTTGTCTCTTTATTTATTTATAAGGAGCTGTTATGCCCACTGAATTAGAATGCTGTCTCCTGCTCCGGCTGGTCTGAGGTAATGGGTCGAGCGTCAGCAAATATGTGTCGGGCTAGTAATGTATGAGGAAATATCTTGCGAGCACCTCTGCGCCAACAATTACAGTACGTCCGCCCAAGCCTCAAAGTCTCCTCCCGTTCCCTCTCTTCTTTTGTCGAGTGGTCTTGCGGGCCCCTTAGCCAAACCTCCCGCACTCTCCCTTCTGCTTCTTTCTTTCATCTCACTATTCTGTTACTCCCTCTCTCGCGGCGCAGAAAGCTAGCATTACTATCCCTGTTCAGTTGATTGCAGACGCCTAGTGCATCACTTTAGATAATACCTTATCATGCAACAGTTAGCTTGTAGCTCCCCTGCTGCAAGCAAAGGAATGGAGGGGGGTTTAGCTAAGGCCACATTCTGAATACTAATGCACTCATTTTTCTTTTTATTCAATGTAATTCAGGGTCTAACCGCCCCCACCACCAATCTTTCCTTTCTGCCCCATGAATACTGCATCAGCTCTAACTGACTGTTCGTGCTGACAAAGAGCCCTAAGAGCCCAGAGTTTGACTAGGGTGAGTCTGTCTCTGACGCTGTCTCTTTTCTCGCTCTCTCTCTCCAACGTTGCACTTTCACCTCTCTCCCCATAGAATGAAATGAATTGGAATTAACAGGTCTGTCTCGAGCAATAAGTTTGACTAAGTAATTCCGAGAGCAATCGGGTGAATTAGCATTAGGAGAGAAGTGACATGGAAGGATACCGTCTGACACGTAGTGCACTAAATCGTGTACAGTCCCAGAGGGAATGAACCTCTTTTGTTGCTAGCGTTAGCTCTGGATGAGCAGAGAATGCTTGAAGTTTACGGGTGGCCGGAAAGGTTGGAAAGACATTTTGGACATGAAGTAATTCTGTTGCTCTTAGTTTAATGCATGTACATTAAAGTTTGCCGAATATGCATTATGTTAGTCATTTTTCAAGTGCAAAAATTGTACTTTAGGGATGCAACTATTTGTTACTGTGGCAGTACCCCTAAAGGTGACAACTTTATACCTTATTTACTCTTACTAGGTTAATAGTAAGTTAATAGTAATACTAGTGCATTAAAGGGTTAGTTCACTCAACTTACTCAACCTCATGTCGTTCCACACCCGTAAGACCTTCGTTCATCTTCGGAACACAAATTAAGATATTTTTGATAAAATCCGATGGCTCAGTGAGGCCTCTATTGCCAGCAAGATAATTAACACTTTCAGATGCCCAGAAAGATACTAAAGACATATTTAAAACAGTTCATGTGACTACAGTGGTTCAACCTTAATGTTATGAAGCGACGAGAATACTTTTTAATGATTTTATCTTGTTTAAAAAGGTGTGACGGGGTATGTGAACTAACGAGAAAAGTTTTTAACCTATAGAAACAATTGTATGTTTCTATGTTTGTGTATTCTGAGAAAGTATGCAAATACATAAATGGGTATAGCAAATAAAAGTCATTTGTTTCAACCTGAGAAGCAAACTCGGCATCAGTTGAAATCAAATTATCATTCACCGAGGTAAATCCAAAAGTTGTACTTTGGTCAGACTTTGAAGGTCTCGAAAGGGCAATTTGTCTCTGACTTGCCCAATTACTGTACTAAAGAACAAACAAATGTCAATACCCGATGAATAATTACTTTCATACAGACCTAATTAATCTTGCCAATTAAACCCGAGAGACGACAGAACTTTTTTATCTAGCCCTGATCGTCACAATCTATACAACCTCCGTGACCATGACTCAAACGTTCGTGACTCCTGACGCCAAAACAAAGCTGCTTTTCTCACAGCGCACATGCGCGAGCACAAGCTGAGCCTAATTAATGCACAAAAGGGTCCTTAGTAGCAGCCTGTTTCATGGCCGTGATTCACACGCACCATCTTTGAGTCATACACGCATACGCTCACTAAGGAAAAAAGAAAGGAAGCGATGAAAAGAAAGAATGGAGGAGGCTCGTCTTTGTAACTGAGAGTGATAGACATAGTATCTAATATTCAAGGTCCTTAACAGGTCAGGAAAAAAGGCAACCTGGCAAAGTGTCAGTTGTGAGTGATACAATAGAGAGAGAACTGAATGAACTGTTCTTTATGTATTCTCTAATACCATCTGAGTAACATTATAAGAATGTTCTCTAATTAACATTTTGCGAAGTCGCAATCTGTGGAAACTTCTTTCTGGATGCCCCCGTCGATTATGTGTTTGAAATAAAGGAAAAGAGTCTTTGAATTTGGTATAGATCGAGTTCTGACCTCCTACATAGTCTGCACTGCAGTTGTGTGCAGTGACGTAGTCCCACTGCGAGTCTGAGCCATTTCGTTTGCTGCAGTATGTGTGTGTGAGGGAATGAGCAAAAGGTGTGACTGTTTCTACCTGCTTAGTTGAGTTTAACCGGTCACATTTTGTGAGTTTAACACTCTCTTACGCTCCTTTTTGTTACAGCAAATCTCTCTTCATTCATTGACTTTCTCCACGACTCATTTTGCTTTCATTCTCATGTCCCCTTTTTTCTCTGTGTCCCTGCTCTGCTCTGTTGATCCTCAGCACTTTGTATTGAGGCAGATTCAGCTGCTGGCGCACGAAACCGCTGCACATGGTTACCTTTCTGATTCAGTTTTCAATTCCCACGGTACATTTCTCTCTCTCTCTCTCTCTCTCTTTTGGTCTCTTTCTCTTTCTAACCTTCTTTCCTCTCCTCCTCTCATGGCTCTCTGTGCTCGTACGTGTATGAGTCCTGTTTCCACCCTTTTTTTTCCTCCCTCTTTTTTTTACCCATTCTCTCTCTTCTTATGGTTGTCTCAGACGGAGCATGCTCCTCACACACTGCGCTCTGGAACAAAACGGACACCATTAACAAGGGAACACACCTATCTGACTGCACACCAGAGCTGTCAGTCAAAAGCTTGGAAAATCGTGCTATACAACTCTGCGATGTACTAGAAAAGTCCCTTATGAACACAGATACCAACCACTGTGAAATTATCAGAAAATTTTAATGGCCAGTATTTTAATAGAGATGCAATCCCTGTTAAAGATACTAAAATTCCACCTAATACTAATGAGACAATATGTGACCCTGGACCACAAAAGCAGTCATTTTGAAATTGATTGATTGAAAAGATACAACTATTTAAAAATCTGGAATCTGAGGGTGCAAATAAATCTAAATATTTAGAAAATCGCCTTTAAAGTTGTCCAAATTAAGTCCTTGGTAGGGCTGGACGATTAATCGAAAAGTAATCGGAACAGAAATTCAGAACCTCTAACCGACGTAATTTTCCCATGTCGGTTATTTCGTTTTTTAAATTCAGTTAATACTTCCCACTTAAAAACATACTACGGCATTTGTAGCCACATGACTCCACCCCGTCCAGTCAACACAGGTGAACGCCGAGTCAACACACAGAGACGGCGCGCGAGCGGTGAGCCTTGCATCTTCACTAAACTTTGTCAGTTGTATATGTTTTAAGGTTTGCCAGTTTGGACGTTCAAGCGATTTAGACGATCGGATGTGTATTATTATATCGAGTTACCGTCTTCACTACCGTGCTCATGCAGCTGCATTGTGTTACGAACACATACAAACACTAGCTGCTCAAAACGTGAAGATCGCGCGCACTGAGAGGAACGCAGAAACTATTTGTCAGCGCTGTCCTGTGATTTATCACTAAAGTAGCTTAGAAACTCAAAAGTTATTATAGCACATATTTTTCTACTTTTGAAGTAACTATTTACAACCCACAGCTTCACAATTAATAGAGAGACAGTATGACTAATTCACACACGCAATCGCTCTCATTACGTACTGGTACTGTGCTAATTTATCTTTATCTGATTTACAACGAGCAGAAATCTGTAAGAAATGTTACGAACCATAGATAAAATAACTGCTGAAAGTGAGCTGTTGTGTCGAAGCACTCTTTCATTAAGAAAAAATATCCCACCTTAAATAGTCAAACATATTTATGGTACAAACCTTGAAAGTGAACTGTGAGGGCAAAAAACCAACAACGGGAAAAATAAAAAATAAAAAATAATCGTTCATTAATCTTAATCGAGGTAAAATGTTCAATTAATCGTCATGTGTCCTTAGCAACACATATTACTTACAAAAATAAATTTTGTATATATTTATTGTAGGAAAGTTACAAAATATCTTCATGGAACATGATCTTTACTTAATATCCTAATGATTTTTGGCATAAAATAAAAATCTATCATTTTGACCCATACAATGCATTGTTGGCTACTGCTACAAATATACCCGTGCGACTTATGACTGGTTTTGTGGTCCAGGGTCACATATATATAATATAATATGTTTTTAATATATATATTTCTAATAATATTATAGCAGAAAAATTTATAAATGCTGAATATTGATGTCTTAATCATTTTAAATTAAATTTAACGGTGTAATAAAATATTTAGTTTTTATTTTTCAATATTATCTAGGTGAGTGTCATGATGATGCAAACTTAGTTTAAATGTAATACAAAAAAACTTAAATATTGGCCATTTTATATTCAATATTTACCAATAAATTTAAACTTTAATATTGGTCGATAACCATATGGTACCACTATATCATGCAACTTTTAACGATTTGACATTTAGCTGATTGCCAGTGGAATGAATAATTATTGATTGCAGAAAATTATTGATTTAAGCTAGGAATAATGATGATGGGGATGAAGACTATGATGAACCTAATTATTGTCATTGAAACGCAGCCTTCAGGGAACTGATCAACAGAGAATGCATCCTGCCTAAACATTCCCCTAATGGCCTGTGAAACACACACACACACACACACACACACACACACACACACACACACACACACTATAACTAAGGCATCCTCCCTTAATTAAAGATCAGGGGAGAGGAGATAGACGTCAATGACTGCATGCGAGGGGTCCTCCAGGTGTCACGAGTCGCCTCTAGAGGTCAGGCATTAAACCCTTGTGACACCTGAGTCGACAGACAGAAGCTCAATCTAAACATCTTTGCTTCCTTTGTCTCTTTCGATGTCAGAACAGCAGGAAATGAAATGTTGAAATAAAACAGCAGAATATAGGGTTCCATTTCCTCTCTTTCACAGATTCTCCCCCTCTTCCTCACACGCCTCAAATTTCACCTCATCCGTTCTCTTTCTATCTCTAAAGGCGAGAGGAAGTGGAGATAAAAAAGACAAAACAGCACGATACTCTTGCTGTAGACAACCAGTCAAAACCATTAAATATTAATTCCAAAGAGGATTGTGTTCTATTGTTGTGTGCTCTGTACAGAAAGCTGAGTGTTGATACTTTGTTCTCAAATTGCCACGTATTTATCCATTTCCCTTAAAAAAAAAAAAAAAGTCGGAAAAAAAGGCAGATTACCAAAATCGGAGACCATTGTTGTTCGTAATCCCCCTGTAATCCGGAGGTATTGATTGATGATCCCAGGGATGGTTGGAGGCAAAGCCAGAAGAAAAAGCAGCGTTCCTCTTCCTAACGGGAATAGTATTTAGACCAAAGCAGCCTTGTCAAGTTGAAACAGAAAAGCTTGGAAATAAAAGGCCCTTTGCTATTCATCTGTGTCCCATTCTCTCTTTGTTCAAGTCCATCCACGCTCTAGACAAATGCAGTGGCCGGTGGAACAGGAGATTAGATACATGACTCTCAAAACTCAAAGTCTTTTGTTTGGACTGCCCTTTCCCAAATAGTTTACCGAGATACAATCAATTGTAGGATTTCCATCAACTTCTGTTTAAGAATAGGCCACAGTATATAGGTGCCGTCATTAATCAGATCACAAAGCCAATGAGTGACACAGCTAATGGCACTGATATGTTCAGCCTGTTATCCTGGCTGCCCTTTAACCCAGGCAACAGATGAGCACGGACGTTGTCGCTAATGACAACTGTAGCTATATTGTTCAAAAGGGGAAAAATCGATACAGGCTGTGTGTCTTAACCGTATCGCCCAGCTGAAGCGGTGGTCAGGCTTTCTAAAGCAGTCTATCCGCACAGCTAGTCCACTCAAAAAACACCTGTGCCCTGAGCTCTGCTAGCGGCCATCAAAGACTTGATTTACAGACATCAGTCAATACCATTCATTGCCTCGCTTACAATCCCTTCACCTTATGGTGTTTTCAATCTCTTTAAAAAACCTCTCACCAGGTTTATAATTCAATGGCTTCTTTGAAGACTGTTATGGACACAAGCTGTTACAGATACTCAAAGTTAAGATCCAGGCAGCCTGCACAATGACTTCTCTTCACAGCAATAGTTTTTTAACTAGAAGCTACATAAAAACAAAAAAAAACAAGAAAATATCAAAGCAAATGGCATGTGGCATCAAAGGATGCTCAACCTTTTCTCAGAACTAACTTCACTTTTTTTAACCATTCATCTTGCTATTACTTTTAACTAAACTGGTCCATATTTTACAAAGGTATGACGTCAATTCCACTCAAGTTTATATTTTAAAGTATAACAAACTCCTTTTTAGCCCTTTTTACAGATGACATTATCATGCTTTACATATCTGGACAGAGATCCGATCATACTTACCCGCACAAAAACCTCCACTTACATATTGCATAAGTGGTTGTGTTAACAGAAATGTTTATCATATACCGAATTTTAAAAACACAGATGAATAATTCAAAATGCCTTCCATCATTTCTTGTATGTTCCACTAAATAACTCGGTAATTACTCAGTAATTACTAAGTTATTAGTAATTAATAAGGATTACAAGAAAAGAAAATGAATATAAACATGAAAATATATATTAATAATTTATTTTATGTCAAAATACACTATGTTTATTTTACAAACATATATTAGATAGCCTCGACCTCAGGCTTTGTCAGGCACCTGGCAGGTCAGTTAATGTGTGTATTTCTAAGAAAGACAGAGGTTAAATGATATACCCTTTTGAACATGAAATTTATGGTGGCCTACATGTCATACATGTGCAAAACACCAGTGATATATTCTTGAAGACATAGTTCAAAACACACATAAACACAGCACCTCATTAGCCACCATCACTAGAGGTGTTAGGTGTCCTAGCACTGCAAGTATTTACCTGACTGCAACACAATACACCAAAGGCTAATGAGATCACTCTTTCCACAGCCAAATCCCTCTGTCCCTGCATCTGTCCCTCCCCCCTCCTCCTCTTGCCTCAGTCTCTCCATCCCACAAGGAACTACCGTAGAGAAGGAGGAGCATTTGTTTGGAAAAAAAGCTGTTAGGGTGTCCTGCCAACTGAGGGATCAGCATGTACTCTATGTGAGACTATAGTATGTGAATGTAAACATAATGTGTGTTATGTATATGTGGCTGATTTGTTTAAAAAAAAAAAAAAAAAAAAAAAAGGTTTAGCGTGTTTAAAGACATAATGGCTCAGATAAAGGAATAGTTCACCCAAAAATGAAAATTCTGTCATCATTTACTTGATGGTCCATCAACTGTTTGGTTACCCATATTCTTCAAAATATCTTTTGTGTTCAGCAGAAGAAAGAAATTCATACATGTTTGGAACAACATGAGGGTGAGTAAATGATGACATAATTTTCATTTTTAGGAGAACTATCCTTTTAAGTGCAATAAACATGAAAGGGATGCCTGCACATGCACACACAAACAAATCGCATTGAAATCTGCCTCATATACAGAAACATAAATCCATGAAAACAGCCACTGCCACACATCCCTTAATCCCTTAAAGGGGGCTTAAGGACACGTCTCCGAGGTATGATCCCTGCAGAGGAGTTTGTGCGTAATTAACACTGTCTGTGTTTTTGAAAGGTAAGGCCAATTACTAAGAAACAGACGAAAGAAACAGAACAGAAGACTTCCATTCTTAAGGATGAGAGGATATTTTGGAAGACAGCTGGAGTCAATTTAATGTTTCCGTCTTAATTCTAAAATCGATATCAAAGGGCAAGGGTAATGAAAACAGCAACTTCAACTCAACCCTTCATTATGACAAATATTACAGCTAATTCTCACCTCACTTTAAACGGTTTGTAGATCTTACTCTTATTCTTTGGTAAAGGCAAACTTGGAAATTAGCAGAGACAGAAGTTACAGTTGACACAAAAAGGAAAATTCTGTCATCATTTACTCACCCTCATGCCATTTCAAAATTGTGTGACTTTCTTTCTCTTGTGAAAAATAAAAGATATTTTGAGAAATTGCTTCTCTCTCTCTCTCTCTAGTGGAAGTCATTCTTCATAATATCTTCTTTTAGAAGTTTGGAATGACATGAAGGTCAGTAAATGATGACAGAATTTTCACTTTTGGAGTGAACTATCCCCTTGAAGCTGGTCAGTTAGTTGAATTTTTGTGTCTCAAACAAATGAAAATGCAAGTTTAGTTGTTTCTAGCAGTCAGTGTAGCAACGGTACATCTGCATCAAGCAGTGTAAGCATGGTAACAGCAGATATAAGGTGTTGCCAAGGCAACCAAGGTAGATGTAGAAGTGGAAGCAGGTATGAGCAGACTTGTCGGTTCATCAGAAACTACTAAATTAAATTTAGCCGTTTCTTTAATCATCTCTGTGATTTATGGGGTCTTTTATTCTCTGATTTCAGTGAACTCCCTTTTAATAACAGGGAGACAATGAATACCATCTGAGATGAAATAATTAAAAGTCTTCAAAGATAAGATTCTTGTCTCTTTCTATAGTTTTATAGGCAGATTGAATGAGACTCGGAATGACGGACGGCAACATATGATTATGTGAAAAGCTAAATTAATTACAGGATGAACAAAGATACAACTGATGAATATAAGGAAGATTGGTTTCAATCAGCCAGTTTGGACTGTGTGAAGTAACAGTTGAGAAGGTATATATAGCATTTTTGGGAGCAAATTGTTGTCCAAAAATTTTCCTTTCTTGTGTGCAAGTAAAAAATGCTAAATGATTCCAAAATAAACAAACAATTCAAACTATGAGTTAAACTGATTAAGCCTTGTCAAGATAACTTAACTGGATTCATTACTTAACGGGATAGTTCACCCAAAAATTAAAATTATCTCACGATTTACTCACCCTCAAGCCATCCTAGGTGTATATGACTATCTTCTTTTAGACAAACACAATTGGAGATATATTTTAAAATATCCTGGCTCTTCCAAGCTTTATAATGGTAGTGAATGGGTGGCGTGTTTTGAAGCCGCCCCAAAAATGTATCCATCCATAATAAATATAATCATAATATGGCTCCAGGGGGTTAATAAAGGCCTTCTGAAGCGAAGCGATGTGTTTTTGTAAGAAAATTATACATATATATAAAACTTTATAAATTAAAAGTTTCACTTGAATGATTGAATGAGACTCGGATGTGAAAAGCTAAATTAATTACAGGATGAACAAAGTTCACTACCATTATAAAGCTTGGTAGGTCCAGGATATTTTTTAATAAATCTCAGATTGTGTTCGTCTGAAAGAAGATATCCCTTTAAACACCGAAACCTTTGTGTACTACAACAAATAATGACCTATAATGTTAAATGAATTAAAAATTGGCTATATATTGGACTAAATTCGATAAATCATGCTCTGAAATCAGCAAACAAACTGAAGTGTCAGGCAATGCTAGGTAGGAGTGAAAGATAGAAGGGCTCTCTCTCTGTCCGGGCTGACTTTGCCTCTGTCCGGCTGGTCTCCATGGAGATCGGCTAAATAAAGTAAGTGGACTTTCTCTCCATGATGAGAAATGGGCCATGAGGTTTATGCATCCTTAGTACCCTCCAGTAGCCCCCCAGAGATACTGGCACAAGGACATCATAAGATTCTGTACATTTATTAGGACTGAAACATCTTGTTTTGTGCTAAAAGTAGACAATTCAGTGTAGTCAGCTGGTTATTGTCACAAAATAGCCTGAAGGAGTTTATTTTACCGGCTGACTGTAGAGTGACAAGAAAACATTTGTTAACGATGGTCAAATATACATTTTAATGATCATTATACAAAAAATACAAAATAAATAAAATACAGTGACTGACCAATCAAAATCCAGTATTCCAGAGAGCTGCGTTATGCACATTAGTAAGTTCTCACCTTTAAAATGTGACACCAGGCATGTCCATTATGGCACAGGGCATCTGAGGCCACTCGTACAGGCACACCTGACAAGCACCACGTGTTGCTTTCCCTGCATGCTAACACTCTCTCCTAACCTTTTCATTGGAAAAGGCTTTATTGATTTAAACAGGCCACAACCATTTCACCTGCCGTGGACAGCCTGTGGGAGCCCCAGGGGGTCTGCTGACAGCAGGGCATTGGCGCAGCATGTGGTCCCTATCTGGGGACCGGGCAAGAGCCCACCTACCTGGATAACTAATGCTTACCACTGCGTCCTGTGTTGGCAAGTAGATTTAAAGTTAGATTTTAAGTGCTGCTAGTGTGTGTGTGTGTGTGCGTGCGTGTGTGTGTGCGTGCGTGAGTGTGTCATGTGTTAAAGTATCAGTGAGCTGGAGAGAGGGAGAAAGAGAGCAAAAAGTGATTAAATGTGGAAATGTGTTGAGAGTATAATGGAAGTAAACATATCTATTCATGTTTAAGAGCTCCAATAAATGGAAATGAAAAACCTTGCATTTCCAAAAGCAAACAACAGGGGACAGCACAGAGCTTGAAACTTGTTTAGAACAAAAAGTACATGCCACCTTTTTTTTTTTCTCCTTCTGCGAAAGCAGCTGTAATGTTTTGCTAACATTGATTACACGTCCAAAGACTCCTTTAAACATGGAAACAATCATTTCTAGATATGAAGAGTGCAATGTTAAAAAAAATAAAAGGAAAAAAAGAGAGACATTCAGATTAACTTAAACTGTCCTGCTGTGAGTGCTAATACTAGCTCTCATTACCTGACTTGAACAGTTTGAAGCTGATCCGACTTGAGATATTAATATCGGCTTGCTGTACTCTGCTCATAAATGGGAAGGCTGATTGGTTTAAAATGAGCTGCAGCACAGAGCCTAAATTGACATTGAAATCTATTGACTTGCCAGAGACAGAGACGGGGACTGGAATACCAACGGAGAAAGGGATTAAACGGACTCATTCTTCATGAAATTAGGAATTCCTTATGAGGGCAGAAAAAAGGACTGTTTTACTGTCTGTCTATCTATCTATTTGTCTGTCTGTCTGTCTCTCTGTCTGTCTGTCTATCTATCTGTCTACAGTATCTCTTACTCTTCTCATTCTCAGTAATTTTCTCCCTCGTTCCCCTCACACTGTCTGCTGTGATTTGTAGAGACAGCCCTTTACCATACCAGTAAAGCAGGCAGGCACAGTCTCGGCCAAATGGTCTACAAGAGCCAGTGGCCCACCCTAAGGCAAACATATCCCCCCTACCTCTGTCTTACACAATCTCCATCACCACACCTGCGTACGCAGGCATTCAGATTCCAAAAGAGGGCAGGGCTCAACCCAACCGTGATAAATAAGCTACAATGGGATGGAAGCCCAACTGTGCGTGGCATTCTATGGAACAAATATCATGCGTTCCTCCGTACATGCAGATAAATGTGGAAAATAATGAAAATCTTTCTTTCTCCCGCTCTCGTCGTTGTCTCTGTTTACAGTAGTGCATTGGTAGCTAAAGAGCCAATGTCATCACACAAAAGGCCACACTGTCAGCATCTTTCAGCTCTCGCCACAGGGACACAGAGTGTGTGTATGACTGTATGTGCTTGTCTGAGAAAAGGATAGCAAGCATTCAAAGAAAGAAAGAAAGAAAGAAAGAAAGAAAGAAAGACTGATTAAGAGATGAGATGAAGAGGTAGAGATAGAGGTCCATTCTTGAGCTGCTTTAGCAGAGTGCTTCAGACATTGAGTAAGTGCTGAAAGCTGCCCAGAAGCTTTAGCTGGACATTAGTGCCCAGCTCAGCAGAACTTCCTGTGGATCCATCTGCTAAAGTAAGCCATCAGACAGCTGAACCTCACTCCACACAGACAAGCCTGACCCTGCTAATCTATAGTCTGCTTTAAAAACACCAAAGGAAAGGCTATTTTTTCCCAAGGACTGTAAAGGAAAAAAAATAGTATGCTTTCAGTGAATAACTTGCATGCATTTCTCTTATTATGTAAGTCTGCACCGATTTAATCTGGCCATTGAATAAGAAGAATCTTGTCAACGAAATTGCTTACAAAAATGGTCATTTACACTGGGTTTTTGGATTTTGTCAGTGATTGCAAAGACAAAACAAATTGTCATGATAATAATTAATTGCATAAGAAAATACGGCAAGACTCATGCAAGTAACTATAACTGAACTAAAATAACTAAATACCTAAAAACATGAAGTATTCACAATATTGTATTATACTAGTAAAGTCAGTATATTGTTATTTCAGCATATCAGGTTTTCACAAAGATATGTTGACATTAATTGTCAATAAGTCATGGATCAGGTCAAAGTTCACTCTTCTGCCGGCAACTTCCACACTCGCTTACAGAAGCCAATGATTATAGTTTAAAAAGTTATAAATAGGGATATTTTTCTTACAAAAATGCATCGCTTCGCTTCAGAAGGCGTTTATTAAAGGGATGGTTCACCCAAAAATGAAAATTTGATGTTTATCTGCTTACCCCCAGGGCATCCAAAATGTAGGTGACTTTGTTTCTTCAGTAGAACACAAATGATGATTTTTAACTCTAACCGTTGCCGTCTGTCAGTCAAATAATAAGAGTGAATGGTCACACAATCTATAAGAGTCAATAAACATGCACAGACGAATCCAAATTAAACCCTGTGGCTTGTGACGGCACATTGATGTCCTAAGACACAAAACGATCGGTTTGTGTGAGAAACCGAACAGTATTTATATAATTTTTTACCTCTAAAACACCACTATTCGCTTGGTGATGTCTGATCGCGCTCTGACAATGGCAGTGATGTCTCGCGCATATACTTCAATGAGAGCGAGACATCACTTCTGTTGTCAGAGCGCGATCAGACATCACCAAGCGAATGCTGAACGCAGTTGGACATAGTGGTGTTTTAGAGGTAAAAAATGATATAAATACTGTTCGTTTTCTCACACAAACCGATCGTTTCATGTCTTAGGACATGAATGTGCCGTCACGAGCCGCAGGGTTTAATTTGGATTCGTCTGTGCATGTTTATTGACTTTTATAAATTGTGTGACCATTGACTCGCATTATAAGACTGAAAGACATCAACGGTTGGAGTTAAAAATCATCATTTGTGTTCTCCTGAAGAAACAAAGTCACCTACATCTTGGATGCCCTGGGGGTAAGCAGATAAACATCAAATTTTCATTTTTGGGTGAACTATCCCTTTAAACCTCTGGAGCCATATGGATTACTTTTATGATGGATGGATGCGCTTTTTTGGGCTTCAAAATCGCAGTCACTCTCATTATAAAGCTTGGAAGAGCCAGAATATATATTTTTTTAACATAAAAAGAAAGTCATATACACCTAGGATGGCTTAGTTTAAGTAGTATTTCAAACTTCATATTTCTGTCTGCTCAGCCTTCTACTATCAAATATTAAAGAGTAGCTTGACATTGTGCTTTAAGCGCCTATATAAAATTCTTATCCAGTAACAGCGGCTTAACAGACATTCATATGTTAAAAATCAATATTTCTCCAACCTGTCAACAGTGTGCTGTAGTGATTGAGGCAGTGGCCTCTCACTCTGACATTGAGCTTGAAGGAACAAGGTCGGCCTTCCAGCTGTCATCGCAGCTCTGGTGTTGTATAATTCTCGTCGGCAGCTCTATTTCGTTTTTTTTCCTTCCCAAACAGTGTTGATTCATTTGGGAGACGGCGAGGAGAGGGAGGAAACCGAGGAAGAGCGAACAGCTCTGACCGTCTAGAGAGAGCCAGATTAAAGCCGACACAAAGAGCGTTTTGATTAGGCGTCATGGCCGGCGCCGCGTGATGACTTTTTATGCTATCTACCGCAGCCACGCGTGACTAAAGGGTTATTCGACGCAAACCCCGGCCAGGGAACGGAGAGGTCGTAATGGCATTGACTCATTGTCACATCGCTAATAATTGCAGCTTGCTGGAGATCGTTAACATACTTTTCCCTTGTCCTGCAATAAAAGAGCTGTACTGCTGTAACCCATATGGGTGCACGCATTGTGTGGAGAGAAAGATGACGACGGAGGACGAGGATCTTCCCTTGCTTTCTACAGGTGTGCTCTGCTTAATCTGTCTGTCGTCTGTTTGGCAGTTGTTTGTTGTGTCAGCTGGCATGAGGGAACAGGTGGGGCACGGTCCTGAGTGAAGATAATTAAACACCTTTGAGATAGAGAGCCCTTCATTGCTCTTCTCTCTCTCTCCATCTTCTTCTCTGACAGCGCAGTATGGTAATGCAGGCCCTTGACTTTGGGAACTCACCCTGGGTTCAGGACGTGTCACTCACCAGGGGTCAGTAGGGGGCGCACTATCGAGCTCAATTACCATGGGCCGTCAATCAAACAGGCCTAGCAAATAGCTATTAGTCATTATCTCTACTTTAAAGGACACAGATACCCTTCAAAATTAAAAGCCCTGTAACACAATGCGCCAATACATTAACAATGGATTATCTAAGTACATACAGTAAATGCTTGTATAAGGGTTTTAAAAAGATTTTAGTAGGGCTGTCGACTGATTAAAAGTTTTTAATCGAAACAATTACAAGATATGATATTTAATCAATCAAATTAATCACAATTAATGTATTGCATATATCAATATTAGCGTAGCAGCGTTGCCTGTGGCGTATTGGTCAGGATTAAATTAGTTACATTTTGCATATTAAACACATTTAAAGATGTGTTTAGTGTAACATGATCTTTAATAAATCATTCTAATATGGTGCTGAAGAAACATTTCTTATTATTATCAACGCTGAAAACTGCGCCGCTTAATATTTTTGTGGAAATTCTATTTTTTGGTGAATAGAAAGTTATATTTTTACGTGAATATAAAGAACAGCATTTACTTGAAATAGATTTTTTATTTTTGTAACAATGTCTTTACTGTCACTTTTGATCAGTTTGTGTCCTTGCTGAATAAAAGTATTAGTTTATTTCAATAATAATCATAATGATGTATCATTTTTATTTATGATTAACTATATTGTATTTGTTATTAATTTACCAATGCTAGTATAATCATTAATATAAATAATATTAATACTAAATTAACAGTCTTACTGTACAGTGCATTTAACTGAATACTACAATAGGCTGAAATAAATACTAACATCCATGCAAAAGGACAGAATTAGAAAAACAAATCATTCCATAAATTATGACTTTTTGTAAGCCAAAGTCATGCTTAGTGATGTTTAGAGACGTGTCATAAATCCCGACTCACACATAGCGTCTGCCTCACACAGTGGCCATAATTACCAGAGAATCCTCCAGAAATATTCTCATATCACGGCAGGACTGGCTGTCGAGAAGGATTATTTCCCCGCTCGCCGACTACAACACCGATGGCTAGCCAACAGAATGGACTGTCAGCTTGTGTAATCACCCCAATAAAAAAAGCACAGACCTCGTATTCCGTCTCAGTTCTGCGGAAGCCATTTTAAACCTTCATATTAAAGCCTCTCTTTCTGTTTTTCTCTATCCTAGCCCTCTCAGCTCTTTTCTAATGCGATCAATTAATTACTGCATTTCATTAGCACAACATCATTCATTCTAATGTGATGTGGAATATATTACATTAGGATAAGAAGAGTCTCAATGCACACCAATAATCCTATAGACAGGAGAAATACTGCCTGCTACACTCAAATCAGTTCAGTATTTGACATGTTAAGCAATAGAGTTCATTTAAAATTATTAAAGCTGATCTCAAATCAGACCATGGCAGTCAGGGATGGGACAAAGTGTGACATGTTACCACATTTAGGGTCACCAATTAACACAGGATCAAGGCAAAAATGCCACTAAACATACAAATTGTGTGGGCAAGACAATCTCTCGTAATTATTATAATTATTTTTTAAATCTCATATATTTCATTATATTCTTAACTAGATTTATGGCACTGCTCCAGAAGATAGGTAACTTAATTATGCTGCCTTCTAAGTACCTTTCTTTGGCCAAATTTAATTTCAGAATGCATTGCAATGAGCTCAGTGAGAACAAAAAAGGATTTTGAATATAATTAATTTAATACAGAAAATTACTGACTAAAAACAGTAATTATTGGTATATTTATGCATTTAATATTTGTGCATATTTTGTTTGTTTTTGTTCCAAATCACTCTCTCATGAGGTTCTATTTCAGTTAAGATGCTGCCTTAGAAGGTAGATGCCTATGTAGGCAGCTAGACAGTGAGGCATATATGGTTTTATATGGTTAAAATGAAATATGCCTTAATACGGGTAAAAAATGGCCCTAAAAATCAACATCAAATAATATATATATAAAATAAGTTAATTTCTGAATCTATGAGCCTGTGAGTTCAGTGATGTCAAGTGATTTGAGGAGAATCAAGCGTTCAGATCAACACTAACATGATTACTGAACCCATCATCTCTCCTCACTGTGTATATTTATATGCTTTTTCCCTTCACTCTTCTCTTTGTGTGAGTGCTCATGTGTGTGAAAACTCCTCATGCTGCATAAGTTAAGGGACTGATGTGAGGAAAACTGGTCGGCCATAATCCACTTACTGATGTAAACACACAGATCTCCATTTACAGGAACGGCCTCTGATCCAATAACACACCTTCGCCCCTGGAGGGAATGAGTATGTGTGAGTGGGCCTATCGAAATGCAGAAAAAGTCAAAACTGGAATGGTTTGAAATTAATTATTGTTGGACAACCTTTAAAACCCATTTCAAAATATCAAACTGTGAATTCAGATCGGCAATACCGTAATTAAAGTGGAGGAATCGGTCTAGGCTTTAACTGCTGTTGTGCTATTGACTATACAAGATTAGTTAACTAGTATTTCTTTGTTTTTTTACAATTTCCTTCATGAATCTGAAAATGAATTATTTCTGACTGTCTGGGACCTTGAGGAGAGATGAATGAAGAGAGAGAACAAGAAAAAAATTTATATATGAATGGGAAAAATATTTTCCAACTTGAAGCCAAGGACGGCAACAGCAACAAATTGTGCCGTGTATTTCCCCTGATGCACTCCCAAGCCACACTTATCATTGTGTTTACTGTGCCTATGAGCTCAACAAAACATGGCTGCTGTGTTTAGACAGACATGCGCCCACAAGCGCACAGTTAAGACTGTAGATTGTGGAATTTAAGTCTTTTGTTTTACTAATTGCATTCAGTTTGTCCAGGAGTCCTTCATTTTGTATATTCCTAATGTAATCCGAAGCAGACAAAAGGGGGATGAACAGGGGTGGATGTTCTGGAGCGGACAGGGGTTAAGCGCCTTGATGCAGGCAAACGGCAATGGTCAAAAGGACATGATCAGGCCAGAAACTGAACTGCTAAGGGTGCTTACATCTTTGAAATGCAGTGAGACTGACAACAAGGCTAGTGACAATGTGGTTAGTCTTAGGCTGTATTTATTTGGCAATGCCAGAATGAAGCAGCATACACTAATGAATAGAAATGAATACTTTTATTCAGCATGAATGGATTAAAGTGAATAAAAGAGACAGTATAGACTTTTACAATTATACAAAAAATATAATTCAAATGAATGCGATGTAGCCTTAATTGGAGAACATAAGAGAATTTGTAAAAATAATAATAATTCATTCCAACTCCAAACTTTTGTACGGTATTGTATATACCACAAAAGTAATGCATTATGGTCAAGGAATATCACTCAAAAATGACAAATGTCATTAAATGTCAGTCGCTCAATTATGATTAAGATGACATTGTTTGAGATGTCCGAGTTATGACAACTTGACATAAACCAATACATCATAACCTTTCACTGTCTTTGTCATGACAACTTGACATTGCCAAGACATCATAACCTGTCATAAACATGACATAGCAGATTAATTATCAAACTTAAAAAACTACTTAGCTTTATGGGTTAACATTACATTACATTATTTTGGTAACACTTATATAGGGAACACAATATATAAACAATAAACTATGACTTTTCCCTCAATAAACTCCTAATTTAATGCTTCTAAATATAATGTTTAAGTTTAGGTATTGGGTAGGATTAAGAATCTAGAATAAGGTCATGCAGAATAAGGCATTAATATGTGCTTAATAATTACTAATAAATGTTCAATATTCTAGTAATATGCATGCTAATAGTAATAAGCAACTATTTAAAAGACCCTAAAATAAAGTGTTACTATTATTTTATAACAGTGTAATCATCTTTTTTAAAGAAATTTTAAATTGTCTATTATCTGACCTTCTGTTGGAGGAAACTTAAAAAAAACAAAAAAAAAAAACATGAAATGAAAAATATTCATGACGTTGTTATAAAATTATTTGTCAGAGTATTGTCACTTAATGACATTTTAATGACAAGTTCAATTTGTACCACTGTAGTTGAGGTCAAGATAAATATTCATGACACTATTATAAATGGCCTCATGACAGCCAATGTCAAAACCAACCACATGACAGTTTAATGTAATGTTAACCCATAAAGCTAAATAATGTCAAGTTGTCATGACAAAGACACTGACAGGTTATGATGTATTGGTTTATGTCAAGTTGTCATAACTCGGACATCTCAAACAATGTCATCTTTGCATTAAAAATGACATAATTGAGTGAATGACATTTAATGACAGTTGTCATAAACATGCATAAAACCTCCTTCATATTCATGACCTGTGTCATGTCATGATTATGAAGGTGTCATGTTAGTCTTATGCACACCCCTTCAAGTAAAGTGTTACCTATAATTTTCATTTTTAGGTGAACTATCCCTTTACTCCCATTGTGTGAAGACGAGAAAGAAAGAGAGAGAGAGAGAGAGAGAGTGAGCCATCATTCATAAATATGGCTCTGAAACCAGAGACACTGTCTCTTTCTCACACACACATATTCCAGTGTCCTTCGTTGATACCGTCGAGTAACCACATACAACCACACAGGACACGAAGAACCACATCCTCTCTCATTTCTAAATCAGACACAGCATCTATTCTCATCTCTCTCTCTCTCTCTCTCTCTCTGCGTCCAGCCTCTCCTTCTCTAATGAACGCTGCAAAGTGACCTGCTGGGGCCCCAGCACAGACAGCATGGGAGTTTTGAACTTGCTTATGATACTATTATTAACATGCGTGGCGGCAGGCCCTTGTGATGCCTCGACGTGATAAATGAGCATTCGTTAATTGGATGTCGAGAAAACTCCCGTTTCCGAAGCTTTTGACACATCCATATCCCCAAACTACCGACTCCTGACGATTTGCAATTAAATAATGGCAGGCAGGAGGAATAGCAGTTCTACAGGACTGGTGGGCAGACTGATTACTGGAGGAACGATATTAAAGAATGCGGCATAAACAGATGATTACAAAAGGGACGGCACCACCTGAGCTACCGGGGGAGAGTGGAGAAAGGGTGCAATAATTACCCTTCTAAGAACTGAGACGAGACAAAAACTGCGGAAATTTGCCAGGGGCTTTTGTTTCGAGTCGTGTCAATTTGCGTGAGGATTAATGCCAATTTTTTGTGGATACAAAAGTCCAAAAGTTTGAGACCACTATAGTAAAGATGTTTCTACCTTGAAAAGTTGAATTAAATTGTTGAACATTTGGTTTGTCCCTCTAGATTATAGGTTCTCAACATTTTTGACTCTGTCCACAACAATATGCAAAGGTATATTTACAGAAACCTATTAAAATAAGTAACTAAAATAATTATAATTACATTTTAGAAGTTTAGGGGTGAATTAAAATAAGAAATATCTTGATTTTGAGTTGTTTTAGCTTAATTTAATGCTTGTTTTGTCTTAGTTTAAGTCAGCTTGGGGCCCCAGACCCCTGGTTGAGAACCACTATAGATGACATTAAATCAACAATTGTGTGTAAAACCTGATGATCCAGCATTATTTGAGTTCACAAAGTTAATGTCACAAATTAGTGACCTGAAATACTATTTCAGAATATTAAATATTTACTATTCATTTTATTCCATAACATTCCTTCATTTCCTAAAGCTTCTGTTTATTTCCAGGTTAAAATTTTTAATCCCAATTTTTCAATATAGTATTAGACTTTTCGATGGTGGCTGGAGGTAAATTTGCATTTGGCAGGAGCTCTAAAATGTAGGAACTCTAAATGTTCTCTCCACTGGCAGCCATCTTGCAGAGTTTCTTTGCTCCTAAAAGTTCACCATCATAGGCAGTTATAAATACGGAGGTGCTCAAGGCCTGTGTCTGTGGGTTTAGGGAAGATGTTCCTCAGTAATTCCAACTCAAAAACAGACAGAGACCAAAGACCGACCTGAGTTGAGAGGAGATTTGCGAGCTCATAAACAGTAAACCTCTTTCTCTCCTAATCACCTTGTACAGATAAAGTGTCTTTCCTCTGGGCCCGCTCCAAACTCAGAAAGAGACTTTTGTACACTCAGTGACTGTCACATGCATCACTATAAATCCCACATAAAGAACGTCAGTTTTTACAGTTTCTCAAACACACCCAAAGCCAGCCAGCTTTAAAACAATTTATTTTTGTACAGCATCATATTCCCAATGCTGCAATGCCTCCATCGGCTCTTTCTTTGCCAGGCAGAGGGGAGGTATTAATTTATATGTGCTGATTATATATGGGGCCAAAAATTACATCGAAACAAGAAGGAAGATTTAACAGCTAGCGTTGGATAAGCAAAAGTAATCCAAGCTTAACGCATGCACATAAAACAAAATGAAATTAACAAGAAAGTGTAAGGGAAGGGATGGGAGATGAAAAAGAGGAAGAAAAAGCACAAATATAGACCATCAGGAAAATGTAATTTCCAAGCCAAAAACCATCTGGTCTTGGCGGATAATCTGGTGACCAATTTGATTGATATTAAAAATGGGTGGGAATTAAAATGGTACCATTTTCCATTCTTATTTATAATAAAAAGGCGGATTTAGAGGTGATTTGGAAGGTAGGGTGGGGCGAAAGAATTAAATTGACGAATGCTTCGCTGGCATGACTTACCTTGCACAACACAGGGTTATAGATTCTCCCATCATTTAAATCACTCTTTATTTCTTCGACAACTGTAATAAGTGGCCCATTTCTCATCAGCCTCACCCCCAAAGCAAAACTCTCTGACCATCAATTATTTCATTCACTCTCTGAATTCGAGTCATACAGTTCACCAGGCTGCACTGCCATGACCTGCAGTGTGAGACCTGTCATACAGACAGACAGGTGAAAGTGGTGTCTGTGTTGTTTTAGCATTGATTAATGTCTCCAGTGGAAGGCTTTTAGCCTGCTCCTGCTAGTCTGACGTCTACTCATAATTAGAGGAAAATATTTACCCAAGTCTACTCTTTGTTGAAAAAAGGCAATTTGCCAAGTAATGGTGATGACCATGAACATCTGAAAACCATTAGGACAGTCAAGTCCTTGTCAAGTCAAGGCTGGGTTTAGTCATGCAATGTTCTTTAAAAACACCCCTTTATCGATCTCAGATAAATGTCAAGTAGTTTTGCCATCCTTAAATTTGATTTGTGCCTCATATTTCTCTATTCCATTCAGCTTTGTCAATTATAGCAGTTTGAGCAAAAATTTTCCAAAAGAAAGCATCATTTATTAAGGGTAAAATAATATTTGTTGATGGATGGTAATTCATCAACAAATATTATTGTAATTTTTGGATTCAATTCATCACAATTAACTGAAGTTACACAGTTTATTTTTTATTTTTTAGATGAATTTAGTTATTAACAGAAATGAGTGTCTATAAAAAAGGGTCATGAAAATATGACTTCTCAATAAATAAAAATAAAAAAGAAAGAAAGAAAGAAAAGAAAAGCCCAATCCTTCTCCAACAGCTTTTTCTGCTTGTGCATTATTCACATTTTCATCAACTAGTCAGGACAAGTTTTAATATTCAGAATATATGAATGTAGTAAAACAATTATTATTTTTTTTGTTATATTGATTGGCTTTACTGGACAGGACAGTGTAAAGATCAGACAGGAAAGCGGAGAGAGGGGAACTGGGTTGGCAAAGGACCTCAAGCCAGGAATCAAACTCAGTTGCGCTTTATGCTGCCCATGAGGCTATCGGCTCCGACATAAAAACCTTTATACTATTATATATACAGTATATAATTTTAGACCTTGGCAACTTGAAAAACTGTAACACTTTACAATTAGGTTTCATTTGTTAACATTGGTTAACTACATTAGTTAACATGAGCCAACAATGAACAACACTTCTACAGCATTTATTAATCTTAGCTAATGTTAATCTCACTACTTACACTACTACTTACATTTTTAAGTTTGAAAGCACTGTAAACTAACATGAACATTTGGTAACACTTTATTTTACAGTGTCAGTTACACATTACATGTGGTTACTGTAGTAATAACTATAAATTATGCATAATTACATGCAATTAACTCTAAACCAAACCTCAAACAACCTAACTCTATAGTAAGTAGTATAGTACATAGTTAATTATTATTATTGTGTACTTAAATGTATAATTACACTGTAACATAGACACCTCCAAATAAAGTGTAACCGAACATTTTTATTAACTAACATTAACAAAGATTAATAAATGCTGTTAAAAAAAAAAAAAAAATCGAATTGTTAGTTCATTTTAGTTAACAGTTATTACTGATTACTCAGTACTAAATGTATTATTATCCTGTAACACAGACACCTTATACCTAGTCTTGTTTTGTTATAGGAAAAAAAAAAAAAAAATGTGATTAGAGTAAAACATTACCCTCAACACTAATAGGATGCCTTGCAAAGCAGACTAACACAATATTATATATACAGACAGCACTGTCAGCCATATTGTTCAGTAAGAGCAGAGCTAGCGGTTCCCTCCGAAGGGAACCTGCGCTATCATATAAATCACCCCTGTGTGTTCAAGACAAATGAGGCTGCTAGCATTGCACCTGTTAGCAAAACATCCTCACCAGTATGCAAGGCCTCTAAAGAACAGAGCTTCCTTCATAACAGTGACCACTGCATATTACGCCACCTATGTGATTACAAACACGCTAAAAAAAGAGGGAGCAAAAGAGAACAAAGCTTAAACAAAACAATAGAGGGAGCTCGACTTTAGTGCTTATTTCTGTTTATCATCCTTCCTTTCTCTCTGACCATCAAAAAAACCCTGAAGATTAGGCCCTAGGCTGTGAACAGTGGGGAGGGGGAGTCATTTCATTCTAGTTTTTCCGTGGATAAATCGGACACAAATATTTCTTGCCATGGCCTACTTGCTGAGCCTTGGCCTTATGCAGAATTCAATTCCAATTTGTCGCTCGGTGTCTGCTTGTGTTTGTGTGTGTGCATCCTCAGGGGTGGGTGTATTGTTTGGGGGTATTGTGAGTGGATTTGAGGAGCCCATCTTACGGATTAAAACCTCTCTCCGGTTTTGTCAGATCATCCGAGCACTGTGGCACTAAATCAGTGTGGGTGGTTTTTATCATTATGTCAATCCAACCACCACCAGCCCCCTTCACTACAACAAATATTGCACCTAAGGAGGCCTATGCATGGAGAGCAAATGGAAGGAAAGAAAGAAAGAAAGAAAGAAAGAAAGAAAGAAAGAAAGAAAGAAAGAAAGAAAGAAAGAAAGAAAGAAAGAAAGAAAGAAAGAAAGAAAGAATCAATCGTTGATGTTTAATTTTTAAGTATAACAGCGAGATCGAAGGAAAGACTGACAGTGACGAGATGGAGAACAACGAAATACAAGATGCAGCAAAGAAAGAGAAGGAAAACAATCTGACAGAAGTCCTCTGAGAACAACAGGCTAGATTGATGGGGAGAATATAAAGTCCATTGCTAAACTCAGAGAGCCACGGGCGCTGGTAAACTCCCTCCACGGCCCTACCTCGTATTGCCCATGGCTAGTCATTATTTCCTTAGAGTAACCACACAAAAGCCCTGAAACGCACACACACACACACCTTTTGTTCGCATTCTAGGCCCCTAAAACCAGGTGTGTCTCCCTTGTTTTTTGTTCAAGTTGCTAATCCTTTTTTCCGGCAAGGGCTAGAAATCCATTTCTTCTGTCTTTTCTGTCAGAGTCATGTGATCTTGAGGTAATTGTCTTCTTCTTGGAGTATTTTATGCCAGCTTCTCTTTACATAATGAAAAACTTTTTTTCTTCTCCCTTTAGGGCTCACTCATCCCTCTTTCAAAGTCTGCGCTCTTTGTACCTCTGAACATTTTTGTTCTTTTGTTTGCTGAATCGGCCCCTTTGTGTGTTGTGGTATGTGGGAGGTTAAACGTGGATGAGTAGAAAAGTTTTATCTACTGTTTTGACATAACACTGCCATCACCTGGCTCTCCGTGAGGTCTGAGTGAACACTTGTGTGCGTTTTCTGCATTTCTAGTGGCCGTGCATCTACTTTGTAGCCTAAAAAAAGGCTAAACCTTCGAAACGCAGTGGGGAACATACAGTTGTTGGAGAGACTTGAATGAGATTTGTCAGGCCCCAGGCATATTTTACATGACATTTCAATAATTATGTGCCAATGCATATTCACCTCACAACAGGCACCCAATGAAAAGCAATGCCAAAAATAATTCCCTGAACTGTCAGGTGTTTATTTTATTTGTCTAGCTGTCGCTACAATTCCTTTCTTTCCCTGACCTTGCACAGTTTTTCAATTGACATGCAATTTCTAGACATCAAGGCACTTGCTTGGAAAACATTCAGATGCTGATGAAAAGGAAATGCTGCCATAATGCATGACTTGAACAGTTATGACAGAATTGTCTCTTTTTGTCTGTTTGTTGCGCGATTTTACGATGTTTATTTTTAGAAAGAAAGAGATTTATTCCGTTAAATGTGATAGTTTGAGAGATGGCTGCTTTTCTGTTCGTGAAAGGTCACGGTTCACGCTGAGAAGGTAAGGGATGGAGGCACAGCGAGAGCTTTGAGGTGAACCTCCCAAATGCCACCAATTGACACGTGCAAAAACATCTCCTCATGTCACACTCATTCTGCCTCACCTACATTCATTCTCTCTGTGGGCAAAACACTATAGCCTGTTTCTTGTTTAATAGGACAAAAAGCGGAGGAGGACAAGTGAAAGGAAGGAAGAAAAGAAAAGAATGCCACAGGCCTCAGTGGCTTTACTGCTGGTGCTGCAGGGATGCATCTTCCTCCTCTTGTGCCTTGAGCTCTCGCTGCAGTGTGGTAGTCTACTCATACATCTCAAAACAGGGGCAGATTTATACTAGGCCAATGCCAAAGGGACCGCTGGAAAACCTTTCAGAATGGATCACATTTTGCAGTGAGAGAAAGAAATATTAGGGGGCCAAAGAAGCAGATTGTGAAAGTATCTTAACAGCTGCTGTTAATCTCTTCTTCACTGTAAAGCGATCCATTATATTTAGCTAAACATAGATGGGTGATGTTGTCTGATTGGTGTAAACAGCAGTCATGTGACATGGCTGGCAGGCAATGAGATCGTTAATGATATTCAGAGTGTTAAGATACAGATTCAGTGACTTTTTGCCCCCCATACAATCTCTCTCTCTCCCTCCAATCTCGCTTTATCATGCTTAATTTCCAGCTCGGTAATTAAGCTGATCCGATACCTGATGTGATTGCAGGTACTTCAAAGTCTTGCCACAAAGTGATGGTGAGCGTCTCATTTATTTGAAAGGTCTTGCGGCCATCTCCGCTAATGCCTGCTTTGGATTTTAATAAGAGCACTCAAAGAAACAGCCTTCAACAATTATCCTAATGTTCCCGAGAACTTAAAAATAGCAGTAAATAAAATGCATTTGACCAGAGAGAGTAAGAGAAATGTTTTTAAATGTTACCATCAAGCTTTTTCCAGTAAAATACTTTTTAATTCAAAAAAATATTCAAACTATTCTACACACAGCTCTGTATACTGTAGGTTAAAAGCACTTTTTGACATGAAAGAGTTGCATAATTTTATAACGGGGATATAGAATTCTCTACATTTTGGCTGCAGTACAGATAAAACACTAAAGCTTCGATGTTGTGAGGCTATTGTGCGATTATTTTTAACAAGCCTTAGAATTCTGAATATGTATTCCAAGGCTTGTCATGCCTTAGAGCTTGGGAGTCTTTCAACAAGCTCAGCAAATGTCTGACTCATTATTCCCCTGGGTTATTTCCTGGGAATTCTTGGAACGATTGGCTGCGACAACATGACATCAAAAGGTAAAAAACTAACTGCTGCAAATTGCAAAGGTTAGCACTGTCAATCAAATATACCAAAAAACATGCAAACTTAACGCATAACATGATAAGTAATAAGTCTCTGTCCACTAAAAAACTGTTTTACTGAAACATAAAACTGATTGGCTTGGTTTATCCAAAGAGCAAAATCTAACTTCAACCCCTTTAATCAAGCAAACTAAATTAGCAGTCTTAAACTGGAACATTGTTGACACGCTGTTGACAAAAAACATTACGTGCCTTGAACATTTATTTCCTCATAGCTTGGTTAAGCACCCTCTTAACTCTGTTGTTAACCTCCCTCTCACCCTTTGAACTTATAAATTAGGATTATTTGAGATAATGAGAGACACATTCCTGAGGTGCAACATTGTGGATGATTTGGCTGTTGGAACAAAGGAGCCACAAATCAAAGGCTAACGTGAGCCGGTTTCTTTCAGTTGTAGACATCAGGAATGCCTGTAAAATTGCAGAGCTTCTATACTGTTTAGTGTTTTGTGTTTGGGAAAGGTCTACCTGTTCACAAAAGCCAGGTGACGCACAAACACTTGGCAGGAAATGCAAGTGAATTACTGCTTGTTTAGTGAAGACTTTTTACAGGTTTAGTATGGCACTATGCCTGAACAATACTTGCCACTTCACTGAACTCCCAAAGCCTGAAGTTCACACGCGCTAGTGGGGAGAGCTTGTTTTTGTTTAAAACTGATTAAGAAAATCTCCACGTTTTCACCTCCTAGCGCTAAACGTCCTCACAGTCTCATCCAAAAGCAACTGGAAGATGAATTGCTGAGTGAAGTCAAATATGACATGGTTACACAATTCAAACCACTAACTAACCGGAAAGACCTGTTTTTACCCAGAGACGAGTATCTACAATACAACCGCTCAGCCAATTGCACTTTCCCTGCTTGTGGAAGGAATCCGAGACAGGAATGTTTGAATAAACACAATTTAGTATTTGTGCTTTGGGTGTTAATAATCCTGTGCAATGTTCTGTGACTGTTTTTCAGTAAGACAGAATACACAAGTGTACAGTATATTTTAGCGAATAAGATCAACCATATATCACGTCACATGCACGCACTCTACCTTACTAGTGTAGCAACCTGCCTATAATCCTGAACCTGATTCCAATTTTCTGATAAAGAAGAGCTCTTTTAACTCTTTAGCGCTGTGTGACTATAACAAATGACCTTGAGTCTCAGGCCTGCCGACGTGACATTTGTACAACACACCCACCGCAGCAACCCACTTCCAGTGTCTTAAACTATCCGAAGCCACAAAGTCCAAACTAAAATTTAGCAAAGGTTACACACAAACTTTCTAATGAATGCAAATGCCAGTAAAGGTGGCCTGTGATGCTTGTCATTACTTTAGTGATCTCTCTCTCTCCCTACAATTATCAGCCTCGCTTGAATTCTGGTGAAATAAAAAATTAGGTTTATTGGATTGAGGCTCTACTGAGCTCTTGAAATATGAATAGCTTTAATTAAAAGCGACTGGCATTGCCATCTGGCCCTCTGTATCCGGCTTCTCTAATGAAGTGAGTGTATGCACAGTGTTTATTTATTTATTTATCTGTTTGTTTGCTAATGGCCAAGTTGCTAAGACAAACTTGAGAGGTACAAGAAAATTCTACAGTTAACACATTTTATTTTTTGGTGCAACAAGCAATTTTGTTCAGTATCTATTAAGTTGCTGCAAATGATTGGAGGTTCTTGCTGATGACAAAATTAGCAATCTTCCCTCTTTTGCTATGTAATTTACCCATTAATCTCTATCAATACATCAATATGCAGTACTAATCACATATTTAAAATCCCCCTGAAATCAAAATGTAAGGTTTTTTTAGCTTTTAGTATGAATATGTTAGCCTTGAGGTTATGAATAAACTGGTGTGTTCCAAAACAATGACAAAATTCATATTTTGGAGATATAAGCATTCAAAACGTACAGTCTCTAACTTCCGCTAAAATGGATCATGGATTTTCATGACCGCGGACTTCAGCTTCTCATTAAATTTTCTGTCCAATCAAATCCTCTCTAGAATCTGAAGTCCCACACCTTCCAATACTATAAACAGACGCTGAGGCTGCGGCTGAAATTGGTCATCTGTTTACACATTAACTAGTTTCTATATGGTGAATGGCACATAGTGCACTATATAGAGGATAGGGAACGATTCTGACAGTGTAAATATGCTTTCCATTGATGAGAATGAAGTTTTTCACACGTGAACCGCAGCAGCGTGAGCACTGTCTGCTCGAAGTCCATAGACAAATGGAAAAGGCACTAGTATTTTCAGCCAGGACATTATCCAATAAGTTTACAGAGATTTACTTTAAGGCGAAAACACAACACAATGCAAATGTTAATTGAAAATACAAGCAAAATTTGACACTGGTATATTACAGTGTCATTGTTACACGTTACATGAAGTTACTGTAGTAATAACTATAAATTATGCATAATTGCATGCAATTAACCCTAAACCAAACCCTCATCCTAACCCTAAACCTATAGTAAGTAAATGCAGTTAATTATTATTACTCAGTACTTAAAATGTATAATTACACTGTAATACTGACACCTTAAAATAAAGTGTAAACTAAAATTTCTTCATATTAAGTACATTGGACCCTATTTTTACTGACTTTTCTAAGACAAACACACTACAGAACTAAAAAGTATATATCAAACTAATCCTTTAGAATCTACTTTATCTATATCAGGAACCCTGAAATTGAATTCTGTCATTTGTATCGATTCATAAACAGGTCTGAAGTGATCATTTCAGTTCCCATTGTCTCCACTTGCGCTAATATTGGGCTCTACTGATCCAAGACCAGCTGTTGATTATATTCAGCTAGATCACTATTCTTGCTTTGAGACACATTATACACCCAGTTTCTGTCTGCAGTCATGATAAGATTACAGAAACACTTAAAGCCTTACAAGCACACTCCAGAGACAGACGTCTCCAGGGTTCAAACGGTGGTCAGAGATTTTTTGCAGCATTCCCCGAGAGGAAGGCTATCATTGGCAAATGATTAAGCGGAGCTCCACTGTTTTAAAGAGAAATACAACATTGTCTGTCTATCTGTTTGTCTATCTAGCATAATGAAACTACAGAGTTAGATAATAACATCTAAATTATGATGTCGGAAAGCAGAAAAATCCTTTAGGGAGAAGAGACGCAAGTCCCGCAGTTCAGCACAGGTGAGTGAAGAGAGCGAGAAGGAAGAGATAAGTAGCGAGGAGTAGAGCAAATGTATTGACTGGAAGATCATCGATTGACAACGAGCAAGTCGAAGAGCAGGATTTTTCCTGAGAGTCAATCAGTCTCTCACTCTCTCTCTCTCTCTCTCTCTCTCACACAGGTACATTCATGTGCACATTAAAGAAGGAAATATCTAATCGTTATTTACTGTCGATATGCCATATGTTTGTTGATCTAGCCCCGACATTTGTTTTTGCATGAGAGAGAGAGAGAGAGAGAGAGAGATTGAAGAAGAGCTGGAGAGAGAGAGAGAGAGAGATTGTGTGTGTTTTGGAAAACCCATCTTCACAGCAGGGCTTCTTCATTAGGGGGACGCCCAGTTCCTGCCATGACCTTAATCCCAAAACAAACAAACACACTCACAACAAAAACCTCACCAGGATCCCAATCACACACATCCTTCACAAGCATAATGACCACAATTACAGACCTTCACTGATTCCTTCTTTCAAGTGATGGCATTTTGCCCATCTGTTAACTGCAGGGGTGTGTGCATGTGTGGATGTCTATGTATGATCTCCCGTCCATATTTTAATTGACTCCAGGTTATCAGAGCTGTAATACAGCATTAGGGAAGCTGTGTACTGTGAGAGGCAAAGACTGCCATTTAACTTACTTAATTAAATGCTTTCTATGAGAAGGACACTGAGAATGTTACCCTTTCAACATGGAAAAACCAGCAACATTCTTGTCTTGCTCTGCTACAGACGGAGCAAGACGGCCTTGTTTCATTTTTTTACAAAAGATGATTAAACAGCTCTCAGTGCTTCAACTAAGCTAGAAAAAAAATCACTTTTTCAAACAAGCAAAACACAGATGTTTGCTTTCTATATTTGATTAAAACTTTTTAGTTAAAAAAACCTTTTTTATTCATTATTCAATTTAATTAGATTATGTATTTGTGTATGCAATTCAGGTTTCCATCACCCTTATAAATATAGGCGAATGTAAATCCCTGGATGGATGAAAGCATCTGCCAAAGGACAACTTCCTTTATAAATATGAATTTGATCATGAACATGATATTTAAAAATGCCTATATGCAAATACACATTAAGATTAGAAATGGGAAATAATAATAACTGGGTGTATTAATATAAACTATTACATCACATGATCTCCTTAAATTAAGTAATTTCTCAAAAGAAAAGACATGACATGACCCACGTATGTATTTTTAGCATGCTTTTTTGTATTTTAGTTTTCTGTATATTTTAAAAAGGGAATTGAAAGGTAAATACCTCCAAATCACACTCAAGAGGTGTGATCACACAAGAGTGAGTTTGGATGTTGTCTAAGTCCCCTGAGAGAGCATTAAAAGCATTAAACGAACCTAACACCTACCCAAAAGACTCTGTCAAAGCGGAACTAACCCACAGCATGCCTAAGCCAATTATAGACCCCAAACACACACACACACACACACACACACATACGCTCAGGACATCTCTGTCATGAAAGAGACATTGACTGCGACTTTGCTGGGTCGCAAGTGTGACCGGCTGTATTTGAGTGTATATAAGTCTCTGTGTGTGATGTTTGATAATGCATGTGCTCAGCAGAGCACAACAGCTTTGAAAATTTCCAGCATCAACTTCTAACTGCATTGAATGCATAAGCTATTGTACTAATGTTCACTTTTGCTCAGTTCTAAGCCGAACATAGTCTCCTGACTTTGCTATTTTCCCCATAACACTCCCTCTCTAAACCCCCCTCACACACACACAGATTCTCCTAAAGATTGGGAGCAGCAGGGTGAGGCATCTCTTTTATTTATCAGAAAGTGATTCATCTGTTTGTTTGAATGTGCCCTTGAAAGATCTTACAAGAAAGATAGAATGGAACAGGGAAAAAGGAGAGATGTGAGGTGGCATGAAAGAATGAAAATGGGAGAGAAGACTGACAGAATGAGAGCTGGATGAGAAGAGGAATGGATCATTAAACGATTACTAATAAAACATCAGAGAGAGTGTGTGTGCCTGTGTCTCTGTGCATTCATCCACCCAAATGGCCATGGCTTCAAGGAACTTTAGCGTTTGAGACTGAATAAATGCAATGATAGCACAATCTGATACATCGTTATCTTCCATAATCTTAGAAATGTTGACAATGGAATGACGTCTTTTGATAATATAAAATATATAAGCCATGTATGTCACAAATGAGTAAGAACAACTATAAACAGCTTTTCTATACCAACCAGCATACATTTAATTAATGTTCTCTCCAATAGAGGGTCTGACTGATGGCCAAATTCACAATTTTGATCTAATCAGCCTTGCATTGATCTCCTAGTGACCAATTACTTTTAGCTTAGTCTGAATTAGAGCCAGACTTTAATTGAGGCTAATTTGGCGCAGACTTGTCTAAATACAAAAGGCTTTAGATCATACGCAGCAAGTGGGCTAAAACAGCTTCCCCCTTTAATCGACATTTAGGCCAATATTCTCCCAGTTGAAAATCTAATTTTTCAGCAATTTACCCAGCCTAGCGTCCATTTGTGAGGTTTTTAACCTATGACCTTCTACAAACCATGAAGTTTTAGTGTCATATGACTGGTCTCAATGAGGTAACACAATACACAAAGCAAAATATGGACCTGATAACTTGACTCTAAGAGAAACACTCGCTCCTGCTCTCCTAACATGTGCTCCGATGAGCAAGCAGAACAGACATTCCACAGAAAATGACACGCTGAGCTCACACAATACACACCTGTTGCTGATAAAGTATCAAATGTAGACAAGACAGCCCTTAATGTCCGACAACTGCTACCGAATACCGCCCCAACAGTGGCTCCATTGATAGAGACCCAACATTGGTTGGCTGGTCATCAACAATGGAGGTAACTGTTGACCACAGAAAGCTTCTACAGAGGATAGGTAACTCAGCCACAATGAAACAAGATACATGCTCTTACTGTTCAAGCCCTTTCACCTGTTAAACTCCTACAATATAAAGAGTGTGATAGGCACAGCAGCATATCGAACTGACAGTGATTACTGAAAAATGGCCAAAATTACTCAAGCGAAAAGTGTTCCTGGAAATCAAATGTTTTCTAACTCACCACAGCACAGGAAAAGCAAAGAAAATTATCTATTTTTTATCTATTTATTTGGTACACAAGCAAACATCTTGTGAATTAATGTTTATAAGATGAGCAATGTCTCCAATGAAGCAGCTTTGACCTCCTCTGATGCTAAAAGAAAATACAGTCAGCTGCCTGCTGAGTTTTCAGGTGAACTATTACGCTATACTACCTTAACTGCCCTTAACTCTTACTGGAATAAACACAACAAAATAAATAAAAATGAATGACATATATATATAAATCTATATGAATGCTACTGAGCTGTTGATCCAGTCACACTAAAAACTACAATCACAGTTAGCGTTTAAGACAATGCCTATTCAGTCCTTTCTATTCATATCTCCGTATAGACCAGCATCTGTAAAACTGTAGTGTCAGCGTAGCTGTGTGTGAGTGTGTGGCCTTCTGTGGGAATATCCCTATCTTTTTAACTGATGAGTAAGTCTCTTCTTATTTAGCTGTTTAGCTTAGCTCTGACTTATCTTTTTTTGTGTTTGCCCCTACCATTTTCCATATGCTCTGCCTCACCGACACTGCCATCGGGCGTAGTCCTCTCATAGGCGTCTTCGGGTAGAGGGAGGGCACCTAGTCTGGGGCCGGACGAGCTCTTGCTGCTGGGCGTCTCCGACTCCTCCAGGCCACTGTCGTAGCAGCTCTGCAGCGAGCCCTGGTGCGGGTCCTGGGGCTGGCTCACCACCGAGAAGGTCACTCGGCGGAACGGCTACAAGAGAAGAGATTGCTGGGGGTCACTGGACTGAAGATGTCGAAGAAGAGAGGTTGATGGGTAGATTTTTTTGGGGGGAGGGGGGTGATTGGGATCAATCTCAGTTAAAGTACTTTTGCTGTAGCTCTAGTTATATTAGCGCACTGCGCTACATGCTACAAAACGACACAAACATCAACTGGATTAATTGCTCTCTTTCTCTCCAAGTAGTAAATAAATGTAGCTTGAAAGCAGTGTTCAGCAAGGGAAGCTAAAAAAATAAACAAAACAATACTAATGAGCTGCACGGCACTTGTTTAATGGATTCTCACATGAACAAAAAAAATGTTAGGATAGTAAGTTCAATGCCCACAGGAGTAAGTACAGATGCCACACTTGGCATTATGGTTTAAATATAGCAGCGGAGGTCTGAAGGACATCAAAGTCTCCTTGTGTGGTTTACTTTATAGCAAAAACAGGACAAGAAGAGCAAGTATGGTCCCGATGGGAGATAGAATGGAACACATGGCTACAGGCTAATAAACAAGCGCATGGATCCACACACACACATTTTTCAAAGTAACTAAAGAACAAATAGGTGAAAGGATGCACATAGGAGTAATAAACTGGTACAGAGAGGCTCGTGTGAATTTGTGCTCTGCGCTCTGAACCTTTGATTTTCATTTCCTCTTCCTCTTGGGTTGTCTCAATTGAGGAATGGCACAAAAGACAGCGTGATCGGAGGAGATGACTGACAGCGAGCCGGGAAAGGAGATAAATTCTTTTGGTTTGTGCTGAGATGCAGCGAAAAAGAGAGTAGGGAGACAAATTAAACTAGGAAGGACATGAAATCTACTCGACATGGTTCATTTCATTAAAGTGAACTAGATATTCATGAAATCAATTGATGAACTCTCTATTTTTGCACTTGTTTTCTGCTGTTATCAAAGCAAAACGTCTTGCGACAGTGGGATACTGATACCCTTTAGGACTTTTTTAATCAGGAAAATGAATGTGTTGTCCTGATTTAACTGCTCTAGTAGAGGGAAGATGGGTTAAACAATATGAGGACTTTTTGTCCTTCATATCCCAATGAAATACACCGAGATAAGGGATACATAGCCTATGGTCTCTGAGCTAAATGAGTGGCGGAATAGAGCGAGAGAAAATGAGACCATGAGAGAGAGAGAGAGAGAGAGAGAGAGCTGAAAGGTGGAAATTAAATTTTGATAATTTAACTAGCATTGGAGCCTTGTAATTAAACCATTGACTCTTCCTGTCTGGGTAAGTGAAAGCAAAGGGGAAAAAAGAGGAGAAGACAATGGAGGAGAAGTGATCCCTCCACCCTCCCATCATTCTTTCTTTCTGTCTCACTCTCCAGCCTATTACTTACTCAAATTATCCTACGGTGATCATTGGAGCTGTTTAGTCTGTGTGTGCTGGGAGGTGAAACATATTTCAACACAATTCATCAGGTAGAAAATCCTGAGAAATAGTGACCATGACAGGAAGCAGGACATTTCCCTAATTCAGTCTTCAAGGTTATAGTTTGATCTGAAACTATATTTGAGCTGTCTTAACTGAAAGCAACCTTTTTCTAAGGCACATTTAAAAAAGCTACATAAATGTCCTAATTTAATTAATTTAACTCCTGGCTTAATCTATGCTCGGAACCAGGCCTCAGTTTTATAAAATATGTAACAGGGGTCCTTCCTCTGTCTCTCTATCCAAGAATATCTTGGTCTGAAAAAGGCTGAAGACCCCTGCTCTAAATAAATATAAACAGCAGCCAAAAAACAATATATATATATATATATTTATTTATTTATTTTATTTTATTTTTTTCTAACCTCTGCAGCGAAAAGTTCGGCTGATGCATTAAATAGACACTAACAAAGCGGCAGCGTCTCTAAGTGTTTGCCTCTGGCCTTCTCCCCACTGCCCCACTTCCTGTCACTGCACATTTTCTTTCAGGAATATTAAACAAGACGGAGCACCATCATTCACTCCTCTTTTTCTTTCCAACTCGCTGGCTTTCAGACTGAGTGGCCTAACACTCATCATTACTCCAAATTGTCCCTTTAATTTGACACGTCGCCATAATCTTGGCATTTGTATTCTGTCAGGTTAGTAGGGCCTGTCTTTCAATGTAAAGGAGTGCACACACACCCTCACACACAAGCACACACAAATGGCTGTTCATCATCTTACGCATTTATAATGAACATTCATAATTATTCATCTTTCTCAAAATATGCCCATGAATAAAATCTCTGTTTACAACATTACTGTCTGTCATTCACTGATGACCAGTGCCCACTTGCTGTCACTTAATCACTTGATACCAATACCTACAATATTCTTATAACATTAAGGAAACTGTTTGCATGCACTTGGCATTAGTTCTTATGCTGCATTAATTTATTTATTTACCTCTCTCCCTCATTTCTCTGGCTAATGTACAAATCTTGGCAATAAATCATGTTTCCATGTAATTACAATCAACATTCAACAAATGAATTGAAATAAATATTCATGGGCTAAAAAATTCACTTTGGATAGTCAAACATTTGTTGCATAATTAAATAGAAGCCCACAGGGGGTCTCGCTACTGCACTGAAATAACGGATCAAAATGATGTTTATGTATCAAAGCCCCATTCTCTCTCTCTCTCTACCTCCAAAATGAAATGGCTGCCTCTGCAGCTAAGTGTGACAGCAATCAAAGTCCCACGCTGAAGAGTTGAGGCTTAAATTACCCAGAAATGAACTGAACTTTAGATAAATTGGTTGAGTGTGGCATTATGCTTGGTGCAAATGTGATTTTCAAATATAAGAGTCAATGAATGTCAGGCAAGAAGAATGGCGAGATGGGAAAGTGGTTGGCCATGCAAAGACAGATGAATTGGTTTATTGATTAGGCACTGATTGGCTGGGCTTCCTTACCATAGAAGCAGCTTTATGAAGGACGGATTTAATTAAACCCTGCACATATAAATGTATATTCATCCTTTTGGGGCATTTCTCATCCTATGTAGGTTGAAAGTATGTAAGACCCCCTGATGAGGTCCACATGGCATTCATTTCCACTAGACACGTACCTTTGTCATCATCTTTACAAAAATTGATGAAATTTGGACATTGCTGATTGCATGTTGCTTATGCGTGTGTGTGTGATATATATATATATATATAAGCTTGTGTTTAATAAATATGATAAATGAAGAGGGATATCTGAGGCAATACACACTAAATATTAAATGTGCAGAGATGGAAAATGAAGTGCTATTTAAATACAATACAACAAGAATACCTGTAATTTTAAGGGGGTTTCATCAGCGTAGGTGGAAATACTATTTTAATAAATCCAGCAGAATACCCAGTGGATTTGCATTAATTTCAAAAGTAACACTATTCTGTATACAAGCTCATTTTCTATCTCTTCAGACCTTTTTTTCGTAGCATCTTAGTAGAAAGTGTGTGTATGTGTTTGCGTTTCTTGCGTGTATGTGGGTAGTGGAGTGACCTATTTCCATGAACCATGGAGAGCCGCGGTTATAGCCAAAAACACAAATTCTAAAGCCGCCTGTGTCTTTCTGCAATCAAGCAGACAAGAGAGGAAAAGAGAAGATGAAATGAAGGAAGGAAAAAAAAAATAACATTGGATGAGATACGACAGACATGAAGAAAATGCTACTTGGGTGGTTAGTGTGGTGAATGTACTGGCTGTATAGAAGAACGTTATCCAGTCACTGGTGTCTAGACGTGATGGCCTGGTGATAGAACCTGTAATTAACCTCTGTTCAAATTTTCATAAGCACCCTGAGGGTGAATCACATCTGATCAAGCCGCCACTGTACAAAACAGCCCAAGGGTAATGCTCCTGTAGGTCAAAATAACCCGTAAATCAGCTCTATGTTGTTTAAACCCAAATTCTCATAATGAGGTTAACAAAATTCAAGCCACAAGTGAGAGATAAGCATTCTGGGGTTCTGACTAGGAAGAACAAGGTCTATTTTCTTTGATCCAAAAGACCTCTGATCTGGATATAACACAACAACCAGATGAATGTGGTGCTGAATTCCGAACAAATGCTGGTATAAATCCAGTTTCTATTCTTAGTATACTGGAAAAGTTTTAAGGGTTATAAGAAAAATAAGCTGGAACATTAGCCTTGGGAAAAAGTTAATGTTCATGTCTAAGCTACAGATCTCTTCTTACTGATCCCAAGTGATACACCTGTTGAAACATATTTCCCATGAACCTGATTTCCCACACCCATGGAAAAGTTCCCAGTAAAGTCAGTTATGTATTTGCAACAGTCAAATTTGTGAACTGTCAATTTTTTTTTTTTCCATAATTGTATATAGAGAGAGCAATTAAACTGTAAAAATTGGCAACTTGCAGTTGTTACCTCCAGGAGCTATTTCTACCCCTTTCTACTGTTTAAGTTGATTCAGCTTTAATAAAATTAATTAATTTAGATGTTACCACACGAAGAAAAGACTTAATTTTTGCACTGTTTTATTTTTTTTATATGCTTAAGCTAACAACTGCAGGTTAGAACTTTTAAATTATTGAATTATAAATTATTTAAAATGGCATGTTGCATTAAATAAATCTGAAAAAAAAAAAACTTTTTACAGTTTCAGACTATTCATTCATGTACAAACCCCTACGGCTTCTACATGGACTTTCTGAATTTTCAGGATATTTTAAAATCTTGATAAGAAAAAAAAAAAATTGCACACATTCTCTTGTGCTCTAGTCTAGTATAAAAGCGAGCGCAACACGTTAAGAAAGGAATGTGTCTCTGTGTTTAAAATACTAACAGAGCCCCTATTGAGGAGGTCAGGAAGTTTTGTTTATCCTGGAGCTTTGGGAGGCTCAGGTCTCTGCTTTGTCCTAAGGGATGACTGGCGCTGGTCAAGCTTCATTTCTCTTCAGCCTTCCTGCCTATGAGGACCTCCAGATGGGCTCTAGACCTCTTGAGACCTACTGGAGTTTAGCCAGGTCTGAGGTCTCTCTGGCAAGGCATATATCAACACACCTCACTGCAGGCGCTGAAAACTTCCAGGGCAGATCTTACCACCAGACTACTTCCCTCGGCTGAGCGTACTTTTGATATCTTACCCAAGACTGTTGTGTTTCAGTTGACCGGTCTTACTCTAAGAGCCCCCTGAACACATTCAAACTGAGCCACAGCAAACATTAAAGAGTTTAGCCACTTTTGAGGCCCTACTTTGATTGCACTCCACGTCTACAGCTATATACGAAGGGCTCTTTAATCACTTTGACCCATCAACTGCACTCTTCATGGACAAGCCTCAAACTTAACTGATCATCACTTCAAGAGTATTCTTTTACAAAGAAATGTAAAGCTCTCAGATACTGAAGAAAAAAAAAAGAAAAAGAAAAAACATTCACCCCTTTCTTTTCCTTTCCGTCTGAAGTTCCTCAGATAAAACCTTCAGAGTACATCTTGGTGTACGTCAGTTGGCTGCCTTTCAATGTAATCCTTTTCGAAGGCACTGAGGCATGGATATCTCACCTGGCCTGATCATTCATTCATTTCATCTATCCATTTTTTCTTGTCATCCACTCCACCTCACACTTTCAGCAACAGCATAGTGATGCATCACTTCTTGCCGTTCCAGTCCATTTCCTCTCAGGCCAACTTTGCCTTTCCGCATGCCAAGTGTTCCAGATGTTCATGCCTTTGCCAAACAAAACACTGAGGATGTTAGTCACTGTAGTGAAATTAGCCGCCCTTGTTTATCAGCGTTCATACATTCTTAATCAAGAAGGCAGCATTTATATATGGAGCAAAGAGACCGCTCATCAGAAGTTCTCTTGATCCTTGAATTTTTCTCTTATATATCCGCAAAGAAAGCACTGTTGCAGTGAGCATCTGTTTAAAAATAAAATTTTTGCTCTTGTTCTAGTTGAAAATTGAGGTGCAGTGCTGCTTCAGTATCTTTAAGCCTCCTCAGGTACATCTTATTCCTTTTTTATGATTGTGGTATCCTAAAACTCTATAAAACTCTGTGATGTTGTTCCCAAAAGTCATGTTATCCCTATTATTGTCCTCATTTTGGAGAAAGGAGTTGGACTGCATGAATTCTTGAAAAGGTAAAAATAGACCTTCCAGTTAAAACAATCTTTCTATACTCCACCTTTACATGTGCCTCATTAACATTTTAGAACTTTCATTAACATTCCTGACGAGAACTAAAAAGATGAAGGGAAAAAAGCACAGACAGATGGGAACCTCAAAACATTTCTCTATGCTCTTTTCTTAAAATCCTAGCTAAACTTTTAATTGCTCTTTAAGCGGCGGATTAAGCCAGAACATATTCCGAAGGGATGATGTGACGGCTTCAAAGGCTTAGCTGACCTCTGACCCTTGCTTCATGAGAAGGAACAATCCCTCCAGGGTGCAGCTTCACACTCCAGATCCCAAACATGCTCCTCTCGTGTTTATTTTTAGAGAGTTTAATGATAAATAAACACCACAGACATTTTCTCTCAATTCATGACGCCACTCAAATAATGGATTTTGGATGCATTGTGTGCTTTTTGTTTTGGCTTTACATTCAAAATGTGTTTTTTCTCTACATCATGTTTTTTTAATCTCGTCCCCAATAAAGAATGAAAGGGATATGCAGTTTCCTGTTCTGGTGCTGAATATCTAACCTCATCGGGGCAAATCCATTATCATCGCCAGCAGAAATGGATTACGGTCTCAGGTATCCGTCAAACTTACAAAAATGCTTTCAGGTGCCTTTCCTAACAGGATAATGTAGGAAAGTTGAACTCCATTTCAACTTTAAAACACGCACACAAACAAACAAGCGCACACATCTAACTTTCAGACAGTCTGGCTTTGACTGACGTGATCACGTTACAAACAATTTCAGACGATCTCCTTCAGCTCAAAGGACACTATCTTCACGCTTCTTGTGTTTCCACGCATCCATCAATCATTGGCCAATGACACTGCGCTACAAAAAGCGTGCAGGACTCACTGTGACTACGAGCAGTCAATCTGACAACTGACCCACTAATGTCACTAAGTGACAGGCGTAATCGCCACGGCTGCAGTAGTCAAAGGTGACAGAGGCCTTAGAGTCAGCGAAAGCACAGGCTGTAAACAACCTGAGGGCGGACGGGATATCGTAACTCTGACCATGTGGTTTCCTGCCGTGGAGGGAGTGCACTCTTTCCTGAGCAAATATCTAGCAGCGTAATAAAAATTCCACACAGTCTGAGTAGAGAAATGACAAAACGGAGTATGTGTTCACACCTCAGCTGGATTATGATTGACACATGACTGCTCTAACAAAGCACCGAGTGCTGTTCCCTGGCAGGCTGCATTATCTACATCATAAGCACTAGTCTATTAAATACATCTGCAAACAGTGAAGCTGTCAAGATGGCAAATAATGCATTACAGTGATACATCTTTTAGCGTTTTAGGGATTGTGAAAAATGTGCTGTTCAGAGAAAATATTTAACCTGAGGAGTGGAAATGTGAGCAGGAAGAACTGAGACAGAGAGATATCATGGATGACTACAGCATAGCTGGTGTTATTAAAGAGAAATATATACTGCACTCTTAAAAATTCTGGGTTAAAAACAACCCAAGTTGGGTTGAAACTGGACTAGTTTTATTTAACTCAACTATTGTTTAAAAATGCTTGCTTAAAATGAACCCAAAGTATGTTGGAAATGAACATTTATTAATATGTTTAATAAATGAACATTTATTAATAAGCTTAATGAATAATAATTAATCAACATTTATTACATTTCTTATTAATAAATGTTCATCTTTTGATTATTATTGTTGCCTCTAGTAATTATGTGTCTGATTTTTAATTTGCAACCTATTTTGGGTTCATTTTAAGCCAGCCATGTAGCAATTTTTAAACAATAGTTGGGTTAAATAAATAAAACTGCCCAGCACATTGGGCAAACATTTAACCCAACCCCTGGGTTTGTCTTTTTTCAACCTTGGGTTGTTTTTAATCAAGCATTTTTAGAGTGTATAATATATATATATATATATATATNGTGTGTTGTTTTTAAAATTACAAAGCAAATTATCTACAGTTTTTTGGTTAAGTCTGGTGTCCTTTGAGAAATCTATTCCCGTCTGGATAGAAATGTCTGCAATTGTGAATATTGTATTTTTACAACACTTCTGCTCATTTATTTTGACCTTTATTGAATATAAATTTGCATTTCTTGTTGCACTGGCTGGTGTTCATAAAATGTTCATAAAAATAAAATTCAATTAATAAGAGGAGTTTATCATGGACTGCACATAACGGCTATACGGGAGCAGATAGGGTAAGTACAGGTAATATTGTCACCTTAAAGATTTCTATTTCAAATAAATGCTGTTCTTTAGAACTTTTTAATTTATCAAATAATGTATCCTTTATATTACATATTAGGCAGCACAAATGTCTTCAACTGTAATAAGAAATGATTCTTGAGCAGCATGTTAGAATGATTTCTGAAGGATCATGTGACACTAAAGACTGGAGTAACGATGCTGAAAATTCATAAATTTCAATTCTAATAACATTTCATAGTATTACAGTTTTTACTGTATTTTTGATCAAATAAATGCAGTCTTGGTGAACATAAGAGACTTCTTACACAAACAAACACAAAAAATAGTTTATTTTAATGGGTTTTCATGATGCTACCTTAGTAAAACCTAAAGAGATCACAATTCTGTTAGAATCATAAACATCCTGTTACAGCAACTCAAATCTTGTTTAGAAAACTAATCTTGTCTGAACAGCGCTTATGACTGCCAGTTTAGTTTCGATAGTTTATAAGTCGCAATAGTAAGATATGTCATCATCCAGAAACAATCAGATTAAGAAGAATCAAACTATTCTCATCATGCAACATTTCATATACTCACTCCTCATGTCAATTTTCTGTAAAGGTTTTTTTTTTTTTTTCCTCCATTCTTTAGACAGCTCAAACGAGCAGTAAATGTATGCCATTAACAAGATGACTATCCAAATAAGCTCATTTGGGTTTCAAATCTCTACTGCACATATTTCTCTTCTGTTGTGTGTTCCTGTATTGTTCTTTTATTCTCATGGTGCTAAAGAAACAAACAAACACATTTTGTACCCTGGCTTCTGTAAAAGAACACATGATAATGTGTAAAGACAGAGACCGAAATGGTGGGAAAAAGAATGAGCGAGAGGAGGCTTGGCATAAAAGATTTACTAGATTTACATTTTCACCCAAATAATGTTTTGTCAAATCTAAAGTCAGCACAAAATAGTAGTTGTAATAGTATTTTCTTCCCTATTGTGACGTATATCTGAGTGAAACGACTTCTTGAACAAGAAAAAAAATGTAGGGCGGGACTTGATTGTGTCCACCGGGAATTGATTGGATCATTGTGGTTTTGCTATTGCTGTGATCTCATGTGAGTGACACGTTTCCCGCGCTCGCGCAAACGAACACGTTCATTTAACAATACTGTCCCCTCGTTACAAACCCCCACATTTCATGTTTTTCTAACCAGTTTTATTTTCTTTCCTTTACCTTTTTTCATTCACTTTATTTCCTGTGTAACAGAGGACCTTTCGGTGGACTGGAGCAAAAGAAAGCGTTTATCATGAATAAATCAATGTCAATGTGACAGAAAAGCAAAACTCCATTTCCGGGGGCTGTGGACACATTACTCAAAACATCCCTGCCGTGTCACCCTCAAACATACACACATACATACGCACACACGTTGTCATTGCAGCGTCCTTCATCAACTGACTGACTCCCCTGTTTAGATAGAACGGGCCATTTGTGAGTCTCAGCCCAGGTCCAGAAGACAATTATGATAGCTGCGATTAAGAAAACAATTATTCCAGAGAAGTAATTATCCTCTAATGTTTGAACAAACAGAAGCAGAGAGAGAGAGAGAAAGAAAGAAAAAGCCCAGGGCCATGTGAGATTAGCCTGGTGTTCACACTGTGATGGTCATTACATACTGGGGTGGTGAAGAAGTGATCAAACTACTGATGTTACAACATAATACACAAATTCACGCTCAGGCTCAAATATAAACAGCCTTCGAGTAACGTGACTCAACACACACGGCTGTTCCCAAACAATTACCTTTTTGCAAAAATATGCATTTATTCATAACAAACACCTCAAAGGTGCTATATTCTTTTCTTGTTGATCATTTTAATTGTCAAAATAAAAAAATAAAAAAGGTGAGAGAGAAAAATCTATTGCATTTTTAAAGGATTAGTTCACTTTAAAATGAAAATTACTGCATGATTTACTCACCCTCAAGTTATCCTAGGTGTATATGACTTTCTTCTTTCAGACGAATACAGTCGGGAGTTATATTAATAATCACCCTGATGCTCCCAAGCTTTATATTGGCAGTGCACGGAAACCACCTGTTTGAAGCTCAGAAAAGTGCATCCATCATAAACGTACTCCACATGGCTCCGGGGGGGTTATTTTACTTTATAACGTGTTAAATATGGATATTTTTCTCACACAAATGCATCACTTCACTTCAGAAGGCCTTTATTAACCCCCCCCCCGAGCCATGCGGAGTACGTTTATGATGGATGGATGCACTTTTTTGAGCTTCAAACAGGTGGTTTCCGTGCACTGCCTTTATAAAGCTTGGGAGCATCAGGGTGATTATTAATATAACTCCGATTGTATTCGTCTGAAAGACAAAAGTCATATACACCTAGGATGGCTTGAGGGTGAGTAAATCATGGGGTAATTTTTATTTTAATGTAATCTTTAAGTAAAACAGCTGAGGTAGGGGAAAATCCAGTGCAGTAAATGTTAAAACAAGAAGAAAAAAAAGTAATAATAAATGAAATTAATAAAAACAAGATGAAAGGATGCTATTGACAATCGCTTTGCATAAAAGTCAATGTGAATGAACACGGAAATGTATCTGGATTTGGCTCTTGTCCAGACAAATCCTGTGAGTTTCCCTTTGGCCCTGAGGCAAATTGAAAAACATAACAAAAAATAATATAATTTGAGTGCTAGTGGTGAAGTGCCTCCTTTTTACGGACAAGGTCAATTTCCTCTATGAGCAGTAATGAGAGAGTGTCTTGTTCTACAATCAACAGACTTCACACACTGAGTGCAGATTAATTAAAGGTAAAGTGTGTGTTTTTTCTATCTTATGATGTGTTCTCCTTTCCCAGTTCAATGTGCAGAAACAACAGTGTTAACACTGTGGTGCTTTCAAGTTTGAAAGGCTCAACATGTCAACTCCTAGCTCAACCAATGGCATGAGTTTGGGGGAGTGACTACCTGTTTGGCCAAAAAAAATGGAAGATGGGAGTATTTTAAGTGAACTATTTACTTAGAAACATAAGGAACATAGTTTTTAAATTAATTTTTATTTTTATATTGCATTTTGTTCCGCTATATATGCAACATAATAAAAGATTATTTCAAAACTAAAAAAAAATTCTTCTAGAATTTCATTCTTTTAATGAGGATTTGTGTTGACTTTGTCCTCTAAATAATATTAAAAGGAGTGTTGCTTTTAGACAACATATTTATAAACAATTATTACTTTTATTGTATTTTTTATATATATTGAATTGTGTTTGACAAAATATACAGTATAAAACGAGATTATTCCAAAATGCTATTAATAAGGGTTTTCATTCTAGAATTTTGTTCTTATAATGAGAATTTTTGTTGAATTTACTATGTGGTAACTAACAATGAGCAATACATTTGTTAAATTTATTTATTCAATTATTTATTCATGTTAACATTAGTTAATAAAAATGTCAACTGTTCAATGTTTGTTCATGTTAGTTCACAGTGCATTAACTAATGTTAACAAATACAACTTTTGATTTTAATAATGTTTTAGTAAATGTTGAAATGAAAATGAACTAAGACTAATAAATGCTGAAGAAGTATTGTGCATCCTTAGTCCATGTTAACTAATGTAGCAAATGAAACCGTATTGTAAAGTGTTACTATTATTTTTATGATTCCATTTGTTAACATTACAGTTTGTCCCTCTTTCTAAATGTACTGCACGGCTGGCAAGTAACAAAGAAACTCTCGTATCATTGAGATGCTGGGTGTAAGTGAGGCTTCAGACGGCTTGAGCTTCTTTCAACAATTCCACTGGCCATAAAGACCCAAAAAATCTCATCTCTACTGCTCGCCTGTCTTCGTTCCTTTCAAACAGCCGTCTACGAGCCGGGCGAGATTTAGTTTCTCCAAAGATAGAAGGATAGCAGCTCCGCACATCAGCCTGCTTCAAAGGGAGGTGCTATCAGACCCTGCCATCGCCATGGCAATGAAGAAGATACTGATCCTAATCCCCATGTAAAAATGAAAACCTCCCGAGTGCCAGTGGGACTTCTTCGAGTACACTTCGCATTTCCGGCTCTCTCCCTCTTTCTACTCGCTCTTCTCTGTCTCTTTCCATCCGAGATCTAAGTCCCAAAGATTAGAATGTACCTTAGCGAACTCTCGTTCGCTCTTTCTTTAATTGATATATTGGGAGTGAACATTTGTGTGGCTTTGGAGTAGCTGCTCGTAGAGGAAGCTGTCATTTTGTACCGATCTGGGATCAGCCTCCTCTCCAGGTAAACAAGATAAAACAGGTAACTGGAAGTCATACAGGGTGACTGGATTTGTTTAAGCGGTAAATGTGTGACTTCCATGTTGTCATTGTGTTGGGTTGACTCAATAGCTCCTTGCCTGAGGGCTACGGAGAGTCAAACGTATTATTAGCAGCGTGAAAACATCCCTGGGGCCAGCTAAACAAATAAGACACACATGCTATACTGGAAAGATGAGAAAGACAAATGACAGAAAGGGAGAATTTATACTCTATAGAATTACAGAAGGGTGCAGGAGTGCCTATGATAGAAAAGGAAATATCTTTTAAAAATTGAGTTTAAAATGCATGTATCAGGTTGTTAGAAATGTACCCTATGTATTCTTGTTGGCATTAAATGGTTTTAAAAATAAAATGAAAATAAATTGTAAATATTTCATAAATGAATTTCATTCTTATAATTAGGGTTTTTCCTTCATTACGATATCAGGTCAATTGTATCATGCATTTATGCCACCCAAAAAATATTAAAATTAGTTTAATTCAGANAAAAAAAAAAAAAAAAACGCTCATCACAGAATTACATATAGGGCTGCAAGTTGCAACTAATGATTATTTTGATAATCGATTAATCTGCCGATTATTTTTTCCAATTAATCAGAAAAATCTAAAAAAATAGTATACATTAAAATTAATTTTAATCCATTATTTTAAAATGTTTTATTCCACATCCTGCCCAATGCTGTCCTCCAAACAATGTGCAATATAAAGCCTATGAAAACAAATATGAAACCTAATCACAAGTGTTTACTATTTTTAAAGCAGAAATTAAAACGACTAAATATATGTGTATATATATATATATATATATACAGTGGTATGCGGAAGTTTGGGAACCCCTTGCAGAATCTGTGAAAATGTGAATAATTTTAACAAAATAAGAGAGATCATACAAAATGCATGTTATTTTTTATTTAGCACTGTCCTGAGTAAGATAGTTTACATAAAAGATGTTTACATATAATCCACAAGACAAAAAAGTAGCTGAATTTATTAAAATATCTCCGTTCAAAAGTTTGGGAACCCTTGATTCTTAATACTGTGTGTGGTATCCTGGATGATCTATGACTGTCTTTTTGTTTTGTGATGGTTGTTCATGAGTCCCTTGTTTGTTCTGAGCAGTTAAACTGAACTCTGTTCTTCAGAAAAATCCTCCATGTCCTGCAGATTCTTCAGTTTTCAAGCATTTTTTGCATATTTGAACCCTTTCCAGCAGTGGCTGTATGATTTTAAGATCCATCTTTTCACACTGAGGACAATTGATGGACTCAAACACAACTATTAAAAAAGGTTCAAACATTCACTGATGCTCCAGAAGGAAACGATGCATTAAGAGCCGGGGGGTGAAAACTTTTGAACAGGATGAAGAAATCCAAATTTTTCTTATTTTGTTGAAATATTAGTTTTTTTAATTTAGTACTTCCCTTCGGAAGCAACAGAAGATACTTGCATGTTTCCCGGAAGACAAATTAAGTACAATTTACCTTGATCTTTAAATTCNTTCACCTGGGTTGTGTCAACCTGTAAAGGCTTCATTGACACGACAGCCAGTGGCACAGATCCTCAACAAAACCGTTTCCATATCGGCGTGATGAATCCGATCCTCAACCAGATGGAACTGGATTAAATATTTTGACTGTTCCAATCCCAGTCTGACTTCTGACCTGTAATGCTGCCTGAATTATAATCATGCGCTGTTCGTTGTTGGCCAGAGGAGAACTGCATTTGCATTTATGTAGGCTATGCTCTACATTATAAGCAAAAAACTAAAAATACAAACATTACATTCTAAACCTAAAAACAACTGATTGCTTACTATTTTAATGCAAAAATGAAAATGACTACATTAAAAATTATAATAAACAAAAACAAAAGCACAAAATGCTAACTTGTACCAGGTATGAAGAACACACTCACTCGTCTGAACATAGGCCTATAGCCTACATTAAAGGATTAGTCCACTTTTAAATACACTTTTCCTGATAAATTTACTCACCCCCATGTCATCCAAGATGTTCATGTCTTTCTTTCATCAGTCGAAAAGAAATGAAGGTTTTTGAGGAAAACATTCCAGGATTTTTCTCCATATAGTGCATTTCAATGGCTACCAACAGGTTGAAGGTCCAAATTGCAGTTTCAGTGCAGCTTCAAAGGGCTTTAAACGATACCAGATGAGAAATAAGGGTCTTATCTAGCGAAGCGATCGGTCATTTTCGGAAAAAATGCAACCGTTTATGCTTTATAAACAAAATATCGCCTTGAACATACTTTCCGTTTCCACATTCTTCATAACGCTTACGCTAAATGTCCTATGCCTTCCCTATTCTACTTACGGAACGAACGCGGCGCCAGTTTAGTTTTTTTTTCCATAAGTAGAATAGGGAAGGCGTATGACATTCAGCGTAAGCGTTATGAAGAATGCGGAAGCGGAAAGTACGTTCAAGGCGATATTTTGTTTATAAAGCATAAACGGTTGCATTTTTTCCGAAAATGACCGATCGTTTTGCTAGATAAGACCCTTATTTCTCATCTGGTATCGTTTAAAGCCCTTGAAGCTGCACTGAAACTGCAATTTGGACCTTCAACCTGTTGGTAGCCATTGAAATCCACTATATGGAGAAAAATCCTGGAATGTTTTCCTCAAAAACCTTCATTTCTTTTCGACTCATTTCTTTTCGATGAAAGAAAGACATGAACATCTTGGATGACATGGGGGTGAGTAAATTTATCAGGAAAAGTGTATTTAAAAGTGGACTAATCCTTTAATGGGCTACACTAACAAAAGTGCCTTTTCTGTTACCACTCTCATAAATATTATTATTTGTACACACTTAGTTTCTGACCATATATATATGCAAAATGTGTATTTTAGTCAGAATTATTGCGCTCCTATTCTACCGTGCTCCGTCTGTTTGACGCACATGCGCACACTGGCGCCCGTTCATTGAAGTCGGTGAAGTTTAACAGGACTCGTTTGTCGTCAGAATATTCGAAATGGAAATGCTCTCTGGACTTTCTAACATTTAAAGATAAGGATATAACCATAAAATGTAAGTTATGCACTGAAGAAAACACAGGCCAGAGGCAGTAAACAACACGCATCTATCAAAGCACGAGAGCGCAAGACGCGGTAAAAGCTTTTGTTTGAAGCGCATGTAAATATAAGGCATTCTCATGTTTTGGACAACTTGGATAATGTACCTTTCCCGCAGCAGCTTACTCTGTGTCCTCCGCTACTTTCCATATGCGTTTTGTCCTGGGTTATTTACTACTAAAGCGGCGTGACTGATGGTTTGAACACAGCGCGCAGACACGACTAATCGATTATCAAATGTGTTGATTATTTCCATTATGGATAATAATAGATTTTTTATCGATTAGTTGTTGCAGCCATAATTGCATATTTAATGTATTTTCAATCCATACATCCGTGAAAATAGCAATACTTTCAAATAAAATAAAACAAGATCCACACTTGCATGTGTCTTCTTGATAAATTAGTTTTGTTTTTGTTGTTGTTGTATTTAAATAGCACGTATGAATCTTTCGAACGTTTCGTCAATCAGCCTTCATCAATAAATCATAGCAGCTTTAGAGAAAATGCAGTTGTATTTACAACTTTCAAAAAAACAGTGTGCATATTTACTCATTATAGGTAGCTGTAAAGATAATTTTAGTTATTTAGTTTTATTTTAATCAAATGTATTTATTAATAATTTATTTTTATTTTTATTGTAAAAAATTAATTTAATAAATAATTTAAAAAAGAATATTTTGAAAACCCCTGCTCTTGAATATATCACTCTACAAAAACAGTAAATGCTGGATAGTGTTCATTCATTGGCTGAATCTAATCTCAGTCTACCCATTAGACCTGATCATAGCCAGCTGCTCTATAGGCCACTGAGAGATCCAGCAGGTTGACAGGTTAATGGCTATATGTACGAGGACAACTAGGTTGATCAAATGACAGAAGGGCCTTGCTGCCCAAGTAGACCGAAAAGAGATGCGGACAGAGATAGACAAAGAGCGAAAATGTTCCACCTGTTCACATGCTACAGGTAATCACAATAAACTCTGTAACATGAGATGAAGAAACCAAGCGTCACATAGTGTGCACAAACACACACTAACACATGTTTGCATCAATGTTAAGCACAGGCCATTGGTTTAGGTGATCATGCTTATGTTATGTTATATACTTATTGATCGAGGAAGACAATCTGAGGAAAACTGGTCTATGTGGTCCTGATGTTATGAACTCCATGAGTGCAGGCAAATTTGTCTTATTTCAACTAATGAATTATAAAATGGCATATTTAAATTAATAAATTGTTTACCCTTAACACATTCCTTTAGATAACTAATTTGAACTATCCAAATCAATGTCTGCATGAAAAATGTAACTAAAACATTTAATTGACCAATTGTGGTTAAAAAAAGAAAAAAAAGTGGCGTGTGTTCAGCTTGTGTGTTACAACACGCTTTGAACTTGATGAGCAGGTTTCTTTACCAGTTCAAACGCACCGACATTTGCTCGCAAACACCATCTTCTATTTATTTGACAAACACACATCAAGAGCAAAGACAGCACATGCTGAACTTCTTAAATTACTATAATGAGGCATAGAATGAAGATTTACACAGCTATACCAGTCATGACTCGCCTAAATATCAAAGAAAAGACGCTCTCAAATCATATATATGTTCTCTTTGGAAACCACACTGATAAAATTTAAATGGCACCCTTCCAAGTTGTATTAAAACTGGCACATTACAATTTTTTGACACATATATTTTAAATTTGCAACATGATCCATGCTAGTCTAGTGACTAGAATCAGAATCAGATGTTATTGCTCATACCAGGAATCTGGCTTGGCAAGTGCTGACATTGGATAGAAATTAGGTTTGAAATATACGCCAGAAGTATATAACAGTCCTCAAATGCTTAAATATGAGGGATGGAAAAGGCCAATCATAACATTGAGTAACGATTGCAGTGGATAATGATTTATCTGACTTAACACACACACATATACACACATGTTAGGCCATCACCAATAAGTTTAAACAGGTTTTATCAATATTTTGCCTGCAGACTATCCAAGACGTCACGACATCTTACATACAATAACACAGCTGGTGCCAGTGTATTTGGAATTCTCTATCAAATATCATTCCGTATCACAGATCTGGTATGTCTAAACATAACAGCCCCATTGAAACATTACTGTTATTGTTTATCAAATGAAACTGAGAATTGTTTAAAATATCACCGGATCAAATATCAGCATGTTGGCTTTTGTGTAAATATCTGCTGACACATTTACAGTACCTGTTCAACATCACTTATTAGAATGAGCAGTAACACAACCAGCACATGTTTAACTGGACCAGGCTGGATATCTCATGCCGTCTGCTTTATGTCCCCATGATGGAGGAGACAGCAAAGTTTATGTGCCACAGTTATAAAAAAAAGTTATGCAGAAATGCTTCAGGCTCATTGTGGTTGCATGTAGCAATAAAATGAATGATGTGTGCATCAATTTTCAATTAAAATCCCAAACAAATTAAAATCACAGAAGTGTGTATAAATTTACATCAAGGTGCTGTTTACAAAGTAGCCCAGAGCATTTGAATAGTCTCAACTGGCTGTGTCCACACAAAAACATTGCCAGGTTGCAGGTTTTCTTCGCTGGTTTGAACACTGCAGCATATGCAAACCAGACAACAACTGGTGGTTCCAAGACCAGCTTATATGATGCATTATAAACCAGTGGTTCCTACAACAGGGTTACACACCTGTATGACAGGGAGAAAGAAAAAAGTTCTGAATGTGGAAAATAAAATAAGACTAATCCAAGTAAGTATAATTGTGCAAAATAAATAGGTTTTATTTTTTTATTTTTTAAACAGGATACAATCCTTGTTACTGATGTCAAAGGCCTTTATTAACCCCCCGGAGCCGTGTGGAGTACGTTTATGATGGATGGATGTGGATGGAGACACTTTCTTCAGCTCATACTCATTTGGTAACGCTTTGCCATTATAAAGCTTGGATGCGTCAGGATATTTATTAATATTTCTCAGATTGTGTTCATTAGAAAGAAGAAAGTCATATACACCTAGGATGTCTTGAGGGTGAGTAAAGCTTGGGGTCATTTTCATTTGAAAGTGAACTAATCCTTTAATGGTTTGTGATTTAATGTTATTAATCAGTGATGCATTATTTTTAAAACATTATGTGGCCAATATTACAATTTTATATGATTACACTGTATTTATTATTAGTCCACTTTAGACATTCTACCATCTATAAGTAACTTTGCAATTATATGTCAACTAACCCATTCGAGTATTAGCAGACTGTTAGGTTAAGGTTAATTGTTTGGGTTAGTAGAATAAGTTGACATGTACTTGCAAAGTTACTTATAGTCAGTAAAATGTCTGTTGCGGGACCATCAAAGTAAAGTGTTAGCAGATATTAAGCAAATACTTTATTTATTCCTTTCAGTCATATTTGGTGACTTTTGGTGATTCTATGGGACATCTCTCACCATATGCGAGATACAACATTTTCCAGGGTAGGTCGTCAGGTCTTTCCCCAACCCTCCCCAATACATGGCTTGGGACTCACAAACACATACATGGACAATTTAGCTTCTCCATTCCACCTATAATGCATGTTTTTGGATTGTGAGGGGAAACTGGAGCACCCATAGGAAACCCAAGCAAACATAGGGAGAACATGCAAACTCCACACAGAAAGGCCTCCTGGCTCATATACTATACCCTTTATACTATATTGTCTAAATAAATGTAAACGAAAGCACTTAAAAATACAATAATTATTATTTTTAAAATGCTACAAGTGAATTTAGGCATCACAATATGAAAAACGGATATTTCTTTTAAGATTTGCAAATTTGCTGCTGATTATTATATGCGCGTTAGATGATGGCGAATATAATCAAAGTCAATAAAAACAGAGGAAATGTGCATGCACAATTGCACATCCAATATAGACTGATATCCTGTATGGCTTTCCTGTAGCTCAGTGGTTAGAGCGTGGCACTAGCAATGCCAAGGTCATGGGTTCGATCCCAGGGATTGCACATACTCAGATACAAATGTATAGTATAATGCAATGTAAGTCGCTTTGGATAAAAGCGTCTGCCAAATGCATAAATGTAAATGTAAATCCACGAATTAAAATGGCTCTGATAGATCGTGTACTTTTGTACAATAACCAGTTTTGGTACTGTGTTGAGTCACTACACAAAATCTGGGTCCTAAAGCAAAATCAGTTAAGAGCAGCATTATCAGCCATAACACTGGTTTGAGGGTGATGTGAAAGGGGAAGTGAGTCACTGGCTAATCTGCAGTAAGCGCACTCACCACTGGATGTGTCATTGGCTGGGGAACTCTTACATCTGCAGGTCATAATATGTTCTGCGGCAATTAAAAATCCACCGCCGCTTCTCTTTTTAAATTCATTGTACCTTTACCTTTAGCCTCCTTTTGGTCCTGCTGCACCACACACATACTCAATATCCTATTTCAAAGAGAATTAACAAGCTACTATTAATTTGAGTTCAGTGACTCTGCTTGAGCATGAGCTGAGAAAAGAGTGGGTGAAGGGATGGAGGAAATGAGAAGAGAGAAAATCCTCAGCAGAATCCCCATGAATAAGTAATAGACCAGCTGTATGATTTTTCATAACTAAAAGAACGACAGACGAAGAAAATGTTCATCTCGAAGAGAGATTCCCTCTCTTCCAAGACAAATCCCCCTGTTAACCTCTCACACACACACACATAGCATACGCACACACCCACTGTACAGCAGGGCTGATGTCTGATGTCAAGCACCACAGAAACCACCTGATCTCGAGTATCTGTAGTAACATATGTGTGTATGAGTAGTGCATGTGAGTGTGTCTGCCAGCACTCAGTTAGATCTGTTGGATTAGCCAAGTTTAATTGGATATGAGGACCTTTCATTGCCCTCTCATCACTTCCTTTGAGCAGAATTAAAATTAGCATAAGAAAAAAAATTAAAAGGATGCATTTGCTTATCTTCTGTTGTGCTAGCAATCAGCTTTTAAATGTGATCAGAATGTTTCCCCCGCTGTAATATGTTCATATACGCTACATTAAACATCACATTTATTGAATAGCCTTCAAACAAAACATTTTTGGCTGGTTTTGAGTGATCTGGAACCAGCATTTAAAATATAAATCCTTTCCATTCCTATCCTTCATTACACAGCACCCAAAGCTGGGTCAGCTGAGGATCGTCTGAAAGCCCTGCAGAGACTGTGAAACCCCTCCTTTTGCAAACAAATATGGCTCACTTTTCTCAGTGTTCTCTCTCATTTCAATTTCATTTTTTTCTATATGGTGGCTGTTGCCTTGGATCTATAATGTGAGCTATAATGTCTTTTTTCATTGTCTTATTCTCTTTTGTATCTCATCAGTTCTCTCTCCTTCTCTCTCTCTCTCTCTCTCTCTCTCTCTCTCGTTTCATCGGCTCTGTTTAGCTGACATTGTGTATTGATACAAAAACAATACAAAGGCTAGACCTGCACACACAATGTCAATAGCAAGAGGTCAAGGTTTGGCTGGTTAGCGTGACCCAGTTAGCCCTTGCTGATAGATGTTGTAACTCAACACTCAAAAAGAATCTTCCTTCTTATTCTTCTTATTCTTTTTCTATTACTATGTACTCATTTATTATATATTATATACTAACCCTTATACTGTATATTAAATTAATAAATTTTCATTATATTGCCAATTTTTAGAGGCACCTTATATAATGATGATAATAATAATGAATCACAAAAACCCTAATAAGTTGAGTTAGCTCAAATGATAAAAGGAAACTCACTCCCTTTCAATGAGTTATGGCGGCTAAAAGGTTATTATTTTTTTCATGGCTCTGGGGGGTTAATGAAGGCCTGGATCGATGTGTTTGTGTAAAAAAAAAAAAAAAAAATCCATATTTAACAAGTTATGAAGTAAAATATCTAGCTTCCGCCAGACCACCTTTCGTATTCAAGTTACGAAAAAAAACGGAACTGGTGTCGCGTCAGTTAAGCTTTTTCCGTAAGTTGAATAGGGAAGGCATAGGATATACCGTTAGCTTTTTGAACTGCGAGAGGAGTTGCACTTTCTTCCTAAGTTTAATATGGAAGGCGGTCTGACAGAAGCTATATATTTTACTTCAGAATTTGTTAAGTATGGATATTGTTTTACACAAACGCATTGCTTCAGAAGGCCTTTATTAACCCCCCGGAGCCGAGTACATGTTTATGATGGATGGATGTGGATGGAGCACTTTCTTCAGCTCATACTCGTTGGTATCGCTCATTGCCATTATAAAGTTCGGATGCATCAGGATATTTATTAATATACTGTATCTCCGATTGTGTTCATCAGAAAGAAGAAAGTCATATACACCTAGGATGGCTTGAGGGGGAGTAAAGCTTGGGGTAATTTTCATTTGAAAGAGAACTAATCCTTTAAGATTGCTTTATTAATGACAAAATTAAGGTTTACAGTGTTTTAGACATCAACCGTTCTACTGCCATTGAGATGACAGTAAACAAAAACTCTGCCTCAACAAACTGACACAACCAAACCGACATTTGAAGCATGTACACACAATCACGGCATAATAAACAACAGACAAAATAGAAGCAAACATGTCAGCAGAAAGGGGCACATATGCACACATATTATGTAAATATTCAAAAGCTGTAATTGTCAAACACCGGCTCTATATGAAAACGCTTTCAGCGGTTTGTGTATGTGTGAGCAGTCAGAAGTATTTGGATTGGGTTTCTCTGCACTGGCTCTCCTTGACACTCTGTTTATCAGTGTATGGCAGGCAGAAAAAAAAAAACATTAGATGTAATCGCGGTGAACGCTAGCCCAGAGCACACGGCGCATAAGATTTACATGACGACAAACAAATCAAAGCAAACATAAAATAACCCCAGACCAGGGTGCCATGGTTTGTCACTGGGCTATACTTTGACTAAAACGAGCAGAAAATACCACTGAAATGCTAGTTACGATACATACTGCAAATGAAATTCAAAGTCAAGTTGGCTCTATTTTAATCCTAAATTATGAGGGGAAGTGGATCATTTGTATTAAGAGAGTAATTTATTCCAAAATAAGGCTTAAGATAGCTGAAAAACTATTAAACCTGAGCTTGCATGCCGGACACAAGCAATTTATTGGGTTTCTGGTGATTTCAGAGTGGGGGTTGGGTTTCTGAGTTCTTCCTCAAATGTACCATAATGGAGAAAATGTGGAGGAAACCGATTTAGTTTGCATCATGCTGTGGTAATAGTTTGTTTCTTTCCACCTTTGTTATGACTGACAATATCTGAACATTGCATGTGTGTAGGTTGGAATGATGTGAGTTTGTTTCAGTATTACTGATTAAGTAGACACTCGCTGATGTTCCTGTTCAATCTTTGATCATTGCCATTGCGTCAATGCCAGACCCTAAACAGAAAATCAAATGGAGGAAGAGAAAAAAAGGGACCGAAAACAATCTCGCAAACAAGAGAGGGAACATAAAGAATAAGGGGTGCATAATTAGAGCTCTTTAATAAAGCATGAGCTGGAGAAAGCAGAGCCTCTTTGGGAGGAGGCAGTGCGGCTAGATACTCCTTTTAATGCTATTGATTGGGAAATGATGTGTGTGTGTTTGTGTCGGTGGATGTGTGTGTATTGATTGCTTTGACCCAAACTCCAAAACAAGATTCATGCACCATTTTATTCAAAGCTTCTGCAGCGAGCTAATGCTACAATCAGCGGTGAAATCTTGGAGGAAGAAACGGAACCTATTCAGGAGAATTACGAGTTATTCTGTAAGACGTAGACTAAACAGATGTATTGTGTATGTGTGTAGCATAGCTGTTTCACTCGACGCCACGGTGCCTTCAAACAAACAACCCTGTACCCTAAGGGAGAGAGGACTAATCCATTCAGCCAACAGAGCAATTCTCATTATCGACTGCTAAAAAACACAGAGGGCAAGAGGGAGGCAAAAACAAGTGAGGGATGACAGGAAAGTGTAAAAGTGGGAAAAAAATCAAGAGTAAAATGAATAAAATGGTAAACCACAAGACACTCTTTATATTCATTGGTAAACATCTAAAATAACATTGTGAAAAAGGGCAATAAAAGTTGTGTGAGTTGCTCAGGTTATATATATATATATATAAGTGTTAATGTTAGATGTTTCTTGAAAGGAAATCAAAAATGAAAACAAATCAGTGGTATTTTAGTATTATTTATGTACTTTTTGCAGTTTTCATTTTTATTTAAAAGTTTTATTTTGACATTTTTTTTATAGTTTTTAGTAATTTTAGTGAGTCAGTTTATTTTTTCAGTAGTTCAGTTAGTCCAAAAAAAATTCTTAATTTAATATTTTTAAGTTTAATTAAGTTTTATTTTCTTTCAACTTCATTTAAATGAATGAAAATTATTTTGTATAGTTTTAGGTAACAATAACAACGCTGAAACATCAGACAATTGACATACGGAGTAAAATCACCATATTTTAAATACATTAACCAAAGACACATTTTTTTTTTTTAAATTGATTCAATAATTTTAAAGAATTTTCTGTGGTACAGGCAAATTTTCAGTTATTTTATGTAAAAAAAAATTTAATGAGCAAAAAAAAATCCACCATTAGAACCTAATGCGTATCATAGAGGGTGCAAAAGTCTCAATTTCTCTGCACTGAATCTCATTGCTGTCAAGTAGAAACAATTGAGATATTCAAGGGACCTAATTTTTTTTTTTTATTATTTATTTATATATATATTTATTTTGAGGAAGCTATTTCAGTAAAAAATAAACAGTAATAAAGATTTCTAAATTTGGGAAGACCTATTCTCAAATTAATCTAATAAATAAATTAATTGGCATGAATCAGACATCATATTCAAGTTCTCCTTTTATTCTGTGGAAGAAATAATGCACACACACACACACACACACTCACTCACACAAACATGCGGTTACGTGGTCTCATTTCATAGATTCCATTCCTCCACAGCCTTATATTCGCACTGGGGCAATGCAGGTGTTGAACAGAATAATAATCAATGTGTGTGTGCGTGTGTGTGTGTTTCTCTGGGTGTGTGGGTGAGTGAGGGGTGTATTATCAGGGGTTGCACAAACACGTGTGCATGCAAGGAGCACGGGGAAACACATTCACACTACACACATATTGAGATTAAGATGTACACTCAAATATATTTACCTTAGCCACTGAGATATGGTAGGCGGAGGTTAATCCATAGCTGCATGAAAACAGCTCTCCGATTGGCTGAGATATGGCAGCTCTCCTGCCCACTCCAGGAAGTGATTGATGTTAAGCGGACTTTGATATTTGACTGCTGTGATGACAGTAGGAATATGATTCATCTCCTCTGCCAAAGGAAAATAACCTGCTTCTCTGGTTTCCAGACTCAAAACACTCACACACACATATACAAAGGCACAAACACACTTTCACACACACACACACACACACACAAACTGTACTGTAGATGTTCATCTGGAGTAGTTTCAGTAGAAAACTGACCATAATATTAGACAGCTGTTAGAAATTTGATGAATGATGACAAGAATTATGTTCAAAGGGAAAAAGGAAAGAATTGATGGATACAATATTTGTCCCACATCTAGCCCAGGACCAAAAAGGCCTTCTTCACTGAGAGGAAGAACATAAAACAAACACCTTTTTTTCATATAAAAGTGAACAAAATGGCAGTTTATTTCTATGAGTCAGTCAGGGTTGACTAGCATAGAGTGAAGAGAAAATGGTCCTCTGAATTCATTTTGGGAAATGATTGATATTCCAAATGCATCTCATTTCATTTAAATGACAGTTCAAAACACACTGTTATAAGCTCACTGTGCCTCAAATGAACTATTTGCTCTTTTTTTTTTTTCTCAATCCCTCAAACTGCATTCAAACAGAAAAAAGACTAAATTATATAACTACAATAAGACTGCTGCTGAGGAGCAATTGATTGGGTTACACTTTATTTTATAGTGCCGTAGTTATATTGTAATTACTCAAATAAGTACTGAGTATTATTAATTAACAACATGTACTTACTATAGAGTTACAGTTAGGGTTTGGTTTAGGGTTAGTTACTTGTAATTATGCACAATTTACTAGAGTAAGTACATGTAGTAACGTGTAACTACGGCACTGTAACATAAAGTGTTAACGTTGATTGTAAGTCATGTGATGATATTACAAAACCAATTTTCCCTCCTGGCAGAATTTGTGGGAACTCAAAGTATTTGATTTTTCAAAGTTGTAAATAAATCAAAGATTACTGGAGTACGTTTTACAAGAAAATACAATTTCAGTCTTTATGCTTCAAAATTTTGAATTTAATTCATTGTGTTACTTGCAGTTTTTTGTAATTAATTGTGAAATATACTAGCAATTTCTGAGTGATTTTTTTTTTGTTCTACACTAATGATAATAATGTTAAAGCTTCTGTTTTGTTGACAACAGACGGTTTATAAGCGTGTCTCATTAAAAGGTTGTGGAGATGGTTGGCATTCCCAAATGCACAGTATAAGCGACCCAAATTCAGAGCACATGCAAATATGAGAGTTCATGTGGAGCAGCTTTAACTGTAAACTGATCCGCTCCAAGACACTGAAAACACCAGATCATGAGCTGCTCTTGTGTAAAAGAGCACAGTGCTGCGCTTCATTCTGAAACACACAGCTCGTGTATTTATTTAAAGGGGACCTATTATGCAAAATTCAACTCCTTTTTTTTTTTTTTTTTTTTTTAGTAATCCCCATAAATCAGAAGCAGTGTCTGAATACTGAAAATACATCTGAAAATACATCTGAAAATATGCTCAATGCTGGATTTGCACAAAAGTTGATTCTGAAAGATGGGCCTATATCAACTGTTTGTGCTCAAACTTCATATCCAGAACAAGTAATATAGCACTTCATATTTTGTGAATGTTTCCAAAGTGGTGTCTAAAGATGATCATATAAATTATAACCATAATTAAACAAAATTATACCTGTTCTATCTCCATGTAGCATACCTATACATTATCTGGCTCTGTAGGCATCCTACTACAGTTCCCACATGAGCATCTGTACAACAGTTTATCATGATCATGATGGAACATGCTTATCGATAAGCTGAATAAAGTTAACTCCACAACATCTACATAAATTCATCAACGTCCTGTCGCATTCTAAAAATTGTGACTTCTACCTGAGCTTCTCCATCTGTGTCCGACTCCAGTTCGTACATGTAAGGCTGAACATCGCTACTGACAATTTCTGACATTTTGGCTGTGTGACATTCTCCAGTTTTGTTTTTGCCAGGCATGAGCTGTTAAAGCTCCAGCCTCTTGTGGAAAGGGAGTGGGGAGCAGCATATAATTTGCATTTAAAGGTACACACATGAAAATTGAGTGTTTTTGCTCACACCCAAATAGGAGCAAATTAGACAAGCTATAATAAATGATCTGTGGGGTATTTTGAGCTGAAACTTTACAGACACATTCTGGGGACACCAGAGACTTATATTACATCTTGTAAAAAGGGACTTAATATGTCCTCTTCAAATCGCATCCTCTGTGATTTGATAATCACACTGAGGCGTCTCATGATTTCAGTTTTATTTCAATTAATCGTGCAGTTTGTTGGCAGTAAAAACACTGAACGACATACATATGAAGAACGACATACAGTACACAATGTACACACACAACTACATATGACATAGATAGATCTGCCTTGCTCTGTCTCTGTTTATCTCCCTTTCACGCACATTTGCGCGTGCACACACACAGCCGTCAGTTTGGTTATATAGTATGTGGATATATGGGCTAGCGTATGTATAATATGTTAATCCCTAAGGGCATAATGCATCTCCCCTAGAGAATGTTCTGGAAGTGTTAAATAGCTCACAGCCGGGAACACAGCTCCTCCCCAGACCACAGGCAACAAATCACTCCCTACCTGCACTCCAGTGCTCCTGTATCCTACACTATATCCATGCTGAGAGTGTGTCCATCCACCTAATTCTCCTCATTTTCTCCCCACCCATCTTTTAAAAGCACCAAATTGCTAAATCCTATTTCTTCCTGTAATACCTGTCCCTGTATGGGAATGAACGAGTGGATGTAGACAGAGAGAGAGAGTGAGAGATGGAGGGAGAGGTGCTAGCTCAGCAGAAGGCCTGGTTAATAGCACCATTACTGTCATGAGGATCCAGATTCGGACAATGAATTAATAACGAGCGGAAAGGGAGCTGTGTGAGAGAGAACGAATACAGACACACACACAAAATCACCGGCGCACACTCAGCACCTCTATTGCGTAAGTGTGCTGTGTGAAATGGCAATAAAAATGGGTGATGTTGCCTTCTGAAAATTTGACACATTTAAATAGAAGAACAACGAAAAAGATGGAAGGATAGAGTGGATGTGCATGGATTATTAATTCCAAGAAGAAAAAAAAAATGAAACTACTCATATGACTGAATTTGGATTTTTTTGCCCTGTTGATCCTGTTGCAGTGCCTAATGTAACCAAGAATGGATGTACAAAAGAAGTACCGTACATCTGCTTTCCATTGATTGACTGTAAATCATGTGATGCTCGGATACAGTCGGTAATGAATTATACTGGGGGTGTGGTTTAGCTTAGGGGAAAACAAATCCCAGTTACCACCAGTCCTCTTTCGTTACCATAGTTACCTATTAAGTAAATTTCCAGTAGATTTAGGTACTGTATTTTTAGAATGAAACACCATGCATGTGGTCACCAACCAATTAATTGAAGCTAAAAGAAGACTTCTGTAAACACAAGCAATTCAGCAACAAGATGATAAAGAACACCTGTGGAATTACTCGAAATGTGTCTTGAAGTTGATTTTAGTTTGTTGATATAATTACAGGAGAAAAAAAAAAAAAAAGTTAATTTAGGTTTTCCGTAGTAAACCAAGACTGCATATGACACATTGATGATGACTGCATCTATGAGACTGAACTAAGTTACATTTTATTTTAAAGGATTAGTCCACTTTTAAATACACTTTTCCTGATAAATTTACTCACCCCCATGTCATCCAAGATGTTCATGTCTTTCTTTCGTCAGTCGAAAAGAAATGAAGGTTTTTGAGGAAAACATTCCAGGATTTTTCTCCTTATACTGGACTTCAGTGGGCACCAAACAGTTGAAGGTCAAAATTAGTTTCACTGCAGCTTCAAATTGTTCTACACGATCCCAGATGAGAAATAAGGGTCTTATCTAGCGAATCGATCGGTCATTTTCGAAAAAAATACAACCGTTTATGCTTTATAAACAAAATATCGCCTTGAACGTACTTTCCGCTTCCGCATTCTTCATAACAGTGTTAATTTCGTTGACTAAATATTTTCGTCATTATTTTCGTCACGAATATATTTTTGCTGACGAAAACGAAACGAAAACTAAAAAAGAAGTCACTGATGAAGACTAAAACTATGACTAAATTGATTGACATTATCGTCAACGAATAAAGGACGAGACGAAAATAGACTGTGACGAAAATCCAATCAGCAGACGGGAGAGATGCGAGGAATGAACAAAAACGGAAAACGGAACAGGCGAGACTGCATGAGAAGAGAACCAATCAGAGCCTGACTTATTGAGACGTGAAGCGAAGGTATTCAGTCTTTGACTGAGCTCGCGCAAAGACTATAGAATAACACAAGACGTGTCACTCGTATTGTTTTGAATGGGAGAAAGTGTAATGCGCAATATGGCGGAATAAGTCCCGCCTTCTAAATAAGAGCCAATCGCCGACTGGTAAAGTCATCGCGTCACTGCAACGGCCGTTAGATGTTGCTGCATAAAAGCTTTTGAATTGAAATAAAGACACAGTTGTGTTGAAATAAAGTTGAATTTGTGTTTTATATATTTTGGTTAAGTTTGTTTCCTATACCAGCGGTAAAAAATTGTCTAGTAAATCTGTTATTGATTTTAGTCTTATTTTAGTCGACTAAAATACCAAGCAATTTTAGTCGACTAAAATACCAAGCAATTTTAGTCGACTAAAATAAGACTAAAATTAAAACAAATCAGATGACTAAAACTTGACTAAAACTAAAAAGAATTATAGTCAAAAGACTAAGACTAAAACTAAATTAAAATTTCTTGTCAAAATTAACACTGCTTCATAACGCTTACGCTGAATGTCCTACGCCTTCCCTATTCTACTTATGGAACGAACGCGGCGCCAGTTTTGTTTTTTTCCGTAATGACCAATTGATTCGCTAGATAAGACCCTTATTTCTCATCTGGGATCGTGTAGAACAATTTGAAGCTGCAGTGAAACTAATTATGACCTTCAACTGTTTGGTGCCCACTGAAGTCCACTATAAGGAGAAAAATCCTGGAATGTTTTCCTCAAAAACCTTAATTTCTTTTCGACTGACGAAAGAAAGACATGAACATCTTGGATGACATGGGGGTGAGTAAATTTATCAGGAAAAGTGTATTTAAAAGTGAACTAATCCTTTAAGGTGTCCTTGTTACAGTGTAATTACACTCAAGTACTGAGTAATAGTAGCTAACAACATATACTTACTATACACTCTAAAAAATGCGGGGTTAAAAACAACCCAATTTGGGTTGAAAATGGACAAACCTAGCAAGTGGGTTGTTTTAGGTATTGTTTAAACATGACTATATGGCTGGCTTAAAATGAACCCAAAATAGGTTGGAAATTGAAAATCAGACACATAATTACTAGAGCCAATAATAATAATAATCAAAAAGTGAACATTTATTAATAAGCTATTTAATAAATGTTTATTGTTTAATTATTATTCATTAAACATATCAATAAATGTTCATGTATTAAACATATTAATGAATGTTAATTTCCAACATTCTTTGAAATCATTTTAAGCAAGCAATACAGTAATGTTTAAGCAATAGTTGAGTTAATAAAACTACCTAGCAGGTTGGACAAACATTTAACCCAACCGCTGGGTTAAACAACCCAATTGCTGGGTTTGTCCATTTTCAACCCAACATGGGTTGTTTTTAACCCAACATTATTTTTAGAGTGTAGGGTTAGGGTTTGGTTTAGGGTTAGTTGCTTGTAATTATACATATTTTACTGTTATTACTACATACAGTAAGTACATGTAACGTGTAACAAGGACTCTGTAAAATAAAGTGGGTTATATAAAGGTGTCAGTATTACAGTGTAATTATACATTTAAGTACTGAGTAATAATAATTAACTGCATGTACTTACTATAGGTTTAGGGTTAGGACGAGGGTTTGGTTAAGGGTTAACAATCCAGCATAATTTCTAGTTATTACTACTACATGTAACATGCGTGACAATGACACTGTGCAATAAAGTGTTACCCTGCACAATTCCAAAAGATAAAATATGATGTGCAGGTATGCTGATAATGTAAGAGGTAAAATAGAGCTAAAAGAAATGGCAGAAATTAATGTGAAAAGTTAAATGGATGAAAGCAAAGACAGTGATATCATAATGAAAACACTGTGACATTTACATAATATAATAATACTATTTTCTTATTTATTCATTGTCTGACAATGTCACATTTTGACATGCAACTCTCAGTTACTGTTTACTAATTACGCCCACTTTTATTCATAAAGAGAGCATTTTTAGTGAGATGCAATACAAATGGTATATTCATTATTGTCATTCTCTGACCTATTCAAAATGTTTTCCACAGCTGATTGTAAGACTCTGTTTTATCATTTTATTGCAGCATAAATAAAGGTTAAAACCCAATGCAAATCCGCTCAGGAATTTCCAAGGAACATGATTCGTCATCTCCATCAAGCCAATCTGGTCAAACTCATCTGTTCCCTTTTGATTATTTTGCAACAAATCAAATCAAATTGGAATCATATCAAATTTGGATATCTAATATGGGTCAGATGGATTATACCGTACACAGAAAAATATAATAAATAAAAGGATGAAACAGACATAATTTATCCGAAAACAATCGCTGAGCTTTGGAACAGAAGCTTGATACGCAGATTAAGGAAGATAAGCTTGTTTTTTCTATCTCCTTAACAAGAAATATCACATTAATTTTCTGTATTTTGAAAACAATGTATGTGGAAATTGTGGCAAGTGTAATTGTGTATTACTGAAACTACGCACGCACGGCCAAACATAAGCCCTCCCCAAAAAAGCACTCATTGCTCTCACTCCTTGCTGGGCTCAGTTGAATAGCATTGCCATTTGAGTCATAAACCTTGAGGGAGAACGCAAGTGAAGAGTGCAGATTGTGTAAAGATTATCTATAGATGCTCCAATATAGAGAAAGATGCAGAGAGACAGAGACAGTAAGAATCAATGACGTGCAATTATATCCCCTAGACAGCTGCAGCACAATAAAATGCTTGAAATATGAAGCAAAAATAAATCAGGCTTTCTGAATCTTCGCTGCAATGCAAATCTACTTCACGCTTGTTCCATCTTTGTTTTTTGGGGTCGTAACAGTGGGGGAGACAAGAACAAAACGTAGACGAGAGAGAGAGAGAGTTTGGAGAAGGTTTGTGTAAACTCTTCTGCGTTTACACACACATGCATCGATACGAGTTCATTTGGCATTCAGTCCTACACTACGACTCCCTCAGCCAGCCTGTGACGAAATATGGTTTCCTTCAAAACAGAAATATGCTTATAAATGTCTTTTCAGCAAATAATTTCACACCCAGTTAACGCTGGCACGCAAGCCCGCATGTTATACACACACATGCACACTGGAAACTCCACCTCTCCTCTCGGTTTACAGGAAGAGGTTAATCTTGTTCATAATTTGATGAAGAATTTAAAAAAATAACATGCTGTGTCCTCTCTTCACGAGCACAGAAGAATAGACGGAGAGACACTGCCCCGGGCAACACATTTTCTCTTTCTCTCCTCCTCCCTCATCCTGCGCTCCGCTCGGCACATCAGTATGCTGCAGACACGCGCACACACACACACACACAGTTGGAAACACACACATAAACGCTTGCCTGGAGTCTCTAGACACTGAAGCTTTGTGCCGCAGAGCTCTCTCTCCATCTTTCTCCTTAAGTCATCAGACTCAGTTTCTTCTAAGTGATATTTCATCAAGACATGGGAAAGTAGTATTTATTATAAACAAAATCTTTTACTCAATTTTGTTCATTTTGAACAGCCCAGAATGCACCACACCCAACTAATGGCCTAATTGTCCTTAAATAAAAACATATAGTCATGAGATTCTTTCCCTGAACACGCCTTCTGAGGAAGTCAAATCCAAACTAGATTCATCACAATGCTGTGGAGAAAGAAATTGAACTTAAACACTCAGTGTAACACGCCAGGAGTGTGTTTCAGCATGCTTAATGTGCGTGTGCGTGTGTGTTTGTGTGTGTGTGCTCCTGGTAAATAGTTTTTGGGACAAAATGTCCTCACAAGGATGTCAATACCAGAAATCCTTGACCTTGTGGGGACTTCCAAACCTGTAAGACTTTAGTTCATCTTCGGAACACAAATGAAGATACTTTTTTGATGAAATCTGAGAGCTTTCTGTCCCTCCATTAACAGCTATGTAACTTAAACTTTGACGCTTTCCAAAGTTCATAAAGAGATCGTAAAAACGAATCCATATGAACTGAGTGGTTTAGTCCAAATTTTCTCAAGAGACTCGATTGCTTTATATGATGAACCATTTTATTTTAGGCTTTTATTCACATATAAACATTGATCAGTGAATGTAAACAGAAGCTCAGCTGAAGCTGCTTGACGTGCAAGAACAAATCTCTTGTGGAAGTTCAAACGTGCTGCGTAACACACGAGAACGAATCTCATTGATTCTCGCAAGTCAAGCAAACGTGCTTGAGCTTCTGTTTACAACAACTGGTGTGTGATGAATGTTGATGAATGTTTATATGTAAAAGCCTAAATTCAATCTGTTCATCATATAAAGCTTTCTTGTCTCTTGGACTACACCCCTCAATTCATATGGATTAGTTTTATGATCTCTTTATGAACTTTTTGAAGCGTCAAAGTGGTTGTTGCGTAGCTGTCAATGGAGCGACAGAAATCACTCAGATTTTATTAAAAAGATCTTCATTTGTGTTCCAAAAATGAACAAGGGAACGAGGGTGAGTAATTAAGGACAGAATTTTCATTTTTGGGTGAACTAACCCTTTAATGTTTTTGAAAGAAGTCTCTTATGCTCACCAAGACTGTAATTATTTGGACAACAATGCACTGAAACAGTAATATTGTGAAATATTATTACAATCTAGAACTATTTTCTTTTTTAATACATTTTAAAATGTAATCTATTCATGTGATGGCAAAGCTGAATTTTCATTGTCACTTGATCCTTCAGAAATCATTCTAATATGCTGATTTGGTATTTTCATCAATGTTAAAAATAATTGTGCTTCTTAATATTTTTGTGGAAACTGCGTGGCACTTTTACTTTAATGCAGAATTAATGAGTAAAAATGTACTGGCTAACATTTGCTCTGATTATTTTTGTTTGTTTGTTTAGTCGTGGCCTAATGGATAGAGAGTCGGACTTGTAACCCAAAGGTCATGGGTTCGAATCTCAGGTCCGGCAGGGATTGTTGGTGAGGGGAGTGAATGTCCAGCGCTCTCCCCACCCTCAATACCACGACTGAGGTGAGACCCTTGAGCAAGGCACCGTACCCCCAACTGCTCCCCGGGCGCCTCAGCGATGGCTGCCCCCTTCTCCGGGTGTGTGTTCACGGTGTGTCTGTTCACTGCTGTGTGTGTGCACTTGGATGGGTTAAATGCAGAGCACAAATTCCGAGTATGGGTCACCATACTTGGCCACATGTCACTTCACTTCACTTATTTATATATATATATATCTTTTTTTTTTTTCCCCATCCATATTGAATATAATCTCTTTTAATCATAGTGCATGTTATGATATATTAGATGTGATTATCCTGAAAATCCTGTCCTGCAAAGTCTGCCTCAGTTTGGTCCAAATATCCATATGCCTGAACTAAGGACATATTCAGGCAGTGCAAGCATTGCCAAAGAGGTCAAATCCTCAGAAAGTAAAAGTAAATAGAAGTAAAAATAAAAATTGGTATTGAGTCTGGCATCTTTCTTCACTGCCTCNTTTGATACACACACACACACACACACACACACACACACACACACACACACACACACATCGACCTGATGTAGAGGGGGGAAGTCTCAGGGGACTTCTGTTAAAAATCTTCTGTTTCTCACACTACTTTTGACCTCATAAGATCTTACCTGACTCCCAGTGAAGATTAGAGACACAAGAGAAAGAGAGGAAGAAGATAACAATAACAACAAAAGAGACTTTGAACAAGAGACTGTCATAAAACAGTGTCATTGTGTCTGAACTGTTAATGGTATTTAGGGCTGAACTAAAAAAAGAAAGAGAAGGAAAGAGGGAGGGAGACTATACATGAGGGTGTTCATACATGCATGATACACTCATTGTGATGATATGCTGTGGTATGCCAGGCATTGTGGTGTGCGTGTGGTTGCTTTGCTCATTTGAGTTGAGGTTAGACTTGGATTTGGTCCTAATGCATATAGGTGTGGCACACTGACAGATAAAGGTGCATGCTGCCTACTAGATACTAGACTTTGTGCTCCATTCACTGCCATTCATACCTATGCAAATGTGGAGCAAATGCTTTGACCTGTGTATTTGTATAGAGAAAAAATGTTTGATCCATAGAAGGTCTAATCATCACAAACCAAAATGACAAATGTAATGGTATTCTAGATTGAATAATTTAACATTTATTAATATTATTTGCTAAATACATTTTTAGTCAAATAAATGGATTTATTAAATAAATTTTTTATACACTGTTCACACTTAAAAAAAAGAACAACAATGTTTTCAACATTGATAATAATAAAACAAAATATTTGAGCAACAAATCAGAATAGCAGAATGACTTCTAAAGGATCATGTGACACTGAATACTGGAGTTATGACTGCTAAAAATCAGCTTTGCCATCACAGGAATAAATTACAATTTAAAATAAATTGTACATTTTTTATTATAAATATATTTCAAAATAGTACTGTTTTTACTGTATTTTTGATCAAATAGATGCAGCCTTGGTAAGCATAAGATTTTTATTTTAAAAACATAACAAAAATCTTACCGACCCCAAACTTCTTGTATATTAAATGAATAAATAAAAAATACAATAGCATGACAACTTGCATGAGGGATTTTCCTACATGAAATCACTGGCTTTAGTGTTCCATTGGCCGACACTCTTAACATGTATGAAGAAAAAATTGCAATGCCACCGTTTTCCTTGCAGGTGTTCGATTGTCAGCTAAGGTGTCTCCAAATTGCTGAGGATAAATGATGCTGAACAGTGCCAACATTTCTTTTGCAGGTGTAAAATGATCAACCAGTCATTTGCAGTGTTTTACACACCTATCTTTGCAAATAGGTTTTATTATTCTGCAATGTAGGAAACTTCAGCCATTTGTGTTTTAGTAGCTTAAAAGTGACTGTTTACCATTGTGTAATCTTTACCACTATGAACAGGGCTTGACATTCACACCCGCCAACTGCGGGTGAATTTCAGCAGTGGTGTGTAACGCAGTCACTAGCCACTAACTACTAGCTACTAGGGTTGAATTTTATAATATATACATTTTTCAATTGTAGTCTTTAAAAAAAAAAAAAGGATCTGAAATAATAAACTAAGTGCAATGTAATGCCGAGAGTATACTGAAAGTATCTGAAATATCTGAAATGCTTCCAATACTCATTTTCCGCAAAATAAATACACAATACCAGCTGCACTTTCTCGCTCTCTCATCTCTCCGACAGCGCGTTGACACACAAACCCGCCTCCCCTCACTCACTCATTTCATTTGGTCTGGATGAATATTGTTGGTGTTACAGTGCTTGAATTTCGGCGTGGGATTGCATGTATTGCGCATAATTTTACTAATTTCCGCAGATTTTGTGCTCACACCCAAAGTGCACGCACATAAAGCTGCCTTTCAGTACTAAATTGAGTTCTTTTCACTGCTTATTACGCTTAAACAGTCAAATACACTGAAAATAATGTCAAAATGCAGCCAGTCAGTTATGTTTGAAGTGAATGTTCTCAACAGTTGAGAAAGAAAACATATATGTAACAGTATAGTCAGGTCTTAAAGTGACAGTAGCCTAATATACCTGCCGCCAAATTATGAGATTATATTAAAAATATTTATATGGCAGGTTTCCCCCATGGTATCAATGTCAAAATTGTGGCCAGTAAAAATGCTGAGTGGCTAGTAACTTTGGAAAACCACTAGTCACAGTGTCTGGTGAGCAAAAAAGTTAATGTCAAGCCCTGGCTGTGAATATGCTTGCATGATGTCATACAACCACATCAGTCACTGAAAGTTGACTACTTTACTTTTCCAAGTTGAATTGAATGTTGCATGAGAGAGTTGCTGCTTTCTGTCATGACAGGTAATTACAAGCAGCTTTTGCTGAGCTGACAGTTTCGCTGAGCAGTGATAAAAGAGGGAAATGAAGATCAGAAAAACTGAGCAAAACTGGAGCTTTGCAAATGGGGAAAATATCAACATTTACGCTCCCTTTTAAATTCTAGAAAGAAAACAATCAATCTCTACACTCCAGCGAAGAGGATTCTAGATGTCCATAACATACATTCTGGCTCCAAGTGTCCAAAGTATGAGTTATTCAGCCTGTTCTGGCTGATGTGTGTCTCCAGGTCAAGGTCTTTCCTCCAGCCTGTGCTTTAGCCCCGAGCATCTTCTGTGTCCTGCCAGAGGCGCTCAGGTAGTTTAATTTAAGCCAAGCTGAGGTGGATCAAAGCCCGGACCTAGCCTCCACATCAAAGTGTGTGGCGTGCATCTGTGCGAATGAAGCGAGACCTCGATTTACCTTTGCCGCAAACGGGTGGAAAGGAACTGAGGGGTCAGTTTGCCTTTGAGAGACGAGAAAGCAAAAAAGAGAGAGAAGCTGAAGGATCGCAGAGAATCAAATTATAAACAAAATTAGTAATCTGAGGGCTGTTTCGCATGATATCATATGTATTAAACACTTGTGAGATATTAATCAAGAAATTGATACTTGAAAAGTTAATAATTTGTCTTATCTTACAGTGACCTTTTCACAATGCAATAATCCTGATGTTAAGCTCGATGTATGTTTTCTATTCAGGCCGCCAAGTTTCCAGACGTTGATAGATGGCTTGAATAAGATCCTGTTGTTTAAAGAAGAGTCTGAGCCACATGTTCCTTGTTAAACACCTGTAGATGTTGGCTACAATGTTTTCAGCAGTCATTACACCTCGCTGAGACGTTATCGAAATATGTGATCTGTAACCCAGACACACACTCCCTAAAGGATGTCGGCTTTCAGCTCGAGCTGGAATCTTTGGCAGCCGTTACCACATAAGTCTTTCTCACTTCCAAGTTCTGTTTAAAAACAGCACACAGCGTCCAAACAATGGAATTCCTTGTGGATGATTCAGCGGCTCATTAACAATTAAACTTCCATTAGCAACATGGTCGAGTTTATGAAGTTTCTTCTGTCCCACCAACCATATCTCTGAACCACTGCCAAATAAAATATCTCATAATGCTATAAATATTTCATCCCATAAACTAAGAGAGGTGAAAGATAAATGCTTACTAAGGTACAATTTTTAAACGTCCTGTATGTCAAATACTCTGCTTTTGAAATTGTACCATCTGTTAATATGTCATATTTTCATGCATCATACATAAAAAACCTCAAACCGAAGCTTTTGATATGAGTTACTTTGATATGATATTGAATTCCTTTGATATGGGACATAAAATACAGTGTTTCATCATTAGTGGAATGTTAAGAGAGTGAGAGAAACCCACAATTGTGTATTTAATATGCAGAAATGTACTCTGCTTGTTTTCCCTTCCATCGTTTCAAATTTACTTCAAAGGACTGGAGGTAAAAGGAATGAGTGTCTTCTGTGTTTATTATTGTAATTTTATAAAGAGGCAACTTACATAAAGAATTACACACACAATGTAATCCACATCAATACTAAAAAACCCTGTCATTTCATTATGACATGTTTCTGATGTGTGCATGAGCGTGTATATAGTCATGATTCATGGATATGTGAACTTGCAGATTTTGCGATTTCCAAAAACACCATTTTACAGATGAATCGCTGTTTCCATGGTGAAGGTTTAAAACATGCTCTGTAAGTATTTGTGTGCTTGTTTTGTTCTTTTTCAGATGTATCAATAAGAGCTGTTACCTCCTCACGCTTAGTCTTTCCTAACACCCCTAAGAAATCGAGGAGTGAGACTAAAGTGTAGCGCTGATGGAATTCTTTGTTTTAACGTTCTACTCTCAAAAGACACAAAAAAGCATGTTGGAGTGGGTTGCAGATAAGCCTCAATTGTTCCAGGCACA
>RJVU01056011.1:693440-704788 GCA_003731715.1 Anabarilius grahami | reverse complement strand
TTCTTATGGATAGTTTTATGTCTGTGAGTTCTTGAGAGAACAATTTCAGCTAATGTGTGCATCTGTTTGCCATCTAGTGAGTGTATGTAAGTGTGTGCGTGATTGGCGGGGAATATTGCAGTCCAGCCATGTATGTCAAACTGAGGTAGATGGAGGGAATGGCTGTAATTAACTGTAATTTGTTTGAGAGACATTGTGAAACCACTGGGTGCTGAGCTTTAGAAATGGAGGAGCAATATAGGAAGAAGAATAAAGAAAAAATATTAAAAAAGAAAAGAAAAAAATATAGCACAACAGAATCCTTTATATCATTTTACAAAACACAACATTCTAAGCTGTCTGAAGTAAATAGTCAAATTCATAAAGCTAAAGGAATCATTAAACTACAATAACAAAACATACCATCAAACACTTTGCAACATTTTATAAACCTAATTACTCTTGTGAAAAAGAAGTACGCTTTAGCATTCTTTTAAAAAGAGTTCTTATTACAGAAATAATATACTTTAAAAGAACTGAATGTAATATTTTCAGACACTTGAAGGCATGTTATTTGCACTTCAATGGAAATGTATTATAGTTTAAATGTATATTAAATGCAAGTAGTTGCACTTTAGAGAGGTAGAACTTTACTCAAGTAGGACTTATAAGTACATCTTTATATGTAATGTTGTTATGTTTGGAATATATATATATAAACATGTGCTTTAGTATGTTGGTCAACACACCAAAAAGTGTACATCTTTAAAGCATGAAAAGTATTATTAATATTTAATATGTACATTAAAAAACATTATAAATATTTAATACAGTATGTAGCATTAAAGTAAAACTTATTATTTGGCATTATTAGTGCACTTCTTGAAAGTGTCATGAAAGTGTACTCTCTTTTATTTCATTAATATTATAAAATTGCCACGTGAATTTTTTTATATACTTTTTTTTAACAAGTGCACATTCAGTACGATTAAGCACACTTCTTTTTCACACAGTTGGGTGGCATATGGCAGCCTGCTCTAAATGCTAACACAGAATGTTCTCGTGACATTTCAGCAACATTTCCAGCAGCATCAACACGACTGAAGCTTTGCGGACCTTACAAGCGCTTTGTTCCAGGGTTCTCCGTCACTGTCAGTCTTTAATCCCACCTATTAATGCTAAACCTGAACTTCACCCCAGCACTTGGTAAATGACAGTTACCTGCCAAACAAGCTGCGCTGAGAGCTCCATGTGAACAAAGACTTTTTCGTGATGCATATCTGAGGCCACAGGACAGAGAATATCCCCCTCTCTGTTATTCTTTCCAGCTTACATAAATCCCCTCAGTGAGAGAACCTGGTGTGAATTTTTTTCTAGTCCTTTGAAGTTTAACCAGCAGAAAGACGGGCCACAGCTCCAGACCGCATGGTGAGATTTTTCCCTCAGAAGGTTATCACCATAAACCTCCCTCCCACCTAACTGAATAATGCATTGTAATAAAAGTTTCTTGTTAAAAGAGAGAACACTGTGAGCTCAGTGCCCACTTTTTTGCATATGAAAGCAACATAAGTTGTTCATTTGCTCTGCTAATAAGCTGGACATGAGATAAGACCACTGTGTATTTATTTTTTTTAGTATGTACTTGTTTATAGAGGACGGTGGGTGTTGGTGGTTGTTACGTGTGTGTTGTTCATTCATCAGCGCCATATGCTTGTGTGTTCCTGCATGTTACCTGTCTACAACAGGCAGCATCAACTGAACAATGATCAAAGAAAGGGGAACGGAGGAGCCTCAGGCTCTGAGAGCATCTGTTCTTCTCTCTATCAACATCCAGGGAGGCCCAGATTCAATCCCCAGGCTAGATTAGAGATCAGGCCAGGTTCTGTGTATGAGCTGCCGGCTAAGACAGGTAGGACAGTCCCATGGTACCTCCATATCATTTATCTACACTAAGCCTCTGGGTTTACTCTCTTCAGGTTTCAAATCAACTCAGAAAACATGCATAGAAAGGATTCTAAATGACAGCAAATTATAAGATTTAGGAGAATAACAAAAAGTCTGCATTAAAGTCGGAAGTTGCGATAGTCTTTTCTTCCCTATTGTGATATATCTGATTGAAATTGCTTCTCAAACAAGAAAAAATTTGTAGAACAGCTTGTCCATGGGGCAGTACCCTCAAAAGCGTTACAGTAGCACCTATTACAACTCTACTGTACTAATATGCACCCTTTTTTAGGGAGGGTTAGATAAGATACAAAGATGTCCCTTTAAGGCTAGTGCCCCAGTGACAAGCTGTTGTACCACTAAAGGTACAATGTTTTTCTAAAAGTGTATATATTTAATTCACATAATTTTATTTAAGATTCTTCAACATATACTCCACCATATATTTCACCACTATATTACTCTAATAAAGCCCTCTGTGGTCAAATGGACAGGCGGGTGTGTGAGTTAAAGAAACTGAAAAAAATGGCTTGCCCACACTGAGAGGGAATGAAAAGGATGACAGCCAAACACAGTTTAGAATGCCAGGAACAGCTTTGGAGAACAAAATGTTATAAGTGTTGTTTTCTAAAGCAACTTTTTGAAGGTTATGAAAGAAAATGGTAAAACTTTATTTTGCACAAACACTGATCAGAGTGGGATGTGTGGAAAATGGTAAAACGTGGGAATAACTGGGCATGAGGAAAAAAATTGTCTTTATACAAACAGAGCAAAAAACCATCCTGAATATGTCTTTCATATGTGTATGCTAACATCAAGAGTAATATTTTCAGTTGCTGGCAAACAGTCTTGTGTCATGATAGCAGTTGTTACTTTCTCTCCACTCTTTCGCTGTTGTTGGTCTAACACAAAATGGTTACTACAGAGAGTTACTGAAAGCGGAATAATATATGATGTAATTAAAAACTGTGAAGCACTGAGATCAGAAATAGAGGGCTATTAGAACTTAGACTTGTTTTCAGGGCCAGTGATATGTGGAAGTAACCTTGTCAAGGCTGTCGTACATTTAAAGTAATTTATACTTACAGTATATACTTATATGACACACACACAAACTAGGAACTAGAAATATTGTACTTAGCTCTCCTCTTTCATTTGCTATTTTTTTTTTTCCTTTCCAAGTTCTGAATGTTTGCATTACTAGTAAAAAAAGCTTCCCTTTCATCTACAAAATCATAGAAAAGCCCTGATTCTAATTCCATGGCTTCTATAAATCCCAGAGGGGATTAATGTAAATGTTTGCTTTGTTTTTATTTAGAAATATATTCATTAGAATTGCTGTTTGGTTGTATTTTATGTGTTTGTCTTCTAACAGACCCTGGTTTAAGCCTGTAATTAGTAAATGCTGAGAAAGCAGTTACAGGAATGAGGAGACTTAATATTTAGAGCTCCTCTGCATGCCTTTACTCTTCATCTTCATTGGTGCTGAGACTTCAGACAAGCTTTGACGAGAATAGGTGCTGATATTTCTGCTGCAGGCGGGAGGATTTATGCATTTGTATGAACATCTTTTTAAAATGTTCTCAGCCTCATCCTTATTTTTCATTTTGTGCAGATTAATCGTTTTGTTTGGGGTCTATTGACCTTCCAGGGTCACGAAATGCAAATAAATAAAGACCTGCACACAGATACATAAATCTAGATAGTTACAAATACACAAATGCCTGTGGTTCAGACAAATGGGTCAAATAGAGGTTAACCAAATGAATGGGAAAGGAAAACAGCCCTGTTCTCCCATATGGAATTTATTTGAGTCTCTAAAAACATAAGATCATCACATTCAACTTTCTACGTGAGCATTCAAATCTTCCATACTGCAAGATGATGTGTCAAGAAAAAAAATTTGATGTAATAAATATTAAACAACCCATAACAAGGAGAACAAAAAGAATACTTTCCCCTATTAAATTCACCATGTGCCAACATTGAAAGTTTACCCTAAATGGTAAAACTTGGTAAAACCTTTTGATTATGTTGACCTGCAGAAAGTGAGTGTGAAGTGATACTAAAAAAATAAAAAATTGGCACCCCGGAGATGTGCAGTTATCCGATGTACATGACTGCTCCCCTGGCCGGCAGTCTTTTATCGTTTCTTCAATCTCTCCATTTCTGCCTGAGAACACCACATCCTTCATCCGTCTCCTCCTGCTCTCCTTTTACAGCGATTTAGGCTCTTGCCTAAGTTCACACATCTGGTCTCAAACGGAGCCCGGTTTTACGCGATTTTGTTTAACAAGTGTTCTATATCTGGAAAAGGAAAAACGAACAGATGCATGCTTGCTTTCTTCCTGATAAATCTGACAAGCAGCTTATGGGAAGAGAAAATAATAGAGAGGGGGAAGAAAGAGAAGCAAATAAATGAGATGCTGAGGACAAAGTTGCCGTGAGAGTGGGAGGGTGGTGGCGGAGGGAGATTGCTTACAGTCGGTTCACACATCTGCATCAAACGGCCTGACACATCTGGCGTTATCTCACAACACACAGAAACCAAAAATAACATTTGCGGTAAAAGGGATGGGCCGAACGAGCGCCGCAGTTTCGAACTACACAATAAAGCAGAACACTTCCAAAGATGTGTTACTTTTTAAACATGTGCTGTAATATTTTTTGATTGCCTCTATCATCAAATACCTGTATGTAATGTCCCCTGAGATTCGAAAACGTCTGTCCGCGTGCCTAAGAAAGCAAATGTGAATCCGTCTGTCGAGGGAGATGAGTGGTGAGGGATGGTTGAGACTGCCAGATGTTTTATGTAAGTGTTCCTCTGAGATCAACGCATCAGTTTGTTTTCAAGTGTGTAAAATATGATGGCCGCTGTTTAAAAATTGATCTCCGTGGTCATTAAGAGACTTTTGATGATGAGAGGTTGTTCAGACAGGTGCCTGCAATTAACAGAAACCAATAAGCCACTGGCCATTATGAGGACACGTAAAAGCCGACAGGCACTCCTGGGACACCTCGTTCACAGAGCTGGGTAGATATCACAGGGGAATGAATGAGGGGTTGTGAGGGAACACATATAAACACACTCTGGTGAGATCCAAAAGTCTGAGACCACACTGAAGGGCCAGGAATTTTTTTACATTAAATTCTAGAAATATACAGAACACACACACACGAACACACACATATATGTATATGTGACCTGTGCTGGCAAAATTAGTCTCAATAATGAGTTATAGTCAAAAATAAGTTATTGTTTGAATCCAACATAAAATGACTGAGCTATACCTGTTTGAAGTCGATAATTTTGAGAACAATTGAGTTCAAGTTTTCTGAAGGTTCCAAAACAAAATCACCTAGCAACCACCTTAAAATCCCTGTTAATAACACCTATTTGGCACACACCTCATCAAAACCAAATATCTATAGGAAAATATATATGTTCAACTTCTTTTTTTCAATATTTGACTTCAATATTAGTACTTTAATGCTTATATGTGTATATCGAGATTGCGCGCTGTCTGAGGCGTCTTTGTGCGAGCGCTTCGGATCTGTCAGTCAGCGCATGTAAGATGGATTTGTCATCAGCATGAGTTTGAAAATCTAATTTTCATTGGTTCAGACTCGTGGCATCAAAATTTGCTACAAATATTCACAAAGTTGGAATACTGTGCTTTAAAACTAAACCAAACTTGAAATGAATGAGGGATATATGTATATATATATATATATTGAAATGCAAAATTGATCAAAAATGTATCAAGAGTAACAGTAAAGACATATATGATGCCACAAAACAAAATCTATTTAAAATTTATGCTCTAAACCTTCTATTCATCAAAGAAACCAGAACAAAATGTGTCATAGTTTTCACAAACATATTAAGTAGCACAACTGTTTTCAGCATTGATATTAATAAATATTACTAAAGCATCATATCAGCATATTACAATGATTTCTGAAAGATCATGTTACAATGAAGACTGGAGCAATGGCTGTTGAAAATTCAGCTTTGCCATCACAGGAATTTTAAATTGTAAATTTGTAAGCAAATTTGTGATTTACATTCACTGACAAGATGATCTTTGGAGCATTTTCACTAGTGAGCTCAGACCTCACTGTAATATATCTAACCACATCCTATATCCGCAAATTAAGTGCATAGACAGTTTTATTGCATTGGACTTGATCTTGACCTCAATTAGTCATACATATATTGAATTAAATCTACACATTTACATATACTCTCAGACAGCTAACACATGGCCTCACTCTCTGTTCTGAATATAAATATGTATATATACAAGCAAGAAATTTCCCTCGGCACTGCCGAAGATATCAATGTTTTAAATCACACACAGAGATACACTAACACATACACTAATACATAAACTAGTAGGGGATATGCATTTGTGAGCACAAGCACAAGGTTAAAAGCACAAGGTAGAACCATTTGAGCTAAATTTCCGATCTGGATAATATTAGCCCCCCCTTTATAGCACTTGGTACACAGCACACACCTAGCCTCTTACTCCACAGGGGGCTAAAGAAGAGCAGAAAGAGAAAACAAAGGGGGGGTAGAGGAAAGAAAAGATACAGAAATGAGTAAAAATCAAAAGAAAGAAAGAAAGAAAGAAAGAAGTTCAAAAAGTGCTTAAATCAGCCCGAGATGGAAGTAAAAAAAAAATGAAAAATGGGCTATAAAGAGTGCGGGGTAGAAAGACAACAAAGCGGAAACACTAGGGATTCCGAGCAAATGTCACTGTCATTTACCTCGCCCTCGTCAGACTTTTTATGTGAGAGATTGAGAGAGGAAGAGAGGGGAATTGGGCCGGGCCTAGATGGAAATGTACATATATCCATCTGGAGGCCAGTTTCACAGGACTCTTGGGGTCTCTGTTCATTCTAGCAGGGCCGAACCAGCGACCTAGCAGCCAGATATAGACCCGATGGCGAGTCTTCAGGGAGATATCGGGCTCAGGATAGAAACAGCTCACTCATTTTTCACCTGCCACTAATTAATTTGAAGATGAGCGCGTGTGTGTGATCGTGTGAGTGTGATAGGCTTAAGGTTTTTTTTTTTTTTTTTTTGACTGCTGGCTTTTTCTGTGTGTGTGTGTATATATATATATATGGCATATCTGTGTGGGTTTGTCTTATTAGCAACCATGTATCTATTAGATGAATTTTTAGCACATTTTTACACATTCTCCCAGGGTCATTATTCCCTTCTAAGTTCCAGAAGTCACATTTGCCACGATCAAACCCACCGACAAACACACACACTGAGAATCTTAATCTCCCTAAGGTCCAAGGGACGCTTATGCAGCCCCAGCAGGCCTTCCTCTGCTAGTTATCTGCTTTGCTTTCAAAGAGAGCTCTGCTCAAAACCCTGCTGCTCTCAAAACATCTCGGAGACACTTCACGGGAGATTATGCATTATGAACAGTCTCGCTAATACGGCTCTGAAGTATATTCTGATGCATGAGTTTTAATTAAGAAAGAGCAGAGTCAACATTAAAAATCCATGACTGAAAGTATGTCTGGCCTCTCTTGCGCCATCTCTGCTTATATTTCACCCTTGATTTGATATTTGTTTAGTACAAAGACACTATATTATCTAGCTCAGTCCCTGAGGACAATATTGCTCAGAGGTTTCTCTCATAGTACAGGAGAACTGCACTTAAGCATCAACTTTGTCTCAGATATTCCTCCTAAAATTCCTTTGGAGGGCAAAAGATTCCATTTGCATTTCCATTTCTCAATCTAGGGGGAAAAACAGAGATATCATTAGTGATATGTGTTCTTAAAAATTACTTAACTAAAAGCTTAACAGTGTTTTCACTGCACTCTATGACTGAGATGAGCTCTCTCCAAAGGGTCTGATTAATGGGATAAACCATCTAATTTAACTAGTTATGGATGGAAGACATGGACTGAGACACAAACACAGGCACTTACAAACAGATAGATGGAATGTGATCAGATGTTTCAGGCTGGACTCAAACTTGTACCAAATGCTGTGCCATAAGACACTCTAAGTCACTTTGTGCTATAGGTTAACTAAGGTAATCTGACTAAGTTATATACTAAAGTTTCTAATGAATAATTGCATAAATATAGTAACATAATAAGTCAAAAAAGTGCATTGATAGAACACAATGTATATAAGAATCCATTGTAGACCAGAAACATTTTAATGAAATTTGAGTTTTGTTTTACGGTAGAATAGTATCACATGAGTACATTCGCTACACAGTTAAATTATGTATATTAAATTCAGTGTGTTGCTGAATATATGAAACTAAAGTAACTTTACTTTTTAAAAAAATCTGTAAAAATTAGCATTTATTGAATCTGCATATATTCTTGAACCATAAAAGTTAGATTACCGTACAAATTAGACATTTATGGATGCTTGAGACAAACTTCCACAAGCCGAAAGTTACCCCTTAAAATGATGCTTTTATTATGTATACATTGGCAGCTTTATATATAGACTTCCTTTATTCAAATGGCATTGGACTAAAGTTGGACTAAACTTCTAGAGAGGGAGAAAGACAGAAAAAGAGGAACTGAGTCAAAGAAAGAAAGAAATAGAGACATGTCGATAAAGAATGAGGATGGGTGAGATCTAAGAGTCTGAACATTTCTCCCACATTTTTATTTATTTATTTACTTATTTTCACACTTCTACCTCTTGTATTCACACCTGGACTGAAAACGCAAAGGCCCTGAGGAAGCTCCCAGCAGCTCCTGTTTGCCTATTTTTCAGATCTGTCAGTTCTTTTAGTACATCTGCCTAAGACAGACACAGAGACACACACATGCTCGCACATACGCATTCACGGTTGTCGCATGCCGTTGTCAGTGTTATTTTGGTGGATGCTGCTATTGCTGTTGACATGAGATTGCAGTGAATAACGTGGTCTGTGTCGACATGTGATGCCACGTGCAGATTTGGGCAGAAGCGCACACATACACACTCAAACACCTGCATACCAATGTATGTTGAGCCAACTTGAATGAAGAGTTCCTATACTTTAATTTATTTTGTTTGTTTTTGGTCTATGTACACATCACATTATTTGTATCAATTAATCACAGTAAATTAAGGCTCGTTCACACCAAGCATGATAACTAAAACGTTACCAATAAAGATTTTGTTTTAAAAATCGTTCTACATTAAAAAACAAACAAATAAATAAAAATAGCAAAAGCAGAGTCCACACCACAACTATATAACGATAAAGACACAGAGGAACAATATCATTGGAATCACTTTCAGAATGGTTTTTTTTTTTTTCAGCCGATAAACGACAAAAACTTTGACAATCAGCCAATAAGAATCCATCTTGCTTTAAAGAGCTGAACTGCCCTTCAGTTGCCTGGATCGTTTTGCCTTGTCTTTCCAAACCCATGGTGCTTGTATCCAGATTCATTCTTTTCCCATCCCTTCATCTCCCTCTGGCTCCATCTATATCTACTAACCAAACTCCAGCACTTTCACCAAACTTTCTGACAGAGGACGGAAAGAAACAAGAGAATGCCTTGGCTCTAAGGGAAGGCAAAAAAGATTGAACAAGTTGAGAAGAGTTTTTTTTTTTCTTCTTTTTTTTAACGATGCACACTTGATGGAAGCATATGGAGGGTGTTTGTGTTCAACAGTTGCATCGACAGATTTTTACAGAAAAGAAAAGGCCTCCCATTAGTCTGTTTCTAAGTGTTTACAGGCACACAGTGGGTTTGTAAGTATGTGCGTATGTTTATGTGGGGGAAAGAGAGTGCAATTATAGATATCCAATGCTTTTCACTTGCTTTCATACACATTGCTTCACAAAAGGCTGTTTAATGGGTCTAGAAACATACACATATGCTTGATGTTAGGATAAATATTTCAATGAACTCCACCAAATCACCTAAACAAACACGCATAACTTACATCTGCTTGAACTTTTATTTACCCTACAACAAAATGAGAACTAAACAATTTCATGTTTCCTTGTTTCAGACATGGTTTACCATAACTAACTTCCATTTAAGGAAATTCAGTTGGCTTGGCAGCCATTTTGGCAGTCCTCGAGCAGCTATTTTCTGTCTATAGAGATGCAAGAGCGGGTTTTATGTACTTGAATGGAGAAAGACCGAAATCTCCAAAGCTGCTGGCCAAAGTTACATTTCAATAACATATTTCAAATTTCTAATAAAATCGGACACAAAGTATATAAATAATTAACCCTGAAAAAAAAACAAAAAAAAAAAACTAATTTTCTTACTCCGTATTTCTGTCTTGTTTTTCAGTTTAAATTTCTTAACAAGATTCATTTACTTGATAAGCACTTGTTGTTGTAATTTTGATTTTATTTATCTATTTGTTTATTTCAGAAAACAATTAATATCTTAAGTCATTTTACTTCTCAAGAAAATGTATCTTGATTTAAGAATGTTCGGAAAACAAGACAAAAATATAAAAAGCACTTTTTACTGTTTTGTTCTGAAGCCAAATGAATGAATAAATGAATCAATAAATGAATGAATGAATCAATCAATCAATAAATAGTTGGTCTAGTTGTGAACATACAAGTTCCTACAGTCACCGCTGTGATTTTAGTTTTCTTTCTCCCTATAGATTGGTTATTTACTAAAGAGTTTACCCCCTGTTTAAAACCACAAATTTTCATTCTAATCAGTCACGGTGGTCAGGGTATAAGGATATAGTCGGTATTTCATGTTTCACGGGCTTGTTTAATGCTACGTTTGAAGCATATCCAGGACACCTTTGAGATGTATAGCCCTTGAAACTCTCTTTCTCTTCTCTCTTGTTCTGTCTCTCTGAGATAACAATGTAAAAAGAAAGAAAAACAATGCTGGCTAGCAAAGTTGGTGTTGTGTGCCAAGAGCTACAAAGCTAGCCAGGTCTGCAAGTGCTTTGCTGAGTTATGTGCCGGCGTTGTAAAAGCTAGCGTGCCCCTTGCTCACGGCTAATTGAATCCTCTGAATTGAGTGATCTGCAAAGCAAAAGACACAAATTATCAGTAGTCTTGAAAAGCACTCCTGAGGAGGGCCTCTTAAATGGAAAACATGCTGTGTGGGACACTGAAAAGATTTGTCACGAGCATCAGCCACTGGCCCTCCCATGACTTTGGTCACCGCTGCTGAGGGCAGGAGGAGAACAAAATGAACATGATTTTCTCACACTGCAAAAGGACAATGTTTGACGATGTAACATTTGAACCTTATTGTAGTTTTAACAAGTTGACAACTGTTAAAGGGTTTGTCCAAAAACTTTTCTATATTCATGTACAGCTAGTTGCTAAGATAGTCAGTAATTGTATGTTAGTTCATGGCACATAATGTATGAACTAATATTAACAAATTGAATTTTATTGGAAAATTATAGCTTTAATAAGTATCTTTGTAGG
>RJVU01056011.1:672510-693378 GCA_003731715.1 Anabarilius grahami | reverse complement strand
TATATTATCAAGTCTCTCTCAACGTAACTCTGTTGGTGGTCTTTCAGGAGGGTCACAGACATTCTGGAATAGAGATGTCCCATTACTATAGAAACAAGAACATATTTAAAACCCATAAATTCTAAATTAGCATACATGCTTAAGCCTAAAGCTAGCCTTTCCCACCAAGCCAAATTCATGTAAGTGTAGATAATTTGGCGCTTTACAAAAAGAAAAAGAAAAAAGAAAAATCACAAGGTTTCTGATGGTGTATGTCCTTAGTTCAACGGGGAAGGGAAAGAAGAGAGAGAAATAATCTTTCAAAAGGATTTTCTAGAATAATAAGGCAGCACACTGCAAATCTTTCAGGTATGCACTAAAGGTAGGAGGTGTTCCTCTTGTGTAGCAGCATGGGCTCATAATCTCTCCTCACACACACACACACCATGTGATGCATGAAAATGAAGGTCTGTATTGAGTTCTCTTAAAACTGCTCCAATTCTTTTTAAGTGTTCTCCTTACTAGTGCAGAAGGACTATGGGTTTAATAACTAGCAGGAGGTTTTTGGGAATAGCCCATTACAATGTCATCTATTATAAACTACTGTACGTGTAGTTAGAGATGTATGGTGAGCCACAGAGGCTATTATACAATAGAAATCATGTACCTTTCTTTTAATAGTACTAATTTCTTTTTTATAGCTCTGTAATACATCTAAAAGGAATTTAATAATTGCTGATTAAAAATGAATTGCTCGGGAAGAAAAGAATGATGCAGTTTCTTCTGGGAATTAACTAATCTTTCTTTCTTGTGCCAATATGGCTGAATGTTTTTTTTTTTTAATACGTGTACATGTTCTGATGGATTTTGTTGTTGTTGTCCGTGACAGATTTTATTTAGCAACTGGCTGATAACAAACATGAGCTGAGAGTGGGATGACATTCTCCGGCATTTGTGAAGCCGAGGTCTTGTCTTTTCCCCTCCAGGCATTCCCACCGTCCAAGGCCTAGCCTGTAATTTTCAATGGGCTTTAGTGTCCAAGTGTTGCTGTGACCCCCACCTCTGGAGTAAATGGACTGGAGACGAGTTGCAGAGGAAGCCTTGATTATTTCCCCACGTCCCTCAGTAAAAAATAAGGGGAACTCAAGACACTGGCACTTCGGACCTGTTATTATATTGGCGGGGCTGCTGCTGTTGAGTCAATCCGGAAATTCGAGATCACAGGGGTCGAATGACCGGACATACACAACCTAGTGATTACAGGAGCTGCTTTGAGAAAATATGGGAGGACTGGGAAAAGAAAAGATAGAACGATCTCTCTCTTTTTATATATCAGTCACCTTTTCCAGGTTTTAATTCAGGATAGTATCTCTGTGGAGAGCCCAGGTAGACTCTATAAATCTAGCTGGTGAAAATTAAATGGCCATAGACCCAATCCTTGCAGAGGAATTGTTTTCTGCCCATAAAAGACTTTATTAGAGAGGAGTTTGCCTGCCTCTCCCATGTTTCTCTGTGTCTCTGTTCAGGGGCACCAGAACCAGGGGGACCGGTTCTTGTTTTGCCTGCATCAACTCAGTCAGCTGAGGTTTTCAAAACACCTTTCAGGTATTCAGAAAAACAGGTAACTGTTTTCAAAGTGATAATAATAAGAAATGCTACCTGAGCACCAAATTAGACTGGAGTAATGACTACTGAAAATCCAGCTTTACCATAACAGGAAGAAATAGCATTTTACAATATATTAAAATAGACAACAGTTCAATTGTAATAATTTTACTTTTTTAGTTGAGTTTTTTTTTTTTTTTAAATAGTTTTTACTGTATTTATAGATTGCATTTATTTGATAAAAAACTTCACTATAGTTTTCTTATATTATTACAAACAGTTGAAGGTAGATTTTTGCCCTCTCCCCCACACTAAGAAGACATGTTTGATCCAACATCTATCTATAAATCCATAACACCATCAGAGAGACAAAATTAATCAATGTAAACGAGAGTGCATAAATCAGAAAGCATGCAGTTCTAAGCCTACATGCATCTAACATGCCAAAGCATGCTGCACGTTTGAGTAAGCGTGTTCTGACAGGTGTAAGGATGAAGTACATGAAATATGACATGTTCATTTGTTCCCTGTAATTGAGCAAACATAATGATTATGCGGGGAACTGTGCCAAAAAGATTGTATTTAACTTGTACTTATTCCAGTCAGTGTACTACTGACAATTAACTATTTAAACAGTTTGTACATTTTATTTTTAATAATAATTTATTGTAAATTATGGACATAAGAGATTATAAATAAGGAAATGCTCAGATCAACACATATTGGGAATGAAAATTAGGTTGTATGAGTTTACATTATTATTAAAAACAGTTAAATATCATGCAAAAATTCTTGAAAAAAAAAAGTTAGAATGATATTGAATCTTTATTTTAGTGCTTGAGACATGTCTCTATAGGAGTTGAATTTACCAATACTACTATGGAGAAGGTCTTCCTTATAATTATTAATTAGGTTATGAGAATGAACAGTGCAACATGTCGGAAAATGGCCGATTTCAAAACACTGCTTCGAAGCGTTACAAATCTTTTGTTTCAAATCAGTGGTTCGGATTGCGCATCAAACTGCCAAAGTCACGTGAACTATTGAAATTTCAAATCACTTATGATGTAACGAAGCCTCGTTTACTGAAATCACGTGACTTTGGCACTCCGAACTGATGTTTTGAAATCTAGATATTGTTGAAAAGTCGTTATTTAGGTTTTTTTTTGGCTCACATAAAGTATTCTTGTCGCTTTATATAACCACTGTACTCATATGAACTGTTTTAAATATGCTTTTAGTATCTTTCTGGGCATCTGAAAGTGTTCATTATCTTGCTGGCAATAGAGGCCTCACAACCATCGGATTTTATCAAAAATATTTTAATTTTTGTTCTGAAGATGAACGAAGGTCTTATGGGTGTGGAACGACATGAGGGTGAGTAATAAATGACATAATTTCATTTTGGGTGAACTAACCCTTTAATGCCTCTTTTTGTATCTCATGTTATCATTCTTTTTTTATTTTTGCTCAAAGAAACATTTTGTATTTCAGTCTTCTTGAAACTCAAAATTTGACTTCTTAAAATTTAATAGATTTAATATTTTGGGCTATTTTTTTTTTGTCTGTACTTAAAGGCTAATATGGCCCTAATAATACACACACACACACACACTTTGACACCCCCCTATCATTATTCACAGAGTGAACAAGCACACTTTCATGGCATAACCCACCTTAAATCACAATATAATTCACCTAATCCATACTATGGCAAGCGAGGGAGGACACGAGATCACAGCGTCTGATATTAACATGACTGAAAAGGCCCAGGGGACTCCATAATTCAGCTGATTTTATAACAGCCTCTCATAAACTCCTGAGCGTGACCTTCATTTTTCAAAGGCCGCCCTGCATTCCGTGCACTGACAAGATTTATTGGCCAGCACTAATAGCCTGGTCTCTCTTTGGTGGCCTCTCATCGATATAACGCTTCCTGGCTAGCCGGGTGAGGTGGCATGAGATAATGAATATTTTTGGTGTTTGCGAGCGTTCTGGATTATGTTTTGTGATAGGAATGCATGCTCAGGAAAAAAAATAGCATTAAAAACACAGGCACGCTACTAAAAACACAAAGACAACTAAAATTTTCTTTGATATTCATAGCCAGCAAGACAGTTTTCTTATTTCTTACAGTTTCTGTCTGCAGCTTTCTTATTTTCTGAGATCTATCGAGAATAACACACACACACACACACACACACACACAGAGATACACCTTTCCTCGCATGTAGCTAAGTGACAGTGTTCTTGTGATGGAATGGCTGAACCGTAAAGGCCCCTGTTGCTGTGCATTTTCTCTCTCACACACAATAACGCACAAACACTCGTACACACACACAGAGAGCACCTTGGCCTTGCTCTTGCTCCTGAGATGCAATGCCACACAGCTCTCCCACAACTTGATGGATGGCCGCTGAACCTTCCCTCTCCTGCCTCACACACACACACACACACATAATCTCATTTGGGAACGGTCTGGACACACACACATACAGTAGTAATCTCTTTTTGCGGCTTTTGGAATGACACTGTGGCAACAGAAATGGAGGACTACTGGTATATTCCCGTCAGTCCTTTCCACTTCTTATTCCATTCCGTTTGAATCCATTTGGCTTCAGCTGCATCTCTTCTCCATACCAATGAGGTCTCGCTGATGAGGAGCAGTCTCCTTTACGCAAATATGTAAGACTTTGTGCATTATTTATACTGGCCCCAGTGTTTAATCTCCACTTATGCAGTCAAGAGATCACAACTCACTTAATATTTCAGGCCCTCATGCTTGTGTGCTTTACACTGGAGAAGAGCAAATGTTAAAATGACAAATAACCGGCTGGAGACGGATCGTGTGCGTGCATTTAGGTTTATGCAGCTGATTTCGTGCCTGTGGTGACAGATATGGGTTATGTCTCTTAAAACCATCTGGATTTGGAAAATGATATTACCCGTTTTTAGATGTCAACACACACAGATGTTTCATTGCGGAATAAAGTTGGCAGTCATTCTTGATGTGTATTATTTTAGCACATAAACATCCATTCATTCAGCCAAAGCACATTTTGATTGGACGACAGCGATGGTATGTCATGAGAGAGTATGTTGCGGTGTCACCCAGAAATTTTACTTTTTTTTATTGTGTACACTTTTTCTTTCATGAAGGACTAGTTTGGCAATTTAATTTGAGTTTCTCAATGGACTTGAGACTTGCTCAAAAGGCACATGCTCAAACACCAACACTTGGCTTGATACGCCTTGAAGACTTTGATGTTTTTTTTTTATGTCAGATAAGCATATATAGAAATCATAGGCCCGTGGTTCTCAATGTTTTTTCACCAACAATATTCCAGGCCATATTTGAATCTACAAACATTCCTTATTTCTGTAAATTAGTAACTAAACATAATGAAAATGATTACATTTCAAGATTCCAGAAGTGCTAAATGTTCTTCAGGGGTCTTACTCTCTTTTTAACCAATAAATTTACATAACTTTTACAGTCATTGTGGTTTATTGGATAAGGAATAATATATGTTTGCTAAGCCCCCTTGTTGAGAACCACCATCATAACTAACATAATGAAATACCCTAATCATTTATTACAACATGAATTCCAGAAAAGTTGGGACGTTTTTTTTAAATTTGAATAAAATGAAAACTATAAGACTTTCAAATCACATGAGCCAATATTTTATTCACAATAGAACATAGATAACAGAACAAATGTTTAAATTGAGAAATTTTATAATTTTTATGCACAAAATGAGCTCATTTCAAATTTGATAGCTGCTATAGGTCTAAAAAATGTAGCAAAAAATGGCTGAAAAAGCAAGACATTTTGAAAAGATTCAGCTGGGAGAATATCTAGCAACTAATTAAGTTAATTGATATCAGGTTCGTAACATGATTAGCAATAAAAGGGATGTCTTAGAGAGGCAGTGTCTCTCAGAAGTAAAGATGGGCAGAGGCTCTCCAATCTTTGAATGAGTGCATAAAAAGATTGTAGATCACAAAACAATGTTCCTCAACGTCAAATTGCAAAGGCTTTGCAAATCTCATCATCTAAAATGCATAACATCATCAAAAGATTCAGAGAAACTGTGCGTAAGGGACAAGGCTGAAGACCTTTATTGGATGCCTGTGGTCTTCGGGTCCTCAGACGACACTGCATCACTCATCGGCATTATTGTGTCAATGACATTACTAAATGGGTCCAGGAATACTTCCAGAAACCACTGTCTGTAAACACAATCCGCTGTGCCATCTGCAGATGCCAACTAAAGCTCTATCAGGCAAAAAGGAAGCCATATGTGAACATGGTTTCAAAGTGGAAAAGTATTCTATGGTCAGACGAGTCCAAATTTGACATTCTTGTTGGAAATCACGGACGCCGTGTCCTCCAGGCTAAAGAGGAGGGAGACCTTCCAGCGTGTCTTCAGCGTTCAGTTCAAAAGCCAGCAAGAAGACGTCTTCAAACTGTTTTGAAAAGAAGAGGAGATGCTACACCATGGTAAACATGCCCCCGTCCCAAATATTTTGAGACCTGTAGCAGGCATCAAACTTGAAATGAGCTCATTTTGTGCATAAAATTGTAAAATATTATCTATGTTCTATTGTGAATAAAATATTGGCTCATGTGATCTGAAAGTCTTTTAGTTTTCATTTTATTCAATAAAAAAAAAAAAAAATCCCAACTTTTCAGGAATTCGGGTTGTAAAATCAAAACATAGAATCAAAATTTACACTCTTTACTTACCCTTATTAAATGTTCCTGATCTTTTGCCAAAAAACCCCTGATGTCACAAATCCCTTTTATTCTTCAGCCACTCTACTCCAACTACTTGTCATATCAAGACCACTTTTCACAATCCTGATAGATAAATCAAGTTCCGCCCACTGGAAATACATCACACTGCTCAAGTAAAATGGGTTGCAAATGTGCCGAGATGCACCACAAACCACATCAGGCCATGAATATGAACATGGCACTATTAAAACAAGCAAAAGACCCATTTTCAACCATCCGATCCCTGTTTATATTCTTTGTGTTGACAGTGAACTATTCCCCTGTGTTGGTCTAGAACAATGCTAAGTGGTTTTGCTTTTTTACAAGCACCACTTAAACACAGACAGGGCTGTGGCTGTGAAAACAATTACACAAATATACACAAAATGACAGATGCATACGCAGAGTCACACCAACGCACATGTTTACTTCCTCTGACCTAAAAAATGGCCAGAGAAGAAAGAGAGGCGAGCTGTCATTTCACAACTAATGACTAAATAAAACATAAAAAATCCAATTTTACAGAATATGCTGAAATATACACGTACATGTGACCGCAATTCAGTTGAATTGTATATTATTGCACCAAGTTGCTGTGTTGCTTGGTAACTGTAAATAGCCTAAATAAATAGTGTTAACTATTTTCTATTTGTTTTGCAGTTTTCACTTAATGAAAGCAATGAGCCATTCGAGGATGTGCATTACAGTGATTTTACTGTGGTTAAAGGGCTTTCTGCTTCGGATTCTGCTTAAAAACCACTACTTAACTGTGGTAAAAAAAATTACTGCAATACACAGCCTCTCATGGCTTATTGCTTTGATAAATCCTATACTGACTGACACACAAATATGTACTTGACATGCAAAAAAATAGGACAGTTTAAAACAAAAATCTGCAGTATTGTACTACAGTTGTAAATGATACAGCTAGAATGTACATGTGTGTGTGTATGTGTGTGTGTTCTTGTTTATATTACATCGTGGGGACCAAATGTCCCCACGATGTAATAAAAACCTGAGATCACCTACATCGTGGGGACCAGCCAGTGGTCCCCACGAGGGAAATGGATTAATAAACATACTAAATGATGTTTTTTTTGAAAATGTAAAACTGCAGAATGTTTCCTGTGATGGTTAGGTTTAGGGATAGGGGTAGTGTAGGGGGATAGAATATACAGTTTGTACAGTATAAAAACCATTACGCCTATGGAGAGTCCCCACTCAGATAGCAAAACAAACCTGTGTGTGTGTGTGTGTGTGTGTGTTCTTGTTTATATTATATCGTGGGGACCAAATGGCCCCACGATGTAATAAAAACCTGAGATCACCTACATCGTGGGGCCCAACCAGCGGGAAATTGATTAATAAACATACTAAATGATGTTTTTTTGAAAATGTAAAAATGCAGAATGTTTCCTGTGATGGTTAGGTTTAGGGATAGGGGTAGTGTAGGGGGATAGAAAATACAGTTTGTACAGTATAAAAACCATTACGCCTATGGAGAGTCCCCACTAAGATAGCAAAACAAACCTGTGTGTGTGTGTGTGTGTGTGTGTGTGTGTGAGCGAGAGAGTTTTAATCCAGTGCACCCTTTGAGTTTGGACAATGTCAGAATTGAAGTACAGATGGGGGTTAAGCACACATGGCGATGACACCGGCACTTACAATCAGCACAGCAGCAACCAATCAAGAGATGATCTCACTTTTTCCCTCAGCTTCGGCCCCGTCGCTTCTATTCCACCCGCAACTGTCACTTTCATCATTTTAGCATGATAAATGTTACAAGTGCATCTCCGTAGTTTCAATCAAGACTATTCACATGAAGATTGAGGAACAAGAGACTATGAGAGAGAATATAATAGAGAATAGAGAGAGGAGGAAGGCGACAGAGGGACAGAGAAAAAGAAAGAGAGGCGAAGAATGAAAGAGAACGAGAGAGAATGCAGGCACGCTCGAGCTACATCATGCTGTCAACGGGCAGCTGAAAGGATAGATTACTTACAGTAACAGAAGGAGGAGAAAAAGAAATCAAAGAGACGCTGCAGTACTACTTGTAAAAGGTCAAGTGAAATCACTACAACTGCGCTCCAAAAAGAAGACAAAAATAAAAAACACAACTGTAATTTGAACTGTTTTCTCTGTAAACTTGGATCTGTGCTGTTTTAAAAAACAGCTTTCATATTTCTGGCTTAAGTTTCACAGGTCATTTACATTTACTGTTTTACATACGCACGTGTCAACACTGGGCACAAATGAAATGTTGACCTCTGCATGCAAATTAAGAGTTGGCCTCTATTTTCCAAGATGATCTGTGACGTCTAGCTTTTGTTTAAGGATCCAGTTGCATATGGTAATTTGCAAAGTATAATATTTGCATATGCATCAATTTCAAAAGTCCCTCTCTTTCTCTCCCAGTGGAAGTGTGCTGTCTTGAATCACATCTGTACCTGTGACAGATTTGGTCAGCGTTGGCCATTCAGTGCTGGCGTTGAGCTGACAAGCTCTCCCTAATAACACAGCAATCAAGTCTGCAGCTGATCTAATTCTGTCTTGGGTCTCCATTACCCAGCAATTCTGTGCCATTGCATGGCGTGTTATTTAATGTGACGTGACGATGATGGCGTGTAGTTAATTTTACGCTTCTGTATTGTGATGAATAGAATATACGGCTGCTTGTAAATGCTGGTTGATTGCTTCATTGATTGAAGGCTAATTCTCAACTCTGAGGTTACTTGGCAAACATTTTTGAAAATAACTGTAAATAATTATAATCTAATATTTAAAGTTAATTTAGTAGAAATTGCCCTTGCATTTCTATTTCTTTTTTAAAGGTCATATCCATGTACACGCTCACCTTGTGCATTTTTTAACTCATAAAAGCACCTTATATTTAATGAAAATAAGCTTCTGTGATTTGCTTGGATGTTTTGCTAGCAGCAATACAAGGTTAATTGCAAAAGCACACAAATAAATATGCTGCAGAAGGGATTGGCATTTGCATGGCTGTGTTTTTGTATTGCTTGCACTTGTCCAAAATGAGTGATGCTTTGGTCCTCCAAGCACATGTATGTAAAACAAATATAAGATGGAAAGCATAGTAAAGTCTAAAACCACAACAGACAAGCCACACTGACCTCAAAAAGCCTTACAAATCTCAGAAATATCCTCAGATAAGACTAAATATGGAGATGGATTAGTACAAACCAAACCATTTTGCGCTCTCGAAAAAAAGAGCAGAAAAACCTGCCAGTGACTTGCAGATATTTGATTAAAATGTTGATCTTGACTCAAAATGGACTTTTTGGTACAAAATAGGCCTGAATCATTTTCATCTGTGATTGACACTCATGCTGTTTGAATGCATTTAATTGCCTCTGATCTAGAGAGTTATGGAATCATGGGGAATGATTAAAACTTTATATGTGTTTGTTGGTTTAAACCATGAACAATTCTAAATACAATCTTTTTTTCAGTAAATTTCACCTCTTTGTCTTTAGAGCACTGAATCAATAAACTAACCTATATAAAAGTTGCAAACAGTAACTAGAGAGGGAGAGAGAGAGAGAGAGAGAGAGAGAGAGAGAACACTTTCCCATCCAATCAGAGACATTATCTGTGTTTAGACCAACTGAATATATAATGCAAGAAAGGCATAAATCAGCAGTTGAAAACAGTCTTAATAATGGCAAACAACCAGAAATGTTTTAGAAAATGGTGAAGAAAACCATGAGATGTTGATCACTGTGAACCACCTTGATATATTACCTTTCTGGCTAGCAGAAAGGTGGCGTCTCCCACCTGCATTAGGTTAAATTAACGACAGCTTGAATGTCTCATGTGCAACGGGACATGGAAACACTAGTGTTGTCTGGTTACCTGTCTGGGGCGACCGGCGCGGTGTAGTTTCTGCTATCAAGACAGAAGATGGAGTGCGTGTGTGTGTGTGCATAAGTTTCTGTGTGTAAGGAGATTAGGGGGATGTAGGCAACATGAAACCAGACCACGCATTTATGAGGCCACTGCACTCGATCCCTCTCAACACTCACAAACACACACACACAGACAGAGAGAGAACAGTAGAGACCTTTCTCTAGCCTGTTAACAGGGCCCTCTTTCTAGTTCCTGTCTCTTTTACCCTTTCCTCCACTAGACAGAAAAAGGAGAGAGGAAGGGGGAAAAGAGAGAGCATCTCAGATGTCAGACCACACGAACTGAAATCAAACACGATCAAAAAGAGCTGGGCCTTTTCACAAGGAGAAAAACACAGGTAGTTTTCATGGATGACTTCACCAGAGGGAATTGTACTGTGAAGAGAAAATTAATCTTGTCCAGAAAACTAGGTATTTCAAGTCTGTTACAAGACACCATTAATAATACCACTGTATGTTCCCCATCATTAATTTAAAAGCTGCACATGCGTCTGTACATCTAGTTTAGAGAACAATGAGGTCATGTGACCTGTTCTGACTCAATAATGTCACTATATCTTATTTATAAAATTTTTACCATCCAACAGAAAGTTAAATGCTACCTAAAATTACTAAGCATCTGACTTAACCTAAAAGGGTTTGTAGACCCAAATATTTTAATTCTGTCATTAATTATTTATCCTCATGTTGTTCCAAACCCGTAAGACATTGGTTCATCTTTGGAACACAACTACCACTTTGAAACCAGAAAGGTAGTAAAGACATCATTGAAGTAATCCATGTGACTGCAGTGGTCTAGCCTCAATTTTATGAAGCAACATGAGTGCTTTGTTTGTGCAAAAAAAAATTAAAAATAAAAATATATAAAATAAAATAAAAAAAAATTGTTGCATAGGCCTTTTAATGGAGGGACAGGAAGCTTTCCAAGCTGTCAATCACTTCAGTTTTGCGCTCTCATGAAAATATGTCCTTATCCTGAATAACTTGCAAATAGTGTCTTTCAGATCAGAAACCCACTTAATAAAAAGGTTTCACACAACAGCTTTATTTAATACAGGTACATTAAATATATCAGACAGTAGGGCTGCACAATTAATCAGAAAAAATTCAACGTTTGCTGTGTTGAGCAGTGCAATTGAGCGCATGAATGGAATAACCAATCAGAGGTATTTCATCAAGTCATTGTGTAGAAGAAATCCATTTAAAACAGTTTTTGTTCAGCACGAGCTCACTTACTGAGTTTTATGTTTTTAAGCATATCCTTTCATTATAACAAACAAGTAGTATCATTATAACAAACAAGCAGTATAGTCAGAGTTATTGATTGTAATGGTAGTTTTTATAAAAGTGCAAAACTGAAGTAATTGACAGCTCTGAAAGTGTTCTTTCCTCACTTTCTAAGTATATACTATTCACAATTTGAATAAAAGTTGTATTTTTCATGCAGCTAACTAATGACCATGTACACAATGCAAGGTTTAAGAAGTGGCAGCTGCATTTAAATGCAGGAGTGAATATTTTAAATTATAGTTCAGTGTGTGAGTCACTGACGAAAAACAGATGACTGACATAGTGATGACCATAGAAACATTTTGGCGTAAACAAGAAGCATGATTGAATATTTTAATCCATTCGGTGTTCACTATTTTTGACAAAAATATCACTATTGATCAAAGACACATTGTGTTTGGCAATTTTACTGCTTTTAAACAGCATCCTCGTTGGACCAGTTTGGATTTGTAATCTACATAAAAAAATATGACAATGCCCTTGTGACGAGCAGGGCGGGCGAGAGCCATGAGGGAATGGCGCGAGCACCGATTCAGACACGTTGCACCAGTCTCGAATCTCTCACGGAGGAGCTCCGGAAGCATAAAAGGGGAGCGACGACAGTGAAGGACGAGAGAGGATCAGGCCTGGACTTTACTTTATGTTTTATTATGTTTGTGTGGCTGGCAGATGTCCGTGAGGGTCTGCCGGCATTACTTTCGTTTTGTTCTTTGTTTACTTTATATATTAAATTTGTTTAAACATTCGCCGGTTCCCGCCTCCTTCTTCCCATATCTATGAACTACGTTACAGCCCCCTACCCACCCCCATCAAAAAATAAATAAATACATTTTAAAAAATGTAAATTATATTAAGTGAAAAAATCACCAATTATGTTTTTAGTGCTTAACCATGAATCCCTATCACACAGCTGTACTTAAATCTTACAGCAGTATGACACTCATCAAATCAGTGATTCATCAAGAATTAGTGGTTTGAGTCCATTATGAGTGTGGTTGGCACATTGTCCCTTTATGATGAGTGACAAAGGCAAAACGAGATTGGAAAGGAAGGTAAATATGGATACAAAGAATAAAAAAAAGGGGAGGGGAGGGGTGAGGGTTGTGGGGTGTAAGAAGGTTATCATAAAAGTCAAAAGTAAAAAAAAAAGTTCTCCCAACAAAACCAAGCTTGGAATATATTAGGCTCAAAAATGAAATTCTAATGACTTCTCTTTATAAAGTATTTGATATAGACTATTATGCTATCTTAATGGGATTTTGCGAGGGCATGTTGGCTACTCCTGATAACTCACTCAATAAAACATCTAAAGAGCCCTTCTTAAATTGTCAGCAGGGACATATGTAATGATGCTGGACTTGATCTTGCTTCTTGCCAAGGACGCTGTAATTGCAAACTGGTAATAGTGTAGAACTCTTTTGCCCAGCACCCTGTGAAAGTCTGCTGCATTTGAATGGACAAACAAATGGACGGATCGTACAAAGCATTGCAGCTTTCAAATAAAAAGCAAATAAATAATTATCTAAGCGGAGTATTTGGACACACAATACATGTGCCGGGGCAGCAAATGGAGGCTCTGCTTAAATATGCATGAGATGTCCGAAAGAAACATAGGCAACAGTACTCCTTTCGTGGAGAAGTGCAGACGCCTTAACACAGCACATCAGAGGGCTGTTCAAGAGGGTAGGAGAAAAAGGAGAGATTAAAGAAATACAGGACAGAGTTGTCAAAAGAAAAAAAGGAAGCTGTGCAAGGAGCCACAATTTGTGAGGAAGAAAAAAAAAACATAATGAGAAAAGAGAAACAAGTGGGATATTGGAGGGAGGAAGCAAGCTTTAAAATAAAGAGTATGTGATTCAGGGAGTGAATGTGAATCAGAGAAGATATGTAAAGAAGAAAAGCCTATAAAATGAGTGAGACTGTGTAAGATAGAGAGAAGGCTATCTTGTGGCTTGAGTTTAGATGGGGCATTGTTCTGGAATGCAAGGGAGGACACTACTTACAGCATGTTAGATAGGAATCAATAATGCATTAACCACCTTAGAAAACTCCTGAAACGACAGGGCAAGTGTTCTTTTCCTGGCAAATCTGGACAATGAAAGGGCTGACTTCATTTTGAATTAACCTCACCTAGCACTGAAGCGCTCCACAGGACAGGGAACAATAATGATATGAATTGATTATTTCACACGTGTGCCTTAGAATTTACAAAGCCATTTTATGGCTGCTGTAACAAAGGGCATGTTATGCTTTAAATAATGGCATAAATAACAAGGAGAGTTCAAGAGGTATTGGGTAAAAATAAGGACAAGAAAATGTGAGATAAGAAAGAGAGAGAGAGAACGAGAGAGGCCAGCTTTCACTGCTAGGTCACTGAATTTGCCCAGACACACAAGTGCACAGGAATGTTAAATGTGACCTCCCGCCCAGATGTTCCCAGTCTGTTAGGATAAGCACGTTAAAACATGACACCACAACTAACATTCCACCTTTTTCAATCTTTTCTCCTTCTGCTTCATCTCACTCACCCCTCCTCTATCTTGCCCCCCTCCCAGGAAGAGAAAGAACTAACCATGTTTTGATAAAACCTACTGCTGAGACGGAATAGCTGTGAACCAGAGCCATATGTGATCCCATTCGATCTTCTGACGCACACACACAAGACAAAGGTCATCAAAGTTGACACCCGCATCTGCCCTACAACTACACTAAAAGATGTGTCAATGTGTCCACAGCGTGGCCTCAGCACCCCAGGTGGCCCAGCGGAAATGATATCCCTGACTGAAGAATGCCTTCATGTCGCTTTTAGCATTACATCTAAATGGCACTATGAGGCGAAGCAGGTCGATACAGGGAAACAGAAGCATCGGCTAAAAATACATATATCCAGCATGATAGTATTACAGTGTAGGCTGAATAGTGTTGGTGTTTATAGATACTCAGATAAAAGCTTGAAGATTCAAGTATAAAAAAATGTGATTGGTATCATAGATTCAAAATGATAAAAGATATGGTTCTTACCTGTTTGTTGTACTTGTTGATGGTTTGGCTACTGTACTCAGAACAGTGGTCTGATCCGATGGATATGTTATCTCCAGTGCCGACAAATGTGTTGGCCGGTGGCAGGTCCTGAACAGCCTGGTGCTTTTTTCCCGCTGTGGGTGACTGAGGGTGCAGCTGAACGGTAGGCAAGGGTGAGCTGGATTTGTAATGGCGGGCAAGATCTGGGCTTCCGGGGCCACCGTTGACGGACCGATAGCGGCCCATTCCCGGACTGTCTGACAGTTTCTCATTAACGCCATCGTAGCGTTGCCCATTTGGCTTGGATGCCTCTACGGTGACGATGCTGCTATATAAAGGTTGTTTAGACTTTTTCTTATTCTTGTCTTTCTTAGGTTTCTTGCCTTTATCATGTTGCTGCGGTGTGAAGAAGTCCTCATGGTCTTTCTTTCCAGCCTCATAGCCGTTCTTGTTCTTGGGGCGGCAGTAGCGGGCCATGACGACCACCAAGATTATAAGAATGACCGTCATGATGCCTGACACAACCCCTATGGCGATGCTCAACCGTTGCTTTCCCAAGTCATAATTGGGGTCTCCTGCAATGTCAGCATTGAGCGGTGTACCAAGACTTTTGGCAACTTGTGCCTCTACTATAGTGGCGTTAGAGAGTGTTTCATTGACGTAGATGTGGACTAGTGTGGTGGTGCTTTGGGACGGAACCCCACTGTCATTCACTTGCACAACCAGGCGATGAAGGCCAAAGTGTTTTTGCTCTAGTTTGCCAACTAATGAGATTACTCCAGTCCACGCATCAATTTCAAACAACTTAAACGGATTGCCGCCAACTATTCTGTAGCTGAGGTTAGCATTAACACCTGAGTCGGTATCAGTAGCCGAGACAGTCCTGACCACCGTCCTTATATTGCTCGAAGGAGGAAGCAGCGTGTATGAGTTATTCATTGGAAAAGTAACAGTGGGAGGATTATCATTTACATCCATTACAGAGAGAGACACCCTGGCTGTAGCAGACCGGGGCGGATCGCCTCCATCAACAGCTTTGACACGGAACGTATATGCATTTTTTTGCTCACGGTCAAATGGCATGTTTGAGAAGATGGTACCTGTGTTGTTGTCAATGGAGAAAATGTCCTCTTCTTCCTCAATGTATAGACTCATTTCTGCATTTTGTCCTTTGTCAGCATCCATGACCGTTATCATGCCAACGGGGCTGTTGGGTTGCAGGTTTTCCTGTATGTAGAAAGTGAATGTATCCTGCATGAACTTTGGCTCGTTGTCATTTTTATCTGCCACCAGGACTACCACAGTGGCTGAGCCCTGCAGAACAGGCATGCCTTTGTCTTTGGCGATAACTTTGAACTCATATCGTTCCGTCTGCTCCCTGTCAAGTATGGTGTTGACACGGATGTCACCGGTGTCTGCATCAATGGAAAATATTCCGTTCACAGAGGAGTCCAGGGAGTAAGAGATTTCTGCATTTTTGCCGCTGTCTGCATCTAAAGCCACTACTGTGACGACACGCTCACCGGGAGCATTGTTTTCAGGAAATGAAACTTCCACTGTGCTTTTGCTAAAGACTGGTGGATTGTCATTCATGTCCCCCACTTTCACTATTAATGAATTGTTGCTAGAGAGACTAGGGCTCCCAGAGTCAACAGCAACAATGACCACGTTATACTCCTGAACTGCTTCATAATCAAGTGGTGCTGACGTATGGAGAAAGTACTTCTTTTTATTCATTTCACCCTCAACCTCACTAGCAGGTTTAAGCTGAAATGGAACATCGCCCACTACGGTGCAAGTAACTATACCATTTGGACCTTTATCTCGGTCTGACACTTGGACTAGAGCGATGGGTGTATCGACAATCACATCCTCTGCCACGTTAGCCACTCCGTCTTTGAGAAAGATGCGTCCGATTTTTCGAATGTCGATATTGGGGACGTTGTCATTTTCGTCTTTGATATTGATGATCACTGTTGCCTTGTCAGTCTTAGGAGGCTGACCGCGGTCACGTGCCATGACTGTGAAGCGAAGCTGGCTCACATCTTCTCGGTCAATTCGGTGCAAAACACTGAGCCAGCCAGTGCTCTCATCTAGCCGCAGCAGTCGTCGCACTGACTCTGTGGCTGCTCCGAAAACATACTCAATCTGTCCATTTACACCGACATCAGTGTCGCCCGCTTTTAGCTGGAGTATGGGGGCACCTGGGGAGCTGTTTTCTGGCAGATCTGCCTCATAAACGCTCTTCTCAAAGCGTGGGTTGTTATCATTCACATCTGTAATCATTACCCTAAGAATGGCTTGGGAGGAGCGTGGGGGGTCGCCCCCATCCCTAACGCGCAGAGTCAGCTCATAGGAGTCGCGCTGCTCTCTGTCCAGTGCCCCTTTGATAATTAGCTGCGGCTGCTTCTCGCCGTCTGTGGTGTCAGCAACTTGAAGTTCAAAGACGCTGCTACGGCTCGCTCCCTCGTCGAACCTCCGCTTGCCCGTGTGAGTGTCAACACTGCCGGAGCTAGAAGTGCCGATCCGTCTGACAGAGCTCTCGCCGTTGTCCTGAATTAACTCATATCGCTCTATTCCATTCCGACCGAAATCTCTGTCGGTGGCCGTGGGCAGGAGATAAAGTGTGCCAATGGGTCTGTTCTCCTCAACGGAGAGGGTGAGAACAGGTGAGGGAAAAGACGGCGTGTTGTCGTTTATATCTAAAATAATCACTTTGCCCTCGAAGAGATCAACCCAGCTCTGCGCGGGTCCTATCACGGATACTTCAAAATCTATAAAACATTCGTTCTCATCAAAAATCATTTGACACTGCGGCAGCTTTTCGCGGTCTATCCGCCGCTCGTTCGTGCTCAGGTCTCCGGTCATGTTATCGATTTTGAAGTATTCGGAGCCTGATTCTAAGGTAAAAGTCACATCCATGCCAGCCGTGATGCCGAGGTCCGCGGCTACATTACCTACCCGGACATCGGCAGGACCCTCCTCAGCCAAGCGGTACCGGAGCACTTGCTTGGCTGCGGGCTGACTCAGCAGCTGCAGAATAAGAAAGCAGTAGCTTAAATAGTCCAAAATGCCCGTAGTCCTCATTGCTCCTCGCAGATTTTCCAGCAAAACTGAACGATACTTTAGTTTAACAGCTTTTTCTCGCTTGTGTTAAAGCGCCTGTTTCTCACTGCATGCGTTTTTACAACCGGATACCTCGCTGTGGTTACAAAACTCAGGCAGAATAGCGCATATCTGTTTTTTCTCTTCTCTCTCTCTCTCTCTCTCTTCCTCTCAGACTAGGCTCGCGCTATTCCTTTTTCATTGATTTGTCCCTCAAAAATATGCACAATACTGACAGAAAGTCTTCACAAATTCATTCAATATTAAGCTTGAAATAAACATGCCAACAATTACTTGCTGAGACTACTCCGTCTTTGCCATGACTTGACATCGCCGAATCTTTTCATTTAAGGCAGCGAAGCCAGATATTCAATCCATTGCGCAATCGATTCATGAGGGTTTTAAATCCAGCTTTCCCAGATGCCAATTCTCCGCTCCAGGTGATATCCCACCATACAGAATAGAAACTGAAATATCAGAACTTCTTGTGCTACGGATATAAACAGCAAATGATCTGTCCTCTCCGTGTGCCTTGTCCGCGCGCACAGATTTCTCCAGTCCACTCAGCGTCTAATAGTTCTCTCACTTGCACCAGAGAATGAAAAAGAAAAAAAAATCTCCGCAGTGCCACTGTGCCGTTCAGCCTTATGGCAAAATGCAAACTGAGCAACAACGGAGTAATAATCCTGGCAGAGATTCTAGGAGTGTGGTATTAAAATTCCAGCGCGAGGACGGTCCCTCTGTCCAGCGCGCGCCTCTCACCTGCAGCAGAAGCGCGTGTGTATCTGCCGCACTCTGCGCGCGAGTCTCTCTCTCTCTCTCTCTCTCTCTCCACCCCCTGTGCGACAAACAAAGCTCAACTTGATCGCTTAGTTCTACTGTTTGAGTAGTGTCTCTTCCTTTTGTTCGAAATTTTATTGCAAAATAGTTTATTTTACTGTCGAGAAATGAACATTTGGGGACCGTTGGAGGTGCAGTGTGCAAAATATTAAACGCAATCCAAAGGGGTTCTATTTTTTTTTTTTTTTTTTAAGGAATAACATTTCTGCTGAGGTTGGTGTCGCGCAAACCAAAACTGGTTAGCCAACCGTCAACTATCTAAAATATGTTTCAAAGATGTTTACGATGTGCAAATCTATAATAAAGTGATAAATAATGACAGTACTTATGTTTTGTCGATGCAGTGCGCGTTACGCGTAACTGAACTGTTGCTATGGTTACATCCTTATTCAAACAAGACTATTTAGCACATTGTGACTATTTTGTATCTAATCTAACTTTGGGGAAGCACATGTTCTTGGATGTAAAATGCGTACTTTTAAGTGACCTATGTATTTTACAGTCATATTTTAATTGGGATATCTTATAGTGGTTTAGTTTGATTGCCTGTGTTTATTTATTTTGACACATAATGACGTATCAGCATATTTCCTTAACCATATGCTATAATACATTTACTTTAAAACCAATAATTAGATTTAAAAAAAGAAGAAGTAAAATCTGTTTTTGTTTACACCCCTTCTTGCTCCGTGCATCCTAACAGTACTCTATTCATTATCCCACTCCGTGCGTCCATCATCTCGGTTTCGGTGCCCCTTGTGGCTTCCCGGTCTGTTAGAATTTTACTATATGTGTGTGGTCGTTTGTGATGAAATGTTTTCTTCATCACAAGTATGCGGTGAGCTCTTCCACTACTTCACACTCATGCTTCCCCATCTGTTATGGTCTTTTTGCGCAGAAAAGGCACCACGGACAGCGACGCTCGGTTGACTCACCGGTGCAAAGGAGTGAGAGAGCGAGTGCGGTGACTCTCCGTGACCAGAACTCTGATGGAGACCATCAAATGCACAGCGCAGAGCTACGATTATATATACCTCTTTTAGTTAATACCATTCGCGTTCCCGTTTTGTGCTGTAGCAAATTTATCTGGTAATGCATTTAATCCGTAAAACACTGTTCGAGGCATTTATTCCTGCTAACTGTACATATTTTGCACTTTGCAAAACTGTGGAGGGGAGGGTTTCGGGGAATATATGTGCGGGTTTTGCCCAGCTCAGAGGGCTAAGCAGAGCTGTGACTGGACCAGAGCTGCTGCCTGCAGAAGGAAGCCCCGCTATTCATAATGTGAACAGTGCGCCAAATGTCGCTACACAGCGCCCTCTGTTGTCCTCTTAAATTTATACTGTGCAAATTAGTCATTACTGCATATATGTTGAGCTACAGTTGTAGTATGTACAAAACGGGGTTTCATAATATATCTGCATAGGCTGTCGTCTATCTACTCTCTTTCAATTTCTGAGTCACATTCGGGCACCATTTCCACTCCTATTCCCTGCAGTCCGTTTCTCATTTAAAAGTACTGTCACTCATTAGGACGTTAATGACATTTGAAATGAGTGCTTTCAAAAGCCACTAGAGGGTGTTACCCTTTTTAGTGTGGAGAGCACGGAAGTTAAGAGGTCAACTTTTTAATATAGAGCCATTAATTTCTAGGCTCCTCTCAGGTGGATGTTTCAATTTGAAATATATTTTTCAATATTCTTTTGTTTATAGGTTCCAGTTCACCTAAATGGCATTCATTGTTTATACTGACTAAAGAACCTGAAACATGTAAAGTGGACATTTAATAACATTTGAAGCATAGGAGTGATACTCTGATGGAATGAGGTCTACCATCAGAGACAGTGAATGACACTACAGAAATGATAGGAGAGGTTTGGATAATTGTACTATTTTAAGATCATTTCAATACTGCATTTTAACATTAAAAGGTCTGATAATTAAAATTTGCGATATGTTAGGTTTTTTTTGTTGTTGTTTTTTTTTTTTTTTNNNAAGTGAAGAGTAAGAGAGGTCCAATTAGGCCAAAAGAGTTTATGCAGGTACATCAGTAAGAAAAAAAAAATCAGTCTAAAAAGAATGATACTATCTGCCAAACATGGGGAAATTGCATCAGCAAACATGAACAGTGGTTGCAAGTCAAAACAATCTGACAAGCATAGACATTTTTACTGGATAGTCATGCATAATTAAATATTACAGAAATACATCCTCAAAAATCACTGAATTGAATCAGCATTTCCGTAAGCAAGTCTGAAAAATGTAGTGGGCTTATGTTTATTATGATAGCTAACAAATATCAGGTCATTTAACATG
>RJVU01056011.1:620568-643785 GCA_003731715.1 Anabarilius grahami | reverse complement strand
CAGTAACATAGCATGATAAAGTTACAGTCACCCTCTTTCATTGCAAACATCAAACATTCACTTGTTTCCAAGAACCACTTTCACTCTTGCTTTGACATTTCAGATCCATGGAAGATATAGGCTGCTCCTTATTGAGAAGAGTGTCTGAATGTTGGGGTAAATAGGTGAATAAAGGTGCAGAGAGGACCAGCCTGCATTGATCCACTGGGTGGAGAAGCCTTCACCTCAATCAGTCTGTTGGTCACCCCATCCCCCTGTGCACTGGTCCAAACCTATAGTGAGCTGCCAATAGACACAGCATTATAAGACATCTTAAGTGTGCTCTCAAGACAAATGGTGTTCTAAAACTTAGAAATTCTAAACGCGGCATCCTATGTGCACTCAAAAGTTTTGGGTCTGTAATATTCATTTTGGAGAAGAATAATTGACCAAGCAATTACAATATATTCTAAATATTTAGAATATACTGTAGGCCTAGTAGTGTTTTTTGTTTTGTTTTTTTTTTCCTCCCAATATTTGTGTGCACAGTGTATTTTTATGCTCATCAGAGTGTCTTGGCAGATTAACAACATGCTAACAACAAACTGCAATAATATTTAATGCAAGTTGACTCTCCTGTGTGGAGCGCTATTTTTGTTCCATGACGGTAAGGATGCAGCCTTAACAGGCAGCTGACTATGTAGGCAGTAGGGAGATGACTAGGCTTTGGAACAAAGCTTTTGCCTCTGAGGATTGAAAACGACTGAGAATGTAATGTGTGTCACTATATCTTCCCACCCTCCACATATTTTCCTTCTTAAACCATTGTGCACACACTGTCATGCCCTTGAAATCATGAAGAAGAAAAAAATTTTCCCATTTCAGAGGCAAAGAGGATGGCCAGATCACAGAGTTTAACATTAGGATTCTGTGAGTGGTAATGGCCCTCCATTTGTCAACAGATAGGTGGCACAGTGTGTGCCAGAAGCCTTATACCTTAGGGAGGAGACCGTGTTTGTCTGACCACCTCTTTCTCTCTCTCTCCTCCTCATTCTTTTTTTCTCTCTCTCTCTTTCTCTGCTCCACTGCTCTGAGTTCCCTTTTTCTAAGGATGGATCTAGAGGAAGAATATTGGGTATTATGGAAGATTTGTAGCACTGTACATGCTGTACTATGTAAAATTGAGCAGTTTAGACATGGCAAATTTACAAAACTTTTAATAGTGGATCTAGTCCTCAACGGGTCACCGTGATTTTGCCAAGTAAGACGTTCCTGGTTCAACATGTTTTGTTGATCCTGGAACAACATTCCTGTCTGAAAATTTAGTCTGAACCCTATCCCTACCCCTAAACCTAACTCTACCCATAAGCTATCCCTAAAATCAGAGGTAAACGATGTAGAAGCACTAGTTGTAAGCCTAAACTAAAAACAAAACTTGACATAAACCGACTTGTCCATTAAATCTAATTGGTTGATTGTAATGTTGTTCCAGGATCAACAAAGATGTTTACCCAGCAACATGTTGCACTTGGTGAAATCACGTTCACAGTCCTCAATCCCTCTAGCTCTGTTTACAGTTGGTCCTCATAATGACAATCTCTCTCACTTTATCTGTTTCATCATGACCTTTCATATGGTCAATTTGCATGGAGAAAAACACATTCTCATATGAATACACACAAAACATTAAAGAGCTGCTCGTGCTCGCTGACCAAGTCATATGTGCAGAAAAAAAGATAAGACAAAAAAGAAAATTGTTATGAAATACACACGGACTAGCTTTCCAAGTAGGTTCAGTAAAAACTGATGGTAAATATAATATATCATAATGTTAATTACAGAGCAAAGACCACTTATTTACAATTTGAAAATATATTTCTTGTTAGTTTATTAGTATAAAACAATTATGATAAAATTGTCGCCTTGCGATCATGTACATTAAGGTGCATGAGCAGTTTACCATGTTGTTTCATCGCTCACACTACAAGATCACGTGGCAAAAATATCAAAGCCAACTACTGGCCTGGCATGCATAACACAATGTTTTTAGTCATTTTCACGGATCCTTGTAAACGGAACCAAGAGGCATTGATGGTGTGAGATATCAGGGTGTTGATGACAGTGGGAGGAGCCAGGAGCAGGAGAAGCTAGGAGGGGACCCAGAGCACAGCCAGTATGAAGGGTCATGGCAGAGTTGAGGGAGAAAGGAGCCATGGTGGAGACTTGGCTGACGACACCAGGTTGAATGACTGATGGAGACGAGGCTGGTGGAAGTGGAGCCCTACAAGCAGGTGAAGAGCCAGCAAGAATGGGTGACACCGATGATCCTGGAGGCCAAGGCAGAGCAACAGTGACAAGTGTCCTACGTGGAGCCAGGGTTCCTAAAGACTGAGGTGGAGCTGGTGGGACTGAGGACTGAGCCGAAGGGGTGGAGAGACGGAGCGCAGCGGATGGCTGAGAAATCCATGGCTCAGGTAGGGCAACATCTGAACAAGGTGGAGCTGGGGGGACGAGGGAGCCCGGTGAAGCCACAAGGACGATGGTCTCTGGTAGAGGTGGAAAGTTGGTGAAGAACGCCAAATGTAAAAATCCATGGGTGTGGGTCTCAAGGGATCGCTGCTCCTGGCAGAGCACCTGGAAGAGCACCTGGACTGCCAGGAAGTCCATCATTTTACTTGTAATGATGGTCCGTTATTCTATCATGGCTGGCAGAATTGAAGTGCATGACAAAAGAGTATAAAAAAAAGCAGTCTTTATAATATTCTAGAAAGACAACTCAGGAGAATCGCAGGAGATAAACCAGAACTCAACCACATACAACATAGACGATAAAGGAAAAAAAAAATAAGGGAAACTCAGAGCTTAAATACAGGAGTAATAAGCGTGAAAAAGAAAAGTTGTGATATAATTAGGGATAATGGAAACTAATTAGAAACTCAGGTAAACTGAAACAGTGAAAACAAAACTAAAACGGAAAGGATTGAATTGTACATGGTTGAATTGCACTATCCCCTATGCCTGTTCAACACTTACCTTCAGGAAAGCATACAGTAAAATGTTCTGTGCCTGCAGAGGTCTTACCATTATTACAAGTCAATACTATACAAAAACACAAAATTTAATGACACTTTGATTTTCACAGTAATATAAACATATTTGAGAGTATGTCACACACAACTGTATATTATGGGCCAGTATCGGCATGTTTAATGCATCATGAAATAAGCTGTCTCCATCCTGATCCATCTCTCATGAATGTGCAACTCTGCAAATCAACATTCAGCGAAGTGTCAGATTCACACAGACACACACGTGCATGGAAACACACACAGCCTTGTGTCAGCAGCAGGCAGCCAAGAGGATTATAACACAGCTTAATATCTGATTTAATTACCACAGTAACACAGTGATCATGGCTTATTAGTGTGAGGAAAAGAAACAGTGCAAAAGGGAGTGCTGAGAGAGAGAAAAGGAGGTAAGGGATGGAAAGAGGAAGCAAGAGATATTCTTGGGACTGTGGTACTTCTGCAGTGACGCACTGAGCTGCTACCCACAGGAGTAAATATGACCTTTTTCTCTGCACTCACTCCATGCTCATTTTGTCTACTGCACTTTGTAAAAAAGTTGAAAAGCTTAAAGTTTTGCCGTTAGAACTACATTTTTCATTATAAATATACTAAAGGTGCTCAAAAACATATAGCTAAAATCAGAAGTGATGCAGTAGATGAATTCACAGAAAAATTTAAATTGTCATTCCTACCTGCATATTTTTTTCTTAAGTAACCCACAAAATGAGATACTTAGGAAAATGCCCAAGCTGCTCTTTCAATGAATGATCACTGCTGTTTCTAGTCCCCATCTTGCATGAGACATTAAAAAAAAAACAGCTGATGGATGGATGGATGGATGGATGGATTTCCAACCACCCATACACATCGTTGTAAATGAATAATTAAATGAATGCACAAAAAAAAAATAAAAATAATAATGCACAAACAAACAAATTGTCACAGACATGCCAGGCTCTACTCTCACCCAATCACGACGCACTCCCTCACCAGAATACTAACCACGCACACCTGACACTCATCACCTTCCTCATCAGCTGCACTACAAAAGACACTCACAGGCATTCAGTCACTGTCCGGTCTCGTTAACGCATACCTACCTGCTATGCTTACTTCAAGGACTCATCTAATGACTACTTGCCTGTCTCCAGCATTCTCCAAGATCCCTAGTGTTCTCCTCGTCTGCTGTGAGTGTCTCTGTGTCTCGTCTGCTCCACGTCTGCCTGCCATCCACAATCCCTGGGAAAACAAGACAAGTTTCAGTCACAAGAATATCATCTGCCACGAACTTTACCTGCATTCACTTACCTGCACTCTGCTATCACATCTGGTTGTTCAATAAAACATCATTAACGTTATACCTGTGTCTCAGTCCCCTTCTGTACATAACAGAATACGGGACCAACACCGTCTGAACAGCTACGATGAGCACTCCGGATCCGTTTCAAGACCTTGTGGATACACTTCGCCGCACTTTCACCAGCCCTTCCACTTCCGCACTCCCCGCTGCATCTCCTTCACCACCTGCGATCGCCAGTCCCATGGCCAAACCGGCGCCCTTCTCTGGCTCGGCGGAGAACTGCAACGGATTTCTCCTGCAGTGCTCGCTGGTCCTGGAGATGCAACCGCACTTATATCCCGATGACAAGTCAAAAGTTGCCTTCATAATCTCTCAACTTGACGGAGAAGCGCTTTGCTGGGCTGAATCACTCTGGTCACAAGATAATCCTGTTGTGCAGTCCTTGTCAAGCTTCACTGCCAATTTCAAGGAAGTTTTTGGAAAACCAGCCTGGGATTCATCTATCGGTGAGAGATTATGTAAACTCAAGCAAGGTTTAATTTCTGTGTCTGATTATGCTCTCCAGTTCAGAACCCTAGCTGCAGCAAGTGGGTGGAACGAACAAGCCCTCATTACCACTTATCGTCATGGACTGGATCCCCGTGTGCGGTTGCATCTCGCTGCATACGAGGATACCATCAGGCTCGAGAAGTTTATCCAACTTTCCATCAGATTCGACACTCGTATGCAGCTGTGCCTCAAAGAGCACCAGGACCAGTGGTTGTTTCCATCCATCCTTCACCAGCCTGAATCCGTCAGTCACCCAGAACCAGCCAACGAACCCATGCAAATCAAAAAGTCACGTCTTTCGTCTGCTGAGTGACAGAGGAGGCTGACCCAGAACCTATGTTTGTATTGTGGGCGTCCTGGGCATTACATCTCTGAACGCCCCACTCGTCCAGTGCGACCTATGGTGAGTGTCATCATGCCTACGTTGAATAAGATGAAACCACTCACTGTTGTTGTAAACCTCACTGCTGCTTATTTCTGTCTTCCAGTTAATGCTCTCCTCGACTCTGGGTCAGCTGGAAACTTCATCTCCGGAGCCCTCTGTCGCCAGCTCAAACTCAAGACAACAGCCACGCCGAAGATATACCAAATCCAATCGGTAACGGGAAAACCCCTCCGTCAAGTACGTTACATTGTGGGACCCCTTCAACTTCAAGTTGGCATTCTTCACCAAGAAGAAATCCATCTGTTGGTTCTGGAGGACTCAACATCTGACTTGATTCTAGGGCGCCCATGGCTAGAGCAGCACAATCCCATCATCTCCTGGCGGACAGGAGAAATCCTGAAGTGGGGTAACCAATGTTTCAATGACTGTTTTCCCAAGTTTCCTGTCCTAGTCTTCCAAGTTCCGAAGAAATCCACGTCTGTGTTACGTCAGTGGAAAGCCCACTCGAGAATCGCTCTACGGACATCCCTGCATGTTACTCCCACTTCAGTGACGTCTTCTGTCAGAAGAAGGCCTCCAAGCTGCCTCCCCATCGGCCATGGGACTGTGCCATTGATCTCATCCAAGGTGAGCCAGTGCCCAGAGGAAAGATATACTCACTTTCCATCCCAGAGGAGAAGGCCATGGAGGAATACATCAACGAGGCTCTGTTGCAAGGCTACATACGCCCGTCTACTTCCCCTGCTGCTTCCAGTTTTTTCTTTGTTGCCAAGAAGGACGGAGGCTTGCGGCCCTGCATAGACTACAGAGCTCTGAACAAAATTACAGTAAAGTTCCGGTACCCACTTCCTCTCGTCCCGTCTGCTCTGGAACATCTACGCGGCACCACTGTGTTCACCAAGTTTGTATTAGTCTACATTGACGACATCTTGATTTACTCCCAGAGCCAGGCCGAACATCGCCGTCACGTTGCGGAGGTCCTCCAATACCTGAGGGACTACAATCTGTTCCTGAAAGCCGAAAATTTACATTCTATCAGCCCTCAGTGCAGTTTTTGGGGTATAACATCGATCACAGTGGCGTCTGCATGGACGAGAGGAAGGTCACCGCCATCAAGGACTGGCCCACTCCCACCACTGTAAAAGAGCTACAAAGGTTCCTGGGTTTCGCAAACTTTTACAGAAGATTTATTCAAGGATACAGCATCGTCACCACTCCGCTCACTAACCTGCTGCGCAGTAAGCCCAAGTCTCTGTCCTGGACTCCAGCCGCAACACAAGCTTTCGAAGAGCTCAAGAAAGCATTCACCACCGCTCCCCTCCTGGTTCCCCCTGATCCAGACCTCCCTTTCGTCGTTGAAGTAGACGCCTCGACCACAGGAGTGGGAGCGGTATTATCACAGCAGTAGGGGAAACCAAGTAGGCTCCACCCATGTGCCGCCTTCTCTCCCAAGCTCAACCCGGCGGAGGTCAAATATGACATCGGCAACCGGGAGCTTCTCGCCATCAAGCTTGCCCTGGAAGAGTGGAGGCATCGGCTCGAGGGAGCAAAACATTCGTTTGTGGTCCTTACGGACCATAAGAACTTGGAGTACCTAGAGATGCTAAGAGATTGAATCCTCGTCAAGCTAGATGGGCTATTTTCTTCACCAGATTTAACTTTACCATTTCCTACCGTCCTGGGTCAAGTAAGTAAGTAAAGTTTATTTATATATCACATTTATCACAGCAAAGCGGACCAAAGCGCTGAACAAAGTCAAAGATAAACATAAAATAGAACAAAACAGATGATACAATAAAACAATGGAACATAGAATAAAATCCAAAATTAAAATGCCTCGGAATAAAGATATGTTTTCAACTTCATTTTAAAAGTTGTAACAGAAGGTGCAAGACGAATGTCCAGTGGAAGTTGATTCCAGAGACGGGGGGCCGCAATAGAAAAAGCCCAATCACCCTTCGTCTTCAAGCGTGAACGAGGGACAACTAAGAGAGCTATATCAGAAGATCTTAGAGATCTGGAGGATGAAAAAGGAATAACATGATCTGAGAGATAAGATGGGGCTCAACCATTAAGAGCTTTAAAAACAAACAACAAAATTTTAAATTGAATTCTAAAATAGACAGGAAGCCAATGAAGAGAGGCTAAAATTGGTGTAATGTGATCTGTTTTCTTTTCCCGGTCAACAGTCTTGCAGCAGCATTTTGTACCATCTGTAAGCGTGCAATGGATGTCTGGGGAAGACCCAGGTATAATGAATTACAGTAGTCAAGGCGGGAGGTAATAAAAGCATGAATGACTTTCTCCAGGTCATTAAAAGTTAAAAATGATTTCAGTCTCGAGATGATCCGTAACTGATAAAAACTGTTCTTGACAACTGAATTAATTTGCTTAGTTAAGCAGAGTTCAGAGTCCAGAATGACACCAAGATTCCTGACCTGGGAGGAGACTGAGGGGAAATGCTTGCCAAGCTCATTTATGAGACCATTTCTCAACTTAGGGGGGCCAAAGACAATTACTTCCGTTTTATTTTCATTTAGTCGAAGAAAGCTATTGGACAACCATTTCTTGATGTCCCCAAGGCAGGCCAATAAGGGTTGAATGGTATCACCAGCTTTCAATGGTATGTACAACTGGGTATCATCAGCATATAAATGAAATGAAACATTGTGTCTCCTAATAATGTCTCCCAAAGGTCGCATATATAAATTAAAAAGAAGTGGCCCTAAAATGGATCCTTGAGGCACTCCACAGATAATCGGAGCAACAGATGAAGAAAACTTACCTAACTCAACAGAAAAAGACCTGTCTCTAAGGTATGAATTAAACCACTGCAAAGCAATACTCCCAATCCCAAACAAATTTTCTAACCGGCAGAGAAGATTATCATGATCAACTGTATCAAAAGCAGCTGTAAGATCAAGAAGCAGCAGAACTGAATTTTTACCACTATCCACTGCAAGCAAAATGTCATTGAATACTTTAAGCAAAGCAGACTCTGTGCTATGATGGGCAGAGAAACCAGATTGAAAAGGTTCTGTTAATTTAGCTGCATTCAAAAAGTAAATCAATTGTGAATAAACAACTTTTTCTAAAAGTTTTGATAAAAATGAAGGCTTAGAGACAGGCCGATAATTATCAAAGCAATTTCCCTCCAAACCCTGTTTCTTAAGCTAAGGTTGAACTACAGCATGCTTGAAACATTTCGGGACTACCCCAGCACTTAGAGACGAGTTAATCAATGACTGAATGGAAGTACCAATTTCAGAAAAAGAGGCCTTAATAATCTCAGAAGGAATGACATCAAGTGAAGAGGCAGTTTTCTTCATCTTATTGACCAAATCACAAAGTTCCCTCAAAGAAACATTTTGAAAACAAGAAAAGGAAGCCGGACTTAAACGTTACGTTACCTTTACGTTAAAAAAAAACGTAAAGGCTGATGCTCTGTCTCGAAAAGCCCTGAAGAAAACACCGACCCAGAGCCCATCATTCCTGAGCAACTCATTGTCAGCCCCATCACTTGGTCTGGAGAAACTCTCCCCGAGTCCAATGCCTCCACCAACACCCCGCCGGGTTGCCCCCAAGGTTTGCAATACATCCCACGGACACGGCGCACTCCCCTCATCCACTCCTCGCACACGTCGCTGGGCACTTGCCACCCAGGGGTCAATGAAACCCTCTCGTTGCTTAAACAATGCTTCTGGTGGCCCAACATGGCTTCAGACGTCAGGAGGTATGTGAAAGGGTGCAGGGAATGTGCCATCTCGAAGAGCCCTTGCCATTTTCCCTCCGGGTCACACCTAGGAGTGGACTTTATTACAGACCTTCCTGTTTCCAACGTATGTACCTGTTTCATGGTAGTGGTGGATCGTTTCTCGAAGTCCTGTCGGTTAATTCCGCTACGAGGACTTCCAACGGCAATGGATGCAGTGTAATTAATGTTCAACTATGTTTTCAGATACTATGGACTACCCGAAGATATTGTATCTGATCGAGGATCTCAGTTCACCTCCCGTGTCTGGAAATCCTTTTTTAAATTCCTAGGTGTGACCATAAGTCTCTCTTCTGGCTACCATCCCCAGACGAACGGGCAGACGGAGCGGAAGATACAGGAGATCGGCCGTTTCCTGCATACCTTCTGTCACCTACCAACTGCAGCTTCCTCCTGAGTACAGAATTCACCCCACTTTCCATGTGTCTTTGCACAAAGATCGCTTTATAAATAATCTTCCTGATCAGTTTCATCGCCTTAGCATACCAGACAGCTTAGAAGACCTCGATGTTGCAACAGAAACTATTGCCTCTGTCTTTTCCAGCACATTAGACTCAGTTGCTCCTTTTGCGTTTAAAAAAGATTAAGGAAATTAATCCAACGCCATGGTACAATGAGCACACTCGGGCCCTAAAAACAGCAGCTAGAAAAATGGAGCGCAGCTGGAAGAAAACAAAACTAGAAGTATTTCGCATTTCGTGGAGAGAGAGAATGATTGAGTACAGAAAGGCCTTAAAAACTGCTAGATCTGCCTATTTTTCAAAACTTTTAGAAGAAAATAAACACAACCCTAGGTATTTATTTGATACAGTGGCTAAATTAACAAGAAATAAAGCTTCAACTTCTGATGTTTCCAAAGAGCACAGCAGTAATGACTTTATGAACTTCTTTACTTGCAAGATTGATAATATTAGAGAAAAAATTATAACCATGCAACCGTCTACTACAGTATTGTGTCAGACAGTGCATTGTAGTGTCCCTGAAGAAAAATTCAATTCATTTACTGCTTTAGGAGAGGAAGAATTGTCTAAACTTGTTAAATCATCAAAATCATCCACATGTATGTTAGACCCTATACCGACTAAGCTATTGAAAGAGATGCTTCCAGAGGTCATAGATCCACTTCTTAATGTTGTTAATTCATCTTTATCACTAGGATACGTACCAAAAACTTTTAAGCTGGCTGTTATTAAACCTCTTATTAAAAAACCACAACTTGATCCTAGAGAATTAGTCAATTACAGGCCGATTTCAAATCTCACTTTTCTGTCAAAAATACTAGAAAAGGCAGTTTCATCACAACTATGTTCCTTTTTAGAAAGAAATAGTATCTGTGAGGATTTCCAGTCAGGATTTAGACCGTACCATAGTACTGAGACTGCTCTCATTAGAGTTACTAATGATTTGCTCTTATCATCAGATCGTGGTTGTATCTCTCTATTAGTGTTACTGGATCTTAGTGCTGCATTTGACACTATTGATCACAATATTCTTCTAAATAGACTCGAAAACTATGTTGGCATTAGTGGAATTGCATTGGCATGGTTCAAATCATACTTATCTGACCGTTATCAGTTTGTAGTAGTAAACGATGAGATGTCATATCAATCACAAGTTAAATATGGAGTACCGCAAGGCTCAGTACTAGGACCGTTGCTTTTCACTCTGTACATGCTACCCTTGGGAGATATCATTAGGAAGCATGGCGTTAGTTTTCATTGTTACGCTGATGATACTCAGCTCCATATCTCTTCGCGCCCTGACGAAACTTACCAATTCGCTAAATTAACAGAATGTATAGCTGATATAATAAACTGGATGACCAGTAATTTCCTACTACTAAATTCAGAAAAAACAGAGATTCTAATTTTTGGACCGAAAACTTCTTCACGCAATAACCTAGAATACTGTCTAACACTTGATGGCTGCTCTGTTAAGTCTTCGTCGTCAGTTAGGAACCTGGGTGTGCTCTTTGATACCAATCTTTCATTTGAAGGCCATGTTACTAGCATCTGTAAAACCGCATTCTTCCATCTTAAAAATATATCTAAACTACGACATATGCTCTCAATGAAAAATGCAGAACAGTTAGTTCATGCGTTCATGACCTCAAGGCTAGATTACTGTAACGCTCTACTGGGTGGTTGTTCCTCCCGCTTGATAAATAAACTACAGCTCGTACAAAATGCAGCAGCTAGAGTTCTTACTAGAACTAGGAAGTATGACCATATTAGCCCAGTTCTGTCATCACTGCATTGGCTTCCTGTTAAACATCGTATAGATTTTAAAATCTTGCTAATTACTTACAAAGCACTAAATGGTTTAGCTCCCCAGTACCTAAGCGAGCTCGTAATGCATTATAGTCCTTCACGTTTATTGCGATCTCAGAATTCAGGCCAGCTGATAATACCTAGAATATCAAAATCAACTGCAGGTGCTAGATCCTTCTCCTATTTGGCACCTAAACTCTGGAACAATCTTCCTAGCATTGTTCGGGATGCAGACACACTCTGTCAGTTTAAATCTAGACTAAAAACGTATCTCTTTAACCTGGCATACACATAACACATTATCAATTTATATTTTCAAATCCGTTAAAGGATTATTAGGCTGCATAAAATAGGTCAGCCGGAACCGGGAACACTTTCTATAACACCAGATGTACTCGTTACATCAGAAAAAGAATGGCATCTACGCTAATATTAGTCTTTCTGTTTATCCCGAGGTTTACCGTAGTCAACCGGATCCGGGCCGTATCCAGCTGAGACCAAGGACCGGAGCCATGACACGACCACAACGCAGCCCTGAAGTATCAGCAGAGATCGAGTCGACTAGATCATCCATTGTGAAGGCCTCATCGACACGACAGCCAGTAGCACAGTTCCTCAACAAACCGTCCATACCGGCGTGATGAATACGATCCTCAACTGGACATGACCACAACGCAGCCCTGAAGTATCAGCAGAGATCGAGTCAACTAGATCATCCATCGTGAAGGCCTCATCGACACGACAGCCAGTAGCACAGTTCCTCAACAAACCGTCCATACCGGCGTGATGAATACGATCCTCAACTGGATATGACCACAACGCAGCCCTGAAGTATCAGCAGAGATCGAGTCAACTAGATCATCCATCGTGAAGGCCTCATCGACACGACAGCCAGTAGCACAGTTCCTCAACAAACCGTCCATACCGGCGTGATGAATACGATCCTCAACTGGATGGAACTGAAATAAACACTTTGATTGGTGCGATCCTATCAGACTTATGATAGCAACCTGATTCGTAACAAAGCACTGTTCGCCAGAGGAGAACTGGCCCCCTGACTAAGCCTGGTTTCTCCCAAGGTTTTTTTCTCCATTTTAACACCTGTTTGCCACCTGATGTCACCTGATGGAGTTTGGGTTCCTTGCCGCTGTCGCCTTTAGCTTGCTTAGTTGGGGACTCTTGACATTTGACTTGACATTTGATATTCAACAGTATTCTTGACATTTAATCAACAGTGCTTCTGATCTGCCTGCATTGACACTATTCTTTAAGAGCTGCTGTGCAGCCAAAATTATGTACCAGTTATCAATGTAAAGCTGCTTTGACACAATCTGCATTGTAAAAAGCGCTATATAAATAAAGGTGACTTGACTTGACTTTGCTCAAACCTCACCATCCCTCTGTCATTCCTTCCACAGAGCCTGGCGAAGCCGAATAACCCCCCCTTCCTATCATTGCGGATGACGGAGCGGCGTATCTGGTGAAGAACATCTTGGACTCCCGGCACCGTGGTGGTCATCTAGAGCAGTGGTTCTCAACTCCAGTCCTCGGGACCCACTGCTCTGCACATTTTGTATGTCTCTCTTACCTGACACACTCAGTTCAGGTCATGGAGTCTCTCCTAACGAGCTGATGATCTGAATCAGGTGCGTTAAATAAGGGATACATACAAAATGTGCAGAGCAGTGGGTCCCGAGGACTGGAGTTGAGAAACACTGACCTAGAGTATCTGGTGGACTGGGAAGGATACGGTCCTGAAGAGCGGTCATGGGTCCCCAGGAATGATATTCTCGATCCAAGTCTTCTCGATGACATCCCAACAGACCAGCTCCACGTGGCAGAGGTCCAGCTCCACGTGGCAGAGGTCGACCACCATGACGTTGGGGTCCACGGTCCTCAGGAGCGGACCGTGGAAGGGGGGGTAATGTCGCAGACACGCCACGCCAGTCATGACGCACTCCCTCACCAGAATACTAACCACGCACACCTGACACTCATCACCTTTCTCATCAGCTGCACTACAAAAGACACTCACAGGCATTCAGTCACTGTCCGGTCTTGTTAACGCATACCTACCTGCTATGCTTACTTCAAGGACTCCTCTAACGACTACTTACCTGTCTCCAGCATTCTCCAAGATCCCTAGTGTTCTCCTCATCTGCTGTGAGTGTCTCTGTGTCTCGTCTGCTCCACGTCTGCCTGCCATCCACGATCCCTTGGAAAACAAGACAAGTATCAGTCACAAGAATATCATCTGCCACGAACTTTACCTACATTCACTTACCTGCACTCTGCTATCACATCTGGTTGTTCAATAAAACATCATTAACGTTATACCTGTGTCTCAGTCCCCTTCTGTACGTAACAGAAAGACATATTATTTATTTACTTTTTTTTTTTTTCTTTTATCTATTATTAAACATTAATTTTATGAATGTGCTGTATGGTTATAGGTTAAATATGATGGAGCCATTTGTACATGTTTGTACAAATGAAGTATTAACTGCTTGCAAACAAACCCTTTGTGGCCTACTTCTGTTAACTGAGCACCCCTGGAGCACCAACAACCAATCGGAGATATCATCCAAGCTTTACAGGTCCTTCTCAAAAAATTAGCATATTGGGATAAAGTTCATTATTTTCCATAATGTAATGATAAAAATTAAACTTTCATATATTTTAGATTCATTGCACACCAACTGAAATATTTCAGGTCTTTTATTGTTTTAATACTGATGATTTTGGCATACAGCTCATGAAAACCCAAAATTCCTATCTCAAAAAATTAGCATATCATGAAAAGGTTCTCTAAACGAGCTATTAACCTAATCATCTGAATCAACTAATTAACTCTAAACACCTGCAAAAGATTCCTGAGGCTTTTAAAAACTCCCAGCCTGGTTCATTACTCAAAACCGCAATCATGGGTAAGACTGCCGACCTGACTGCTGTCCAGAAGGCCATCATTGACACCCTCAAGCGAGAGGGTAAGACACAGAAAGAAATTTCTGAACGAATAGGCTGTTCCCAGAGTGCTGTATCAAGGCACCTCAGTGGGAAGTCTGTGGGAAGGAAAAAGTGTGGCAAAAAACGCTGCACAACGAGAAGAGGTGACCGGACCCTGAGGAAGATTGTGGAGAAGGACCGATTCCAGACCTTGGGGGACCTGCGGAAGCAGTGGACTGAGTCTGGAGTAGAAACATCCAGAGCCACCGTGCACAGGCGTGTGCAGGAAATGGGCTACAGGTGCCGCATTCCCCAGGTCAAGCCACTTTTGAACCAGAAACAGCGGCAGAAGCGCCTGACCTGGGCTACAGAGAAGCAGCACTGGACTGTTGCTCAGTGGTCCAAAGTCATTCGGAAATCAAGGTGCCAGAGTCTGGAGGAAGACTGGGGAGAAGGAAATGCCAAAATGCCTGAAGTCCAGTGTCAAGTTCCCACAGTCAGTGATGGTCTGGGGTGCCATGTCAGCTGCTGGTGTTGGTCCACTGTGTTTTATCAAGGGCAGGGTCAATGCAGCTAGCTATCAGGAGATTTTGGAGCACTTCATGCTTCCATCTGCTGAAAAGCTTTATGGAGATGAAGATTTCGTTTTTCAGCACGACCTGGCACCTGCTCACAGTGCCAAAACCACTGGTAAATGGTTTACTGACCATGGTATTACTGTGCTCAATTGGCCTGCCAACTCTCCTGACCTGAACCCCATAGAGAATCTGTGGGATATTGTGAAGAGAAAGTTGAGAGACGCAAGACCCAACACTCTGGATGAGCTTAAGGCCGCTATCGAAGCATCCTGGGCCTCCATAACACCTCAGCAGTGCCACAGGCTGATTGCCTCCATGCCACGCCGCATTGAAGCAGTCATTTCTGCAAAAGGATTCCCGACCAAGTATTGAGTGCATAACTGAACATAATTATTTGAAGGTTGACTTTTTTTGTATTAAAAACACTTTTCTTTTATTGGTCGGATGAAATATGCTAATTTTTTGAGATAGGAATTTTGGGTTTTCATGAGCTGTATGCCAAAATCATCAGTATTAAAACAATAAAAGACCTGAAATATTTCAGTTGGTGTGCAATGAATCTAAAATATATGAAAGTTTAATTTTTATCGTTACATTATGGAAAATAATGAACTTTATCACAATATGCTAATTTTTTGAGAAGGACCTGTATAATGGCAGTGAACAGGGGTCGGGAGTATGAGCTGAAGAAAGTGCTTCCATCCACATCCATCCATCATAAACGTGTACCCCACATGGCTCCGGGTGGTTAATAAAGGCCTTCTGAAGCGACGCGATGCATTCGTGTAAAAAAATATATGTATCTATATTTAAAAAGTTATGAAGTCAAATATCTAGCTTCCACCAGACCGCCTTCCGTATTCAAGTTAAGAAGATAGGAAGTAAACTGGCGTCGTGTCAGTTACACTTTTTTCATAAGTTGAACAGGGAAGGCGTATGATGTAGCGTGAGCTTTTTGAACTGCAAGAGTTTTACACTTTCTTCGTATGTTGAATACAGAAGGCGGCCTGACGGAATCTAGATATTTTACTTCATAACTTGTTATATATGGGTTTTTTGTTAGTTTTTTTACACAAACGCATCACTTTGCTTCAGAAGGCCGTTATTAAGCCCCCGGAACTGTGTGGAGAACATGCTTATGTTGGATGGATGTGGATGGAAGCACTTTCTTCAGCTCATACTCGTGACCCCTGTTCATTGCCATTATAAAGCTCGGATGCGTCAGGATATTTATTAAAATATCTCTGATTGTGTTCATCAGAAAGAAGAAAGTCATATACACCTAGGGTGGCTTGAGGGTGAGTAAATCTCTTTAAGTACATGAAACATGTCACTTTAAAATAAAGTGTTACCCAAAAAGGTGTAGCTGCTGTTTAATAGTGTTTGTTGCAGTAGAGCAGTTAAGAACTGAACTCTCAGAAAAAATCAGGAATCCTACAATAGTTCTTTATAGTCCATGGCCAAAAATGTGTAATTTGACAGAATATTTGGCCTCTATAAGTGCGATTGCAGAAAGAGAATTGAGTGTTGTATGTGAAAACTGTGGCACTCTCCCACTAGTGTTTTGCACAGATTTAGAATCCAACCTTTCTGTATTTGTCCATCTTGAGTACTGGATAAAGAGATTAAAGCATTTTAACCCTGCAGGAGTGGTGAGCCTTCCAAGAATCCATCTGTCTCCCTTTTGTTCCACATGGACACTCAATAATATAATATACTTTTTTTTTTTCACATGACTTTCTTCAATTGAATATTTTGTGCATTGTTAAAAATAAAGGAAAAAAAAGTTTAATATTACAAATGCCCTACTTGAAAGCAAAAACCCAAGAAGATCGGATCAAAAAATGCCTTACATGGCTGAAAAGCTTTAAGATAATAAAAATAAATAGTGAAAGTTGGCATGAAAATAATCTTAAAGGCCATTAAAGCTGAAAATCTGAAGGCTCTGGGAGGAGATTAGTGCACACATCAGACTCAGATAAGCTTTAGGACAAGCCATCAATATTAAGATCCAGTCCACCAGATGTTCTGTGCCTCTTATGAAATGTTTATTGTAAATATCCAGTTGTGTACTGTGCATAGATATGTAAATCTACACATCTCATTAAGTGCTATAATCACCCATTTCATAATGGTGAAGAAAACCTAGCATTTGTATCTGCAGCTATCCATAAAACTCCTGTGCCTTTCTTTATTTAAGGGGATGGTTTATCAGACGGGGAGGGGGAAAAAAGCTGCATCTCCCAATATGTCATTTGCTTCACAGTCGTTTTAGGCTATCATCACTCAGGGACTTGTCAGCACTGCTACGGAAGGAACATAGGGAGGCTTAGTGATGGAATAAAAACAGAAAAGGGGGGAAAGACTGAGAAAGAGAGATGCAGATAATGGCTCGCTGTGGCCATCAGCCGCTTGGTTATCTCTCTAAAGGCCTACTGTGTTTAAGTCTATGACTTCTTCCTTTTAAACATGTTTATAATTGCTTTCTAAACAGAAGGTGAAGGCCTCAACAGCTTCTAAATGGTGCCTCTGAACATTTGACACATGGAAGCTAGAATGCCTCTGACAACATCCTGTGTTTGTGTCCTCTCGCCATCAGAGATTACTATTTAGGAACACAGCCGGTGCATTTCATCACCTCTCCATCTCTGAAGATGTCTGATTAATCAGGCAGTGCATTCAATTAAAGTGAAAACTTAGGCCACTAATTGAACGTAATGTGTTTCTTGCTCGCAGCCTCACCCTGTAAAAGAAATGCATTTGGTAATTTTCCCTGAAGCTGTAAATACATCAGCAACATTCAAACCATTCTTGACCTCCACCATCAAGAATTCAAGTGGAAAGAGTAATCTGCAAGTTTTCTTACCTAGACTGTATCTGTTGAAATGACTGCATGAAATATTTTAATCACTGTAGGTCACATAATAATAATAATAACACTTAACTCTCCGAGGTCTGAAAACGCGGCGGCGCGTTTTCAGGATTTTTTTCACATTGCAGCAAAACAGACTTAAAATACTCCGTCATTTCTTGTCATAGAGACATAAGTAATATATCAATTGAAACTATAGAATGTCTTCTTTTATTTGTGTACACTCAGAGTAAAAACACAATGTTGTGCTTTTTGTAAAATAAAGGAAACTAACATGATGCGTGATTTCTCGTCTCCCTCTGAACGAACTCCAATCTGATAGTTCTCAGAAAATGAACTGCAACTTATGAATACTAATGACAAAAAAAATGACACTTATGTCTAAAGAAACGTTAAAATGTCAGATTTTAAATCGTGCAAGTCAAATCGAAAACAAACATTCTTTGTTTATGTAATCTGTATGAAAAGAGAGCCATGTCAGAAGTCTATGATTCAGCTCATTATCCACTAATGCGGCCACGCCCACGGAGGGAGCGCTATTCAGAGGCAAATTCAGAGGCAATACGCCAATATGCATTGTCTCAATCATGTATTTATTGTCTTGAAAAGTGTTTATTTGGATGTTAAAGCCATGGTTAGCGATCTCTAGAAGACATGCCGTTAGTTCCTGGTTCCTTTTCTTCTTTATATGAATTTGTGGCCTAAAGGTGTACAGAGCGCCCTCTGGCTGCAAGTATGAATTGAAAACACCATTTCTGAAATGTCCTCTTCTTCTTTAGAATAATTTGTGGACTAAAGGTGTACAGAGCGCCCTCCGGCTGCAAGTATGAATTGAAAACACCAGCGCTCATCGTAATGACAATGAATATTAAATAAATATAACTCCTCTGTATAGAAAATTGACATAAACATATGAGAATCCAATATTTCTCCAAATGTGCATGCTTTAAAACTAAAAGCCTATATTCAGACTCTTTGCATCACAGAAATACATTATATTTTAAAGTATATAATTTAAAACCATTATTTTATATTGTAATAATATTTTTCTGTATGTTTCATATACACCATGATGAGCTTGAGAGATCACAGAAGGTTTTTTTCACAGCCTACCTGACTGAAAGGCCTCATTATTATGCAGCTCATTAGAGCTTCTTTATGCGATTCTTTTGTCTTCTCAGGTGTAAATGACCCATTATTCATGATGATTCACGCCTCCACGCATACTGTGTTTCTTGACAAAAAGTGTCTTACAAAAACTAAATCAATATATTGTTTTATATGAACAAGTAGGCATTATAATTTTTACAAAAGTTTGAAGCAAAAACTCTAGTTTACAACCTCCAAAACCAGAAGTCTTGTGAACACAGATTTAATATATATATATTTTTGGCCTTATTTCAGTGACTTAAATTTTTTGTTTTTTCAATAACCACGCATAAACGTTATTCCTTCAAAAACACAAACAGGTACATACATGTTCCTCACATATTATTGTAGCCTAGTTTGTGCTGAATACAGTGTAATGACACTTTTTCCATTAATATGTTTATGAACAACTGAAAAAAGCACAAATGTCAGGCATGTCAAAACTTCTCCAGGCCCCAAATCAGCCTCAGACTCCAGAGGGTTAATAACAATGTACCAAATAAATAAATGGTAACACTATACAATAAGGTTCATTAGTTAACAAATAAATAAATATTGTACTGTCATCTTAGAACCAACCAACCAACCAATCAATCAATCAATGCAAATATTAAAAAAGGTAATACATTTCAAAGAAACAACCCTGCACATTTACATATTTTAAATAAGTTGGAGTTTTATTTGAACCTGTAATCAACATGAATTTTATTTAACTTTAAGGCCACAGAAATTGTTATTCTAATCCAGCACAATCGAATAAGTGAACAAAACTGAGCAAAGGCAAATAAGCTCATGAACAATGGCTAAGTGTGTGGCCGCTGTGCTGCCTGGACTATCTGACTCATGATTTTGGCACTCCATTGTACCCTGTGCCATATGGCGGGGCAGTGAGGAGATCTCAAAGCAAAAGTGATCCACCCTCCAGCCGTGCCAGCCCATGCCGTCAATGCAACTTTTCAGTTAACACACAGTCATTACACATCTCACAGAGGGCACATGGCCATTAGTAACTACTGCAGAGAGGAAGGTATCAGCACAGCCACAGTAGAATACATAATCCCAGCTACACCCTCAACTAATTCAACTGAATGTGACCCATGTTTGTTAGAAGTGGAGAAGACACAAATAAGGGCAAATGCCTTTAATGTTAACACATCACTGAACAGACAAATGCTTCTCACAAACTAAGCAAGCTGTGAATGTTTCACTAACAAAAATGCAGCACTATCACCACTTTCAATGTATTTAACTATTTTAAAATCATGGTTATTTAGAAGTATCTTTAGTACCATGGTACTTTATAGGGCTTTTGACACTGCGCTTAACCCTGGGTTATCATCATTCTAAACCCCGCTTTTAACCCTGGGCAATGGAACATTTCACACTTGCAATTTAGAAGCAAATGTTTACTTGGGGTTATGAAACCTTGTTCCAGAGCAGGGTTAAACAAAGCGGTGTTAGAATGTTATGCCTAGATCCTCAGCAACAGACAGACAATTGCGTGTCTCATATTCACGTGTTTTGTACAGTACTTGATAGTACAGTTAGCAATATATAATATGAGTATGTGCAATGCTAGAGCTTTTATGTAAGCATATTGACATGCAAATAAGAACATTAACCTAGGGTTTATTAATGCACAGTCAGTGTGAAACGTCAGCTTTTGAATACCCAGGATTAACTGTTAACCCTGGGCAAATTATGAGCAATGTGATAACCCAGGATTTAGAATAACCTAGCTATTTCAAGTGTGAAAATCCTTAATATGATAATCATCATCGACCTAGTTTTCCCCATTCTGTTTGATTAGTCATTCCATTCACCTATGTCCCGTTAATTATCTTGTTTAGTTCCCTTTGTTTGCCTCTTGTATATATACCCTGTGTTCTCCCTCTTTCCTTGTCCATTCTAGTTGATGTTAAAGGGTTAGTTCACCCAAAAATGAAAATTCTGTCATTTCTCACTCACCCTCATGCCGTTCCACACCCGTAAGACCTTTGTTAATCTTCGGATTGCAAATTAAGATATTTTTGTTGAAATGGCCGATGGCTCCGTGAGGCCTGCATAGGGATCAATGACATTTCCTCTCTCAAGATCCATAAAGGTACTAAAAACATATTTAAATCAGTTCATGCGAGTACAGTGGTTCAATATTAATATTGTAAAGCGACGAGAATATTTTTGGTGCTCCAAAAAAAAAAAAAATAATGACTTATATAGTGATGGCCGATTTCAAAACACTGCTTCAGGAAGCTTTGGAGCATTATGAATCAGCGTGTCGAATCAGCAGTTCGGAGCGCCAAAGTAACGTGATTTCAGCAGTTTGCCGGTTTGACACGCGATCCGAATCATGATTCGACACCGAAGAATCATAACACTCCGAAGCTTCCTGAAGCGGTGTTTTGAAATCGGCCATCATTAAATATGTCGTTATTTTGTTTTTTTGGCACGCCAAAAATATTCTCGTCGCTTTATAATATTCATTTTGAACCACTGTACTCACATGAACTGATTTAAATATGTTTTTAGTACATTAATGGATCTTGAGAGAGGAAATGTCACTGCTGGCTATGGAGGCCTCACTGAGCCATCGGATTTCAACAAAAATATCTTAATTTGTGTTCTGAAGATTAACGAAGGACTTACGGGTGTGGAACGGCATGAGGGTGAGTAATAAATTACATTATTTTTGGGTGAACTAACCCTTTAAACTGTGTAAAGTAAGTTCCTGCCTGTTTTTGTTATTAAATATTACTCCTCGTATTCTCCTTCGTCCTTGTGCCTTTATATACACACATCACGTAACAGAAGAACGGACCAAAACTGTTTTTGCGGCGTTTTCGTTTCTTTTAGTTTTTTTCCTTCCTCTGTCACTATGGACCCTGCAGTAGCCCTACTATGCCTGGAACAGAGGGACCGCTCCCTGGAATTACACACCAGGGAATTTTTGGAGTTGGCGTGCCTTACACACTTTCCCGACCGCTCGCTCTGCGTATTTTACATCCCCAGCCTAAGCGAGCGGTCCTCGGAAGGATTTCGCCACATTCTTGGAGTGGGTGCTTGTGAGTAACAACTCGCCTTTCACCGTCGGCCCCGCGGAGGATGACTTTGCCACCAGCCCCACTCCACTGCCAGAAGCCAGTCAGCCACCACCGACGAACGTCACAACGGAGATGTTTCACGTGCCCACCGCAGACCGAGGAGGCCAGCCTGCCGCGATGGATGAGCCAGGACCGAGGACAAGGTCGGACAGTACCATTACCCCGGAGCCCGCCTCACAGCCAGGTTCTGACCAGGTGCGCGAGCCGGTAACATAGTGCGACGCTGAGGGAGTGCTTGTGGAGCTCGAGGGCTGGGAGGAAATCCCCGCCCACAACACCACCACTGTGGTTGAGATGACTGCTATCCCTGGCAAATATACTTAGGAACTGAAAGGTATTTTTGAAGTTGACTTAATTTACTTTTTTGGAGAAGTGATTTCCCATTCTCCTGATTCTCCTGTGTTCCCTGAGTCTCCTGAATGATATGTTTCTCCAGTTTCTCCTGACTCTCCAGCGCTCTCTGTGTCTCCTGTGTCTCCTGAATTCCCTGTATGCCCACCCAGCCTCCCTCTCNCCCTCTCCCACCACCTCATTCATCCAGTTCTTCAGCCAGTTCCTCAGCCCCACCATCGCTACTGACCTTCACCCACTCTACATCTTCCACATGCCAGGTAGAGATGTCTAGCGTCTTCACGCCACCAGCTCCATCTCACTCAGAGGATCCCCTGTCTCCACTTCCAGCCTCTGTGCCCCCTGCTCCACCACGGCCCGTTGACGCTTCGGTTCCACCCTAGCTCCTCCCTCCCTCGGCTCCACCGGACACCTTTGGCCATACGGCTTCTTCGGCCTCCCTCGTCTCTCCGGCTCCGCCTTGGTCAGTCGTCGACCTGCCTGCACCTACGGCTCCGCCTGGCTCCGCCTTCCCTCCAGCTCCACCTCCATCCTCTGTCCCACCAGCTCAGCCTCTGCCCTCTGGAAGTCCACCTCCTCCTCGGACGCTCGTCACCATGGCCCCTCCTCGGTCTCCAGGACCATCGGCTGCGCGCGGACTCGTCGGCTCATCAATTCCATCTGTGTCTCCATCTTTAGCTGCATCTCCGTTGGTCGTCCCCAAGGTGTCGTCAGCCACCAAGTTGACTCCACCATGGCTCCTCCCACCTGCGATTCCACCCTGGGCCCTCGTTCTGGCTGGCTTCTGGGGTAACATCTGGCTCCTCCTGCTCCTGGCTTTCCCCTGGCTCCACTCCACCCTCCACTCCACTCCACTCCACTCTCCACTCCACTCCACTCCACTCCACTCCACTCCAC
>RJVU01056011.1:603688-615390 GCA_003731715.1 Anabarilius grahami | reverse complement strand
AAATATATATATATATATATGATTTGTATTTATTTAATGTTTTATTCTCACCAAGGCTGCATTTATTTGATCAATACAGTGAAACAGTAATATTGTGAAATATTATTGCAGTAAATAACTTCTATTTAAATATATTTTAATGTGTTTTATACCTATTATTGGAAAGCTAGATTTTCAGCAGCCATTACTCCAAGGTCTTTGCACACTTAAAAAAAATCCGAAATTTCCGCACGTTAAAAAATAAATACAACCTCATGTTGTGTCAATCACGTTTACACACTGCCTCCGAAACTTTCGTCCATCATAAAAAAATTCGGATCAGGTTCGATTTTCTGCGTTTTTCGCATCCGTGGCACGCATTGAGAGACGTTATGGCCATGATACATATTCCAACATGGTTGTTTAAGAAATGAAAAGCTACACACTCTGTTTGGGTTAAAATATATTATATATTAAGTTTATATAATATATTTAAATAGTTCATACTTGAATTATGAGATTCCTGTACCAACAATAGTAATACTACCAATACTACAAATACTAACTAAAAATGTAACTGATGCTCATATGCCACCCACACTGAATGATATAGACAACAATAATACACCTGGGATGACCTTTTAAAATGTTTGCATTTGACACAGAGAAATGTTAAATACAGAGAGGATAAGGTGATTGTCATCCCTGTTACCCACATGACCTGTTACCCTAAAAAGTAACAGGGTTTACGGTAACGGGTTTGACAATTTCAAGCTTATTTGCTAGCTTACAGACCAGATCACAAAAACACATTTTGTACACTTTAAAGGGATATTACTTGTAGATGATAATTGTTACATTAAATAAATAAGTGTTTAAATGTATACTTCAAAAATGGGAACAGGTTTGACATTGCATGATATCCCCCCTCAGTCAAACCTCATAAATCATCAAAAATAGAAAATTATAGAAGAGAGAAACTTATTTTTATTTTATTTATTTTATTGAACTGTTGGCATCCTGGTTTAGAGATGATGTAACTTCCTGGAAGTGATGTCACTGGAATGTAACATTATTTATACAGGGTTCTTTGGTGAGGGTAACAGGGCTGACATGAAATAGGGGACACCGATAAAATATGTATTTTATAAAAAATAATGTATAATTATGCTAAAACATTGCCTGACAATAAGACTATACATAGAACAATATGCAAAAGTGATAAGTTTTTTTTTTTTTTTGTATTATTTTTGCATTCAATTTGCAAATTAAAAGTCCTGCTGAAAAAGAACAATTATAGCAAGGGACAGGCCAAAAACCTTACCCTTATGAGAATAAATGCAATTTTAATTATTTAAAATTATATTTAATTGACTTGACTTTGGTGTAATATTGATAAAACAATGCACCGTATTGATATGTTTTTAAATCACAAATTTATTTGTTATAGTACTGTATAGTATGTCTGGTTATTTATTGGGGACGCAAAAGGCACCGATTTCGTGGAATGACCCACCCAACTGTCATTGCGCACTGCATCACCAGTCAGAATTACGACGGAGCAGAGCCGTTGAAAGAGTTTTTAAATGGCTCTGCGATGGAGGAATTTATGTTGTGAATATTCATAAATTTTGTACGAACGAAAGAATGAATGGTTATGGCGATGAGTGTTACATATGCGTATTTTATTGTATGAAAAGGCATGAAAAGTAAAATGTTGTAAAGCAGCTGAGGCTCTGTCATTTTATTTTACTTCATTTACCTCAGAAGTGTTTACTATGTGGCTGCGCGTGGAAAAGAAAGCGCACGAGATGAGACCCAGACCATTGATTAAGAATACATTTATACAGTTAACCAAATGAGAATTCATTTTCATATGGCATGACAGTTACAGCTTCAAATCTGTTAAGAGTCCATTTTAAATTCGAAAGTAAATTGTAATATCTATTTATTTGTTATATCATAATCTGCGCGACACCATCGTTGACTTTCTTTGACGTTTGCAGGGCGTTCCAAATGAGCGATTATTGTCAGTGAAGTCCACTTCAACGGACATACCGTGCTCAGGGAGTAGGGAGCAGTGAACACTGCGTAGGGACCCTGTCGAATGGAACGCAGCTTTTGTCTTCATGTTATCCTTCATCATTGTCTTCCTGGATCCTCCGTTCATCAGCCTTCATCACCTCGTCACCTGCACCAGCAACAGTCACAACCAGCTAAGTCTACTATCATCTGCCATATTCCTCACCTGTTGCATTCCCACTCTGTTCTCCCTTAAACTGCAACAAAAACTTATTTTGTACCTACCTAGTCTGTCCTCTTCTGTGTACATGACAATTGTAGTAATACTTCACAATATTAATGTTTTGTTGTACAGTATTTTTGATCAAAATAACGCAGCCTTGGTGAGCATAAGAGACTTCTTTCACGAACATTAAAAAATATTAACAACTGGCATAATTTATTCGGCGATTAATGAATTTTTTCTTTTTCTTTTTTTTTCTTCTTTTTTTTCCTGCTGTGCCAAGCCATTATTAGAAATCTCTTGCCGTTTGCAAGAATCTAGACCACAGGAAACGTTGTAATATGCAATTATGAAAGGAAAAAAATTGTTACAAATTATCATCATTAACAGTTCTGTATAATTCCTTGACAAATGCTTGTTATCCCGGGTGAAGAAAATTGGAGTCAGGGCAGGAACAAAGAATTTAAGCATTATTGCCTCTGCTTGGACATATAATTTGCTCAGGTGGCACAGGGGAGTAGGGAAAATGGATATTTTTATTAATTTGATTTCTTTACTTGTATGTTTATGGTATTTAGTTGAATTTGCTTTTCTTTAAATCAAATTTAAAATGTACTTATTTGATTCTATTTTGATTTGTTTGTGTTAAATGTAATGTACATTTTTGTTTTTCCCTCTTGTGCTGTAATGGGCCCATCTTTTCCTTTTTATAAGCTGTTTGCTTTGTTCATTTGAGTAGGTCAGTTTTAGTCTGCTAATTTGTCTTTGTTTGACCTTATTTCTTTATTTCATTTTGTTGCAACAAGTTTGAGTTTGTAATTTGTTTTCTTGACTTGGTTTAAATAAAGACCAGTTACTTCTGATAAGACTTGGTGTTCCTTCCTCTTGACCCTTCGGTCCCTCACCGCACATGCACAAGTCTGTGTGTGAGAGAGGCAGACATTTAGCAGTCCCCATTAGTCGAATTGCTCTACAAGCAGAGATGGAAGCATCTAGATAACACAGCATTAATAAATGAGAACACTTCAATATTAATGCAGCAAAATGGACATGGATCCACCGTTTGGAAAAATAAATCGATGGAAAAGAGTTTTTGCTGAGTGGACGGGAGGAAAAGACTCTTTGGATTTCAGACTGACAGCAGTGTTATTACTTATTTCAAATGAATATCATTTTATCAGATCTTGATGCCATACGCACTCAAGTGAGCATGTGTAGTCTATACATGCAGGATTATTTGTACCTACTGTGATATCTGCCTTCTCAAGCTATCCTTAGCATTCCCAGCAGCCCTGAGGTAGTTGATTAAAACAGGTCATGCACACAGGGAAGGAACGTTAGGATTAGCATTTTGGGGGGGCATGTATGAGCCCAAATGCAACATAACCTTCAACCTCTTCCTTACATTTGAGTCTAAGATTAAAAATGACACTGAAATAAAAAGTTGCAGTTCATGAACCCTTTGTACTATGGGCATAACCCTGAACTCTTCAGAAAGCAGGCCCTTGGGAGATTTTATTTAAAAAAAAATTTTCCATCTAAATCTCTGAAATAATTTGGCATAAAATATAGTCACTGCTGATAGCAGGCATGTATACACAGTGTAGCTGTGCACATCACATTTAGCATGCTTTCAGAAAGCTAAATGTATTCATGGCAAATAACAGTTACTACATGGTCTCTGCTGTATGCATCTTCAAAATATATTTGACCGTATATTAAATATACTACTGCTACTCAGTTATCTATTACTATTGGCAGGGGTGCACATAACTTTTTCGGTCAGTTACTCAAGTGAGGACCAGGANGTAGGTGGCGAAACGCCAAAGAAGCTGCTTAATGTCTGTTGCTTTTTGGACATCGCGGACAGTAGTTGACAAGTAACATGTAAGTTGTAAGTCTAGATGAAAAAATCGGTCAGTACGCAAAGGCGCGAAAAAATCGGTCAGTACGCAAAGGCACGGAGTAACACAGGTGGCATTACGCATTCCTGATTTTTGTCGCGCATGCGTACCTGCGTACCAGTTATGTGCACCCCTGACTATTGGTCCTCAATTTTTAATAATGGTTATATAATAATGAGGATGATAACAATAATGGTTCTGATAATGTTTAATGCTAAATAATAGTTTAAATAATAATGATACTTATCATCAGTGTTGAAAACAGTATTGATGAGTAGAAAGTTCAAAAGAACAGCAATATTTGCAATGTTTTGTAAAATAATCTTACTGATACAAAACTTTTGAATGGCAGTGCATCACGGTTTTCACAAATATATTAAGCAGCACTACTGTTCCCTTTTGAGAGAAGTCTATGCTGTGTCCAAGTGATGATGCTATGGGAACGCTCCTGTGTGATTGTGTCTGAAGTACATGTCCAACTGCAGTTTAGATCTTGTGTTCCCCCATGCCCTTGTTATCTTACGGGTGGGGATACACATGATCTTTGCTTTATCTGCTTGGGAGCGGAGCATGCATGGTCTTTCAAAGAGGACGTCTCACTCCCGACTGGCACTCTTCAAAGAGTAACACCTCGATTCAAGAATGTACTATACATGATAGTCAGCCCAGAGCAGGCTCAGGTGCTGGAACAGGAGGTTCAGTCTCTCTTGGCAAAAGAAGCTATAGAATGTATCCCTCTTCTTGAGAGAGATTCCGGGTTTTACAGCGAGTACTTCATAGTTCCCAAGAGGGATGGGTGTTGCATCCAATCTCAGATCTCCGGCAGTTAAACTGTACTCTGATGTATTACAGGTTCAATATGTTGACCATCAGCCTTATTGTGACTCAAATCAGATCTGAGATTTTGAGGTTTGTTTGATCTAAAGGACATGACCTTCCATCCATCTCTCCTCAACACAGGAAGTTCCTCAGGTTCGTTTTCAGGGGCGACATGTACAATATCGGGTTATTTCTTTCAGACTAACATTGTCACTCCGTACCTTTACAAAGTGCATAAATGCAGCTCTGGCTCCGTTGCAACTACAGGGCATCAGTATTTTCAACTACACAGACAGCTGGCTGATTTTAACGGAGGAGATGACAGTTCAGCATCGAGATCAGTATTGCCAAGTCCGTGGTTTTCCCGCGGAATTGGGCTACTTTAACACTGTTACCACGGGTTGTTTTTCATGTCTGCGGGTTGAAGCAACCCCAAATAACAAGATATTTAGCCCCTGGAATGTGAATTTTACCAGGGGAACCCCACCAGAAAAGTGGATTTTACCCCTCGGAATGCGATGTTTACCAGGGGACCCACCTGAAACGCTATTGGGCTAGTTTTGTTTTGAAAACCTGGCAACCCTGATCGAGATGTCATCCTCACCCACATGCGGTGTTAAGACTGAATTTCAAGAAGAATGGGCTTTCTTCACTATAGAAGTCCACTTTTCTAGGAGTAGTTTGGGACTTGATTACTATGCAGGCAGAACTGTTTCCTGCTCGTATCAAGGCAGGATCAAACTAGGCTAAACTGCCACAGTGAAACAGTTACAGAGACTGTTGGGACTCATGGCAGCTGCATCCAACATTATTCCTTTTGGAACTTCTGTACATGAGACCATTACAGTTGACTGGTCGGCTCCCCTTGGGAGATTCTAATCAGGAGAGACCTTCAGTCAACTGAAAGTGGAAACTGTGGGTCTGGCCCCTAAGGGGGACCATCTCGTGAACTCTGGTCTCTCAATCGAAGTTGTTGAGACCATCCTGAACTCTAGAGCTCCCTCCGTGAGAAACATTAGAAACTATGGTGAAGAGAACACCAGTTGGACCCAGTTAACTGCCCGGTTGGTTCAGTGCTGGAATTCCTTCAGGATATTTTTCTGCTGGTCTGTCCCCCTCCACGTTTAAGGTCTACGTGGTGGCCATAACTGCTTACCACACATCGTTAAGAGATGGGTCTATGGGGAGACACCATCTCATAACTCGTTTCCTTCGTGGCACCCTGAGGTTAAAGATTGCTATGCATGTAAGAGTCCTGGCCTGGGATTTGGCTGTGGTTCTAGAAGGGTTATCCCTGGCATGCTGTGAGCCTATTTACTCTGTTACGCAAAAGTTCCTATCACTTAAGATGGATTCTTGCTTGCTATTACTTCCCTCAAGAGGGTTGTAGATCTACAGGCCCTGTCAGTTGCCTCCTCCTACCTAGAATTTGCAGCAATCCTTCACCCTAGACCGGGCTATGTGCCAAAAGTTCCTACTAATGTAGCATGTCCTATAAACTTGCAGGCCTTTAATCCTCTTCCATTTGTGTTGGTGGACCAAGAGAAGCTAAACTTGCTTTGCCCTGTTAGGGCCCTTGAGTGTTATGTCCACCAGGTGTAAGATGGAACAACTGCTGGTATGCTTTGGGTCACCCAGATGGGGTTTCCCAGCTTCTAAGCAGACATTAAGAAAGTGGAAAGTGGAAACTATTTCTATGTCCTATGAGGTATGTGACCTTCCTTTGCCTCTGGCTGTGAGGGCCCACTCCATCAGAAGTATAGCAGCATCTAAGGCTCTTCTGTCAGGAGTTTATTTTTTCCCAATAAGTATGGGATGTGTCGGAATGATCTTCTCTGCACACATTTGTTATACTCTGGATTTGGACTCTACTCCAGGGTCTCAAGTGCTTTCATACTAAGCTGTGCTCATGTGATTGACACTAGGACAGGCATTTTATCAGTATGGCCCAGCTGACATTCCATTTCCAAAGCGTAATCACTTGGACCCAGTGTAGAACTCCTTTGAAAGTGATTGCCTTAGGTTACAACTGTAACCATAGTTCCCTGAAAAGGGAACAAGACTCTGTGTTGCCTACTTCCTGCATGCCTGTGAGCGACTTGCTTCTGCCAGTCAGGAGCTGATGCTGTTGTGTTCCGGGGTCCCTTTTCAGTTTCCGCGGTACACCATCAAGCATTACAGGGGGAAAAGTTGTACCAGTAACATTGGAGTTAATTGGACAAGTTATTCAGGGGTGGGGAAGCTACAGTGGGGGAGTGGGGAAGCCACAGGAGGATGCCACCACAGGGGGGTGCCTTTGGCGATGAGCAGGTTGAGCAACTGCAGCCGGCAGCAGGGTGGAAACAGCAGCAGGTCACCGTGGCACATGTTACTGATCGCCTCCGTCTGCTTCTGGGCAGCCGAGAACTGCTGGGCAAAGCTCTCGACTGCGTAGCCAAAAAGGTGGGCCTGGGCAATAGGGAAGTCGAGAAACCGATATTTGTCGGTCTCCCGCATATCCACTATGTTCAGCCAGAGGTGGTGTTCCTGGAACACTAGTGTGGCCATAGTCTGACTAAGGGAGCATTCAGTGATTTTTGTCGCTCATAGGGTGAGGTCCATTGCTGTGTGCAGCTTGTGCATCAGCCCTGGATCAGAACTACCCTCGTACAGCTCTTTTAGTGCCTTGGGTTGCAGGAAAGTCATGACGTGCAAAGCAAAGGCAGCCTGTTCAGCGCCTCTGTAAGCCTTGGCCGTGTGAACGGACGAGAACTTACAGGCCTTGGATGGAAGATGCTCTTTGGACACAATTGCATCTCAACAGCGCGCTCCACCGGGGGGGATCGTACCTTGGCTGCCCCACCTTCGAGGGTAGTGAGGGGGAAGAGGTACCAGACCATTTTCGGGCAGAGAAAGGTTCCATCCATGATCTAGTAACCTCCTCATGCACTTCTGGGAAGAATGGCATTGGGGCAGAGGCTGAAAACCAGCCAGGGCCGCCCTGAGATTCCAATCGTCCAACCTTGAGGGTTCAGGACATGGTGGAGGTCTCCACTCGAGTCCGACCCTTTTGGCAGCCTGGGAAAGCATAGCCGTCAGCTCTGGGTCAGGCTCGGGCAATGCTACTCTCCCCTAAGTGGGTGACGCAGCCGAGTCTTCATCCCCAGAAGACTCCAGCTCATCCTCCGATGCCGCAATCGACATCTGATCGTTTGGAGGAGCCCCAAATGAAATGGCTGGTCCCCCATGAGAAGGACCAATGCTCTCAACCAGAAGCTCCACAGCTTGAGGACTCGGCAGGTTAGCCCCCACTGTAATCCTCAGGTCACCCTGGCTATTCACAGAAATAGGCCTCTTCTGATACCAGGAAAAGGATCTAGATCAGGGCATAGGTAAGGGGACTCCAACAATCGTGATGGTCATCTTCCTGCAGTGGGTGCATGACTCATCCATGAAAGCAACCTCAGAGTGTTTGATGCCCAGACATGAGAGGCAACGATCATGACTGTCATCCGGCGCCAGGTAACGACTGGATCCAGAAACACACGGGTGGAATGACATCTTTAAAAAGACACAACGTCACACCGGTGTTTTGCTCTTTTAGGGAAAAAAAAGCTCTTTTAAGTGCTTAAGAGCACAGGGAAAATGGCCGCTGCACAACTAGCAGGGAATAGTGCAGCCTGCTGTGTGCACAAAGCTCTTTTAGGCTGTATTAAACAGCAGGAAATCTGCTCTGAAAGATTGCGACCACCTCTGCAGAGCCGTCACACTAACACCGGAAATGAAGAGGCTTCTTCCCGAAGAACACTCGCAGACACTCGTAGAACACTCTTGAAGTGATAGATAGAGCAGAACAGTTGGACCGCTCGGCTCCAAAGTGAAAAGCTTAATGTACATTGCTCCCACTACCGCCTTTATACCCGCGCTGTGGGGCACAGCACGCAATGCAAATCTCGCACGGCAATGTGCATTGGCTCGTTTAGAAGAGGTCGAATGTGACAGACTGAAAGGGAACCATGGTTACAGTCATAACCTGAAATGTTTTCAACATTGATCATAATAAGACATTCTTCAGCACCAAATCAGCATATTAGAATGATTTCTGAAGGATCACGTGACACTGAAGACTGGAGTAATGGCTTTTGAATATTCAGCTTTGCCATCACAGGAATAAAATACATTTTAAAATACATTAAAATAGAAAATGTTTATTTGAAATTGTAATACTGTATTTTTGATGGGATAAATGCAAAATCATTTCAAAAACATTAAAAATCATTATTATTCCAAACTTTTGACCAGTAGTGTACTGTATATTTATAATTTTCAAGAGCTCTCGTTCTGATCATAAAACTTTACCAAACCCTGAGGTTTTTACTACTGAAACACTCCACAGTGTTGAGCTTGTAACTACTCCTTCTGGCTGCTAAGAGCATATTTATCCTTTAATGACCATTTAAAACTAGCCATGTATTATGAATAAATAATTTGCAAGCAACACACACACACATATGTTTGTATGTGTTGATATTTCATTATATTATAATAGATGTTTCGCCAGGGCATGATTCTTTTTAAGGGGCCATTAAAATGAAAAGGAATTTATAGTGTTACCTTTAAATTAAGCTCACATATACATGTAGTGGCCTCTGAAACAAACACTCTGAAGCTGCAATTGTAAAAAATCATCATTATTCAAAGGTCAATCAATTATAGATTCAGATGACTCTCTTTTCAAAGCCAATTTGTGAAATAACCACATGAATCTTGTTGGATATTTTGTAAATGAAAATTAATTAATAAAAACATGAACGTTTCCTGTGCTTCTGAAAGATTTTAACTCTTCCTGATTCTCAGTCATGTTCATGCATATTTCCATAATCTAAAGTTTGACAGTGATGTTCATATTTTCTCATTTGAGGAATCTCTAGGCAACATTGATTTGTGTCATTTTCAGTCGTCAATAATGATAAAAGAAACTGACAGAAGCAGCAATACATGTTTATCAATCCAATAAGGCATTGACAATGTCAGTCAATCATATCAGTAAGCATACACGCCAACCTATTAATACAACTTGATTTGATGTGTCTGCATTCAGACAAATGATAGAAGGAAAAACAAACAGGGACAGAGTGAGAAAGGCAGAGTGTCTACTTTTTTGGTGCAAAAGTAAAGTTTTTGACAGAAGGTCATACTGCTATTGAAAAGATTTCGATTTTTCCCAGTTGCTCGTATTTTGCCTCTAAATGTTTTATTCACTTAGGGCACAAGGTTTAGGACTCTGTGCAACATAATACCACATTTTGATCAAATATATTCCTGCAGTTAAGAAAAAATGTTAAGGGATCCTACCAAATGTAATGATCAGCAGGCAAAGTTGAGGGCAGGTTCCCTTCATCACAACAGAAGTTCCTGTCATCTGCAGTGATTAAAAGGACATGTCTCTAAAACTCACACCTCCAAAAGAAGTTCCACGAACAAGAAACTAAGTGGGCTGGGAGATAAGCCTGCAAAGACAAGTGCCAGGTACCATTTGTGGAAGGGAAGAATGATGACATTAGAATGTCATTGATCACAGATTGATCCCATCACCATTTGCCCATTGTTTACCCCAGTCTCTCAGTCCTGAGACCAAGATGTGAATGACCACAGACTACCAGACTCACCAAACCAGTTTTGCCATGTGGCTTGAAGCCACAAAGGATGGATTTTCTATACAAAATGTTATGCAAATGAACCTCATGCCAGGGGCCATAAGCATCTGAAGAGTGAGCACAAAGATGCCTCAGACAGCGCGCTATCCCGATACATACATATATACACAGAATTACAGTATTTCAAAAAAATAGTATTGGCGGGTATTCACGCAAACATGATCTGTTATGTCTTAAGTGAACTTTTGGTTGTTTGTCTGTCTGTTTCATTAATGTTAATCAAACAATTGTGGTATCATCTGGAAAAAGTTGAATATATATTTTTCCTATAGATATTTGGTTTTGTTGGTGGTTTTGTTATTACCAGGAATTTTAAGGTATGGTTTGCTAGGTGATTTTGTTTTGGAATCTTGGAACCAGAAAACTTTAACTAAATTTTTGAGTCTGTTTTTTGTTTAATTCCAACAAATCATACTTCATTACAAGACAAGGTTTTTTAATAGAGAATGTGAAAATAACAACACATTTTTGAAAATTTGTTTATTGCGACTTATTTTGCCAGCATGGGTCACATATGATTATGTAATTTGCATTAGATTTTGCATAGCTGATGTCAGTTAATAACAAATAATATACTGATTTACTTGTTGAAATCAGAATAAGGTTTACCTACTTCCAGAGGAGCTACAGTTTATCTTTCCATAAGATAACTTGCAACTCTCATAGTAACATCCAACACAGTCATTTGCATTTATCAGTCTTTCTGCACTTTATCTATTCAGTAGTTGTTAATAACTCTTGTCTATCCTTTTGTTAATAAAATCCTTTTATTAAATTTGGCTTCACTTCCTTGTATTGATAATAAAGTAAGAGGCCCTACAAGTTAACAATATCTCACAAATCATTCAGATTGGTCAGATGACAAACTTCCTACAATTTATAATTCTAATTCTGTCAAACAATTTTCGTGATTGTTCTTTACTGTCAATGTGAAATTCCTTGGCTGATGCCCCGTAATATAAGGAATCATCTGACACTCTCACACTCAGAAGTGTGACCAAAAACTCAATTTTAATATTAATATGAATATTTAAGACCATAAATCACTACACAGAGTAG